>JACAGA010000002.1:18326349-18425082 GCA_029231665.1 Morus indica
GGGACCAGCCCCTGTTCAATCTTCTAGTGGTTATAGGTATTATATCAGCTTCATAGATTCTTTCTCTCGGTATACATGGATTTATATGCTCAGAAAGAAATCTGATGCCTTTCAAACTTTTGTTAACTTCAAAAATCAGGTTGAATTGCAACTAAACTTCAAACTTAAATCCATTCAATCTGATTGGGGAGGTGAATATAGAGCTGTCACAACCTTGCTTGCATCACATGGTATTGTTCATCGTGTTTCTTGTCCTCATGTGCATGAACAAAATGGTGTGGCGGAGAGGAAACACCGCCATATTGTGGAAAATGGCTTGACCTTGCTTGCTCACTCATCCATACCTTTAAAATACTGGGATGAAGCTTTTAGAACAGCTGTTTACCTTTACAATCGTCTCCCTAATTCTGTTCTACATTTTCAGAATCCACTTCAAGTGTTGTTTCACACTCCTCCTGATTTTTCTATGCTCAAAGTCTTTGGTTGTGCTTGCTTCCTTTATATTCGTCCTTACAACAAACATAAACTGAACTTTCGGTCTTCTGAATGCACGTTCCTTGGTTATAGTCTTAATCAAAAAGGCTTCAAGTGTTTAGACAAAAATGGTAGAATTTACATTTGTCGAGATGTCATTTTTGATGAACTGGTTTTTCCTTTTTCAAAATGTGTTACTCCTACCTCTACTTCCAATCCAGTATCTTCTGTGGCATCTCCGGCTATTCCCACTATCCCTCTAATATCTCCTCCTCCATTGTCTACTTCTCTGCCTCCTTCCCTTGTCACTCTTCCTGTTCCTTCTTCTTCTTCCATTCCACCTTCACCTCATGTCATGATTGATCAAGGTGTTTCTCATGGAATTCCCTCTACTGTTACTAATATTTCTTGTGTAGGGTCCGAAGTTCCTGTCTCCTATGTGCAGCCTGCAGTGCCCTCTTTGGCTCCAGTGTCAGCCAACGCCCATTCCATGATTACTAGGTCCAAGAGAGGTATTTTCAAGCCCATAGTTTATGCTGCCACTCTAGAGCCTGCATCAGTCTCGGATGCCTTAGCCCAAGCACAGTGGTGGGTAGCTATGAATGATGCGTTTCTGGCCCTTCTCTGTAGTGGCACTTGGTCCTTGGTTCCTCTACCTGTAGGAAGAAATCCAATTGGCAGTAAGTGGGTGTTCAAAGTGAAGGAAAACTCTGATGGCACTATTAATAAATATAAAGCTCGATTAGTTGCCAAAGGCTTTAATCAAGTAGCTGGATTTGACTTCAATGAAACCTTTAGTCCGGTTGTGAAGCCTACAACAATTCGTGTAGTTCTTACTATTGCTCTGACTAGAGGTTGGCATATAAGGCAATTGGATATCAATAATGCCTTTTTAAATGGTGATTTACTTGAGGAGGTGTATATGACTCAACCGCAAGGATTTGAAGATCCAGCAAATCCTCATTTTGTTTGCCGCCTTCACAAGTCTCTTTATGGGCTGAAACAAGCTCCTAGGGTCTGGTTTGATAAGTTAAAGAATGCTCTTCTCACTTTGGGTTTTGTTTCCTCCAAGTCGGATCAGTCCTTGTTTATGCGGTTTCATTCACAGCATACGACTTTTGTCCTAGTGTACGTGGATGACATTTTACTTACTGGCAGCAACAGTGATGTGGTTCAACAACTCATTGTGCAATTACATGGTCTTTTTGCTTTGAAGGATATGGGTTCTGTAGATTACTTCTTGGGGATTCAAGTTACTCATACTAGTGATGGAATTCATCTTTCTCAAAAGAAATATGTTACACACCTGTTGTGCAAGGCTAAAATGCAGAACGCCAAGGCTGCTGGGACTCCTATGTCAACAGGTTTCAGGCTTTCAGGCTTTCAGGCTTTGGCAGTGATGATGTCTCGGATCCTCATCTGTATAGGAGTGTTGTTGGTGCCCTCCAATATGTTACCATCACTAGGCCTGAATTGTCATACTCAGTTAATCGAGTGTGTCAATTTATGCATAGACCTCTTGAGTCTCATTGGCAGGCTGTCAAACGAATTCTCCGGTACTTGAAAGGTACACTGGATTTTGGTCTTCATTTGTAGCAGTCGAGTAAACTTGATTTGGTGGCCTTCTTTGATGCTGACTGGGCCTCCGATCCTGATGACAGAAGGTCTACCTCAGGTTATTGTGTTTATTTGGGGTCAAACATTGTCTCTTGGAGTTCAAAGAAACAACATACTGTATCCAGGTCTTCCACGGAGGTAGAGTATAGGAGCTTGGCAAATGTAGTAGCTGAAATTACTTGGCTAATGTCTTTACTGCAGGAGCTTCGAGTTGAAGTGCAGGGCAAGCCTGTAGTTTGGTGTGATAACCTCAGTACTGTTCAGCTTGCTGCCAATCCTGTTTTGCATGCAAGAACAAAACATGTTGAACTTGATTTGTACTTTGTTAGAGACAAGGTGATTCAGAAGTTGATTGAATTCAAGCATGTTCCTGCTTTGGATCAGGCAGCAGATGTTCTTACAAAACCCATCTCTAGCTCAAAGTTTCCAGATCTTCGGTTCAAACTCAATGTTAAAAGTCTTTGCACATTGAGTTTGAGGGGGGCTATTAGGGAAGTTAATCAGTTAGTGAGTTAGAAATGTTGTTAGAGTTTGTTAGAGCTAGTACACACGTGTAAGATTCTAAGTGGTTGTGGCTTAGATTAGTTAGATATTGATCAAGCTATTTATAGCTAATACTGTATGTACAATTGCTAATGAGAAATACAGAATATCAATTCTTCAGAAATCATTCTTTCTCTATTCTCACTTGTCCAAATCAAAATAATGAGCCTGTAAGTCCCATGACCAGGCAAAGAAAAAGCTGTTTACGTAGTGCAAGCATTGAGCAAATATATATATATATATATATATATATATATATATATAAAAGAAGCATAAGTAGGGAAAGCTGAAAAATATTTCAGTCGACTTAAGCAGTCGACACCTTGGCTGGATCCTCCAAAACATTCTCCTTCAACGCGGTCAACTCTTTCAGCCTAAGCTCGTCCTGAGTCGACTTCTCCTTAGTGAGGCCTTTAGAGTAGCCTGGCTTCACAAGATCGGCGCCAGTAGCGACAACGACCCTGAGCAACTCCTTCAATTGAAGGATCTCTACCTTCGGGTCCCATGAGGAATATTCACCATCCTTGTGTTCTTGCAGAACTGTAATCACGCCTGTGTCCATCGCTCGGAGTACTGATCCTTGGCCTCTTCCTTCGTACTAGCAGGTTCTTTCTCTAAGAATGAGAATTTAGGTCTCTCCTTCTTCAGCAGATCATTGACGACGTCAGACTTCTCCTCATCCAAAATCGCTTGCAGCAAGTTCTTCTCATTCTCCAAGGTCTTGAAATCCTTTACGAGGCAGAGATATAAACAGCCTCTTGGGTAGCCTACAAAAGAAGCATAACTACCATGCATTCAAGCAGAGCAAAGACAGACCAAAACCCACGGTTGGCCAAAGGAACAAGGGCCTACCATAGCAGAATGAGAATAAAAGCTTTCAACTACAAAGCAAACTGGTCAACTCATCAGCATCCATTGTCAACTTCAGTCAGTAAGGCAACAATAGCATAATTAGCCAACCCCGAGTTGTTCTGAAGTGAAACCGAATCGCGAATGGAGAAGTCAAGCCGTTTTTTTTTTAAATTTTCTTCCTTTTAGTTTACTCTGGCTGAGGGAGAGGAGCTAGAGTCGATTCCTCGAGGGTGATCACCTGAGTTGACTATAGAACATTCGACTTCTCTGAGCTCGAAGCGGCTGTTCTCTTCCAGGATAATCGGTCCAACAACTTAGCATGGCTCAACTGTTCCTTCTTCACAGTCACTATCACCAAAGCAAAGACTTAAATCACCGGACAAGGAATAGCGAATGCAAAGTCAAGTCAACAAACGAAAACTATAGGGCGATACCTGGATGAGTCACAAACGACTCAGCTGCAGAGCGAAGACAAACACGGGAAGGAGTCGACATCCTCTTGTTCTTAACGGTATAGAGCTTGCTAATTCGACTAAGCGATTCCTCGTTATCAATAACTTTGTTCTAAGCGATTTCTGTACAGAAAAACATTAAGGAAATGAGGATTAGCCAAAACAAGAGAAATAACAACACAAAGTCGACTCGAGACTCACCAGGTCGATCCCACACTAATGGGTCACGCACGGGCAACCAAGAGTATCAATTACACCCTGCAATATCACAAAACGTTCTTGCGAATGCCGGTCTGTCTCTCCCACTCCATCCACCAACTTGGTCTTCTTCGCCACAAAGGCACACCCACCACTATCCTCCAAGTTCCTCATCATATGATAGCATACATGAAAATCCTTATTCGTGAACTTCATCTCAGTCCTCTTGGCCACAGCAGCAGTACCCAAAATCGTGTACCAAGAGTTGGGCATCAACTGCTCGGGAGCGATGTGGTGGTAAATAAAAATATCGGAGACCAAATAGGGGAATGGAAACCCCAACTACATAACCTCTCGGGGGCTATCGACCTTTTTATCAAGACCGGTGGCTCAGATCTCAAACTCTTCGAGGATGTTATACTCTTGCCGCAATGGATTGATCTCATCCAGAGTAATGGTAGAAGACAGATTCCTGTCGCCCGCAAGGTGATCCTCACCAATGTATTTGTGGTCCTCGGAAGTCGACTTGACTTCACCATCGACCTCAGACGACTTTTCTGGGCGTGAAACTAACGATTCCTGCAAACGACTCCTTTTCACCGAAGTAGCTACTATTGATCCAACCGGGACCTAGCTATTGGCTTTGGAAATGATTTTAGATGTGAAAGCGTAGTAACTCAAATTGGGTCCGAAACAAAAATTTTTAAAAAACTTTTAAAAATACTATAGATTATATTAATTTATTAACGAATAAACCTCATCAATTTCTTAATTCTATCAAGAATATGTATGTAGGGCACTCCTAAAATCAACGAAAGATACAACAGCAAAAGATAAAGATTAATTTTAAATCTTATTTAAAATCAAATAAATTCCTAGTTGACTTTTTTAAGAATTTTTCTCTCTCCTTAGACTTTTAGAATTCGGCCACCACATGGATTTCTCCTTGTGGTACGCGCAACTTTATCGAGTAGGAGGTGGAAAAATCTCTCCTTATGTTGTCTAATTTTGATGTAAATTCAAATAAAACTAAAGTCAAAGTCTAATTTAATTTGAATTCCAGCTGGATAACTTTCAAACAAGTAAACTGATAACTTGGAGAATAAGCCACTACAACAAATATGCCCATTTGCGACGAATTTTTTTGCGACGACATTTGTCGTCACCAATAATACCCTATTTGCGACGACAATGTCGTCGCAAATAACCCCCGTTAAAAAAAGTCCACATGTCGTCGCTAATAAATTCATTGTCATCGCAAATAATTTTGGCGCGCAAATTTTGATGGTGCGGATTTTCTGACGACAAGTAGCTACTATTTGCGACGACAAGTCCTCGCAAATATATTTAGATTATTTACGATGACATTTTTTCAATATCGTCGCAAATAATCTTGTTGACGAGAAAGTATTGGCAGGAAAAAAAAAATTTGCGACGATGTTTGTGGTAATTGCGACGACATTGTCGTCGCAAATAAAAAATTATTTGTGATGACATTTTAAATTTATTTGCGACGACAAAGTCGTCGCAAATAACTATGCCCTATTATACCCTCCTTCTTCTTCTTCTTCATTTTCTCCCGATTCTCTCTCTCTCTTTCTCCTGTAAAATCTCTCTCTCTCTCTCTCTCTCTCTCTCCTGCAATATCTCTCTCTCTGCCTCTTCTTTCCGTCACCGTCGCCGTCGCCGCCGCCCCCCGCCGCCGGCCGGCCCTCCCCTTCCCTCTCTCCCCTTGTCTCTCTTCCATTGTTTCTCTCTCTTCCCTTCTCTCTCTCTCTCTTCTTTCCCTTTCTTGGCGCCGCTGCCGCACCGCCGCCGCACTGCCGCCTGCTCCCGCCGGCTCCCTCCCAGCTCCTGCCGACTCCCTCCCAGCATCCTAGTCCTGCCGCCCCAGTCCCGCTACCCGGTCACAGGTTTTTTTTTTCTTAACAATATTGTTCTTTTTTTTTTCTTAAGCATTATACTTGTTATTAGAACTAGATTATACTTAGAACTTAAAATCATTTCCTAAGCATTATACTTAGAACTAGAGGAGTAGAATTTAGAACTAGATGACTAGATTATATTCATAATTTAGAATCATTATACTTATTATTGTGTTTTTATGTTACTCTAGATGTTAATAAAATATTAATTTTGGTGTTTGAAATTATGTTTGATGTTTTAATTTGATGTAGGCATTTGAGTAGGCGTTTGATTTTTCGCCTTCGTCCTTGTTTGCACGGTTCCTTTGACGTAATCCTTCTATTTTCAGCCCCCGTTTAGTGGGTTTGAACTTTGTAAGTTTTTTATATTTATTTAGCTCAAAATTGTAGTAGTTGTATGAACTCGGGATTATGTTGAAATTTAATATATGTTTATGATTCTTATTCTGGGTGGCACATCTTTCAGCTATGGTGTGCCGAAATCTTTTAAAGTTATTTTTCTACAGGTTTTGATTTTTGGATTATATGAAAAATAAGTCGTTATGCTGTCGAAATTTAGTTAGGAAACCATAATTTTAATAAGTTCATTAACACAATTTAATTAATAAAACTTAATTGTGTTAATTAAGAATAAAATTAAAATTAATTGAACACATTAATAAATTGTTATGTATGTTGTCGTTTATAGTTGAAATGTCGATTGACATAAATGATGATGGTGACAATCATCAATGTAGCAGCGATGATGAGTAGAACTACAAAATAGTAATCTTTGTCATTTTTCTCAGATTTTGTTTTAATATTATGATCTTCTTTGAATTTATAAATGTTGTTATTAATATGAATATGTTCACAGATATTGATGGCTGGAACTTTAGCGACTTGCACTGGCTCTTCAGGGGGAGCGCACCCTCCTCCCGGTCCTCACAGAGTCCCCGCCTACTGTGAGTCTGGTAGACGCTCCTCTGCCTCCTTCAGATGATGACAGTCCTGATGATGATTCAGCCGTTGGCGATGCTGCAAACCTAGATGAATAGTTTTGTTATATGTTCTGTATGATTTTTCACTTTATTTAGACTTTTATATTTTGTTGAACATTATATACGCACTTCATGTAGTTTTCATAATATATTTTATAAATTTATTTAGATTTATTGTTTTTAATATTAATTTATATTTTACTTTTAATGTATCTTAATAAATTATACTCAGTATGTAATATAATAATGTTTAATTAAAATTATTAAAAATTAATTAATTGCCATTTTTTAAACAATGCAAAAAAAAAATTTATTTCAGTTTTTGTGACGACATTTTTATACTTGTCGTCGCAAAAAAATTAAATTATTTGCGACAACTTTTTGAAATTGTCGTCGCAAAAAATGTTATATCACGACAAATTAACCAACTGATTATTTGCGACGACGACTGTCGCAAAAGGAAAATGTCGTCGCAAATACATTTGCGACGACAGTTTGTTGTCGCAAATAAAGTATTTGCGACTATTTTTTTGCGACGACCATTTGCGACGACAAGTTGTCGCAAATACTAGTTTTTGCGACGACATTGGGGTTTTGCGACGACAAAAAGTCGTCAAAAAAACCCTTTTTTCTTGTAGTGAGCATTTGAATCCCAGAGGGATTCTCACTATTATAGGCGTGTACTACATGTTGTCCCCATGACCTGACAACCTGTGTTCTAAAATTCAATATATTTAATATCTAATTAATTCTTAATTAGTTATCTTTGAGTAATCTAATTTAAAATTTCATAATTTTAAATTCTTATTTTGACGATGATGAAGGGACTCATAGACCTATAATATCAAACTCCAATAAAATTAATAAATAATCAAATTCTTTAATTAATTAATTAAATCTAATAATTTCAAAGTCACTCTACCATAAACTTGGAATTGCACTCTTGATGTTATAGACATTTGTTTACATATGTGAAACATCCATTTGGAATTGCGCTCCTGCATAAATAATTCATAATTAGAGTTGGGTGAAATCCATTAACCTCTCTAATTATTGCATCTTTCTCTTTGAGTCCCATTGATTCTCTAATGAATTGTACATTCATAAAACAAATTCATGAACACGAGCTCGTTACATATTCAAGTACCGAATCAAGCCTCAATAGAATTATTTATCTGCTTCTTTCTTAAGAAGTAATAGATTCCATCTTGTAATATTAACATTTTTGGCAACCAATTTCATCATGTCTCCTAGATACAAGGAATAAGATTTACAACTCTTGAAATCCGTGTTGAGTAAGTCAAAAATCACGAATCCATAAATAGAAGTCTGCTAGTAACTCAAGGTTAAGATCATTCTATATCTAATCATTGGTAGACTCAATTAGAATTTCTATACTTAACGAAAAATATCAGAAATTCATATTATCTGTGTCATTGTTGCGCATAATCTCATTAAGCGTAATTCACACATTCAATATCTCGTCATATTAACAGTGCGGCTAACATTGTTCCGTTCTAAATGGGAATGACCTGTATTAGTAATGTTTTAATTAAATGATTTCAAACTTCAATTAAACTCATTATGAACGTCGTTTTGATTATTATCCTTAATTATTATCCTCTCACATATAACACTTATATACAATATTTAAGGTCATATTTATCCTCTTGCAAGGGAAATCAGGCCCCACCGGCCCAAAAGGTTTTTTCAAACCTTGCAATGTGTGTCAAAAAAGATGAAATCTGATCCGAAGATGAAGAACGAAGCCAATGAACAAATAATTCAAAAATCAAAGCAGGTTGATATAACAAAAGAAAATAATTGTTGTAGTTATTTATTTATTCGATTTGATTGTAGTAATTATTCATTTAATATGGTTGTGACTTATTTTTCCCATGGGACCCGATCAAATTCATCTCAATAGCCGATTGCATATTTTATACTTACATTTATAGGATGATTGTATATTATATGTCCATGCATATAACATGCCATATAGATATAGTGTGCATACTCATATGTTTTATGACATATCATGCATATACGCATATTATTTTACTTATTTAAAAGAGTTTTAAAAAATAAAATAAAAAACCATATGCTAAAATTGATTTGATGTGATTAAATCGATTTAAGTTGTAAAATTGATTTGCAAGATTCTGCTATGTATGAAATTAAATTTAAGAGTTAAATTTTAGAATTTCACATATCCAATAAATAAATTGTTTATTTATATGGATTTGAAAACCATGAGATGTTTTTGAAATAAAATACATATTTGCAAAATAGTGAGTGTGAGAGGGTTGCATGACAATACGACCCACTAGTCTCCATCATTAGTTCAACACCATGAGATTCGAAAGGGGTTTCACGGCGGCATCGATTTTGTACTCCTATGGAAAGTGTTCATTCGGGTCAATAACAAGGTTGACTTCCTAATGATAGGATTTAAAGATGTATTTCCAGTTTGACCTGCCTTACAATGGCACTCCAGAGGTAAGCCCGTAGAATCTGAAATGATGGGTTACACTGTAACGCCCTAAAGAATTGAATGAGCTAAATTAAGGTAATTAAGCTTTATTAATGTGCCTGATCTGATTTAATTAATTAATTATTGAATTTTAAATGTTTCTGACGTGTAAATTTAAATATTTTCAGTTATTATATTTTTTTCAGAAGTGTGTGTATACACATTCTCTTGACTATATTTTTAAATATTTGGACACTTATTTTTCGTTTCTTTTTTTCCTTTTCTTTTCTTTTTCCTTTTTTTATTTTTTTTTCTTCTTTTCTTTTTCCCTTTCTTCTTTTCCTTCTCATGTTGCCCAGGCCCCACAACTCTCTCTTTCTTTCTTTCTTTCTTTTCTTTTCTTCTATTCCTTTGCTTCTCCCACACCTAGTCTCTCCCTCTCTCTCTCTCTCTTTCTTTTCTTCCACCGTCGGCCATCACCTCTGGTCTCTCTCTCCCGTTGGCTGTCTCTCTCCCTTGCTCTCTCTGGGTTTCTCTCTCTCTCTCTCTCTCTCTCTCTCTCTCTCTCTCTCTCTCTCTCTCTCTTGGCTTGTTGCCGAGACACACACACACAATAAAACAGAGAAAATGGGAGAAACGGAGGGAGCACGGCTGCATCAACTAATTTGAGTTAAAACCCCTTGAATTCCACACTTGATTTGAATTTTTGAACGTGAGAGTTTAATTTTGGTTTGATTTGAATAATTTTGAGTTAGGGTTTGGATTTGAACAATTGTTGTTGGAATTGATTGAAATTTATGGGTTTTCCGTTATTGGACTTGTTTAGTTGATTGGAAACTGGTTTTGATGAATTTTAGAGAATTTATTTTGAAATTAAACTTCAATTGCATGTGTGACATTTTTCCTATTTATGCCGGCATGCTGCCAAAAGTTGTTTTTAAACTGAAATTAAATAGGAAACCAATTCCATGAATTTGATTTAGATCTTTAAAGAACCCCCAAACTGATTATAAAAAAAAATCAGTTGAGAAACTTGGATTGAGTCAAGGCACACTAATAGGAAATCGAAAGGATATAATTGAGTTTGAATTACTTTAGGAATAAGATTGGGATCCTAAAGTGTTGTTTTGCATCAGTGCTGGTTGAGGACTTGGACTGAGAGGCTTTTAGGAAACAAAAGCTGAAATAGGTTAACGCTAGTCATAGGTTTCATATTTGTGAGGTAGGATTTCTTACCCTTTTTCCTTGTGAGCCTGATTTTAAAAGAGTTTTGGCCTTGTAAATGCTTTAAAGAAAGGGGCTTATTTGCCAAGGAAACATATTTAAAACCCATGACTTGTTGCATTTCATGTGACCCACGGCTTGTTGCAGTTCGTGGGATCATAATGAACGATTTCAGAAAGTTTAATGAATGATTTCATAAGATAAGAGATCTTGCGAATTGGTAAATTGACTGATGGCCTAGATAGGATATGGAGAGTGCATCGTTGGGGGCAGAACCTGAAACCCGGCCCAGGGGTGATAAGGCTTGTGCACGTGATTGTGTAAGTAATTTATCCTAGAATAAATTACTTGTTGATGCCTGTATTATGGAGATTTTCAGTTGTCTTTCCTTTGAGAAAAAGGATGTGAGTTTCTGGCTGTTATGTTGGAACTGAATGTCTTAATTTACTCACTTATATATTTATTCATTTATTTACAAAGTTTATTTCAAAATATATCCTACTTGGCCTTTCGCTCACGTTTTTATTATTCTATAAATATTAAACCCCTCCCAGGAAATTCTAGAAGCGGTACGGAGTAGCTGAGTTGGATTGCTACCATCTTGAGTTGGAGAGGATTGTGTTTATCCTCCTGATATATAAATGTAAGGAAGTGTAACTTAGGTAAACTCTTTTATTTGGACTTCTAGACTGTGGATGATGTCCATTATGTTATTTACATGTTCATGTATGTGCAATACTGTATGTCCTATGGGTGGAGCCCCGAATGTTGTCAGAGGCTCAAGTAATAGAACCTCCTTCGCTGTAATTTATTTTAATTAAGTGTGGGGCTCGTTAGGAATTTCTTTTATTATCCTGTATTAACCCCTAATCGAGCTCCACGTGACCGACCCTAGCTGCGGGGCGTAACATACACTCATGAAAATATAATCAAATTTTTTGGTTAGATTTTGAACAAAATAACGGTAGTTGATAAATATGAAAATATGAGATATTTTGATTATATTTGTCAACTAAGATGGTTTCGGTTCAATATGTGAACATTTTGACCTACCTTACGGCGGCACTATGTTCGTGGTAAATTTGATTATCATTGGCACCTAAAATTAAAACATGATTTATGTATTTTTCATGTGCATCATGCATCATATTTAATTGTGCCAAAATTCACATGTCTTGATATTCATGCACAAAAATTGATTATATGAATACTCTTTATATTTTCAGCCATATCTCTATTCCTATAATCTTATTACTTGCGACTGAAAAATTGGCCAGAGATAATTATACAAAGTAAAAAAAGTAACACAAATATCCTAAGATCTATGTTGAGTTATTCTTCACTGTCTATTTCATTCTGGGGATATGCCCTTAGAACTATAGTGTATATATTAAACTTGGTACAATATAAGTATGTACCTATGATGCCCCTAGAGTTATGGAATGGTCAAAAACCTAACTTGAGACATATTAGCATATGGGGTGTCTAGCACACTTATTGAGGCAAAAGGCCGGAAAGTTAGAACTGAGGACAGATGTATGCATCTTCGTAGGATACCCAAAAGGGACAAAAGGAGGACTATTTTATAGACAGGGAGATCAAAAGGTATTTGTGTCGACAAATGCCACATTTCTGGAACATAACTATATGAAAGGTTTCAAGCCTAGAAGCTTACTATCCGATGAGATCGGACCGCAAACGGCAAGAGTTGATGGAATGAAAAGACATAAGACCACTATTCCTTATCAAACTCTTGTGGCACCTCATTGTAATGGGAAGGTAAGCAGGTTACCTGACTGGCATACTGGGGAGGCACAGATCGTCATTGCTGATGATAGTAAGGAGGATCTATTGACCTTTAAGGCTGAGATGGATGATTCTGGTAACGAAAAATGGCCAGCAGTTACAAAACACGAGACGAAGTCCATGTACTCTAACTCAGTCTGGTAACTTGTAAATCTACCTGAAGGGGTAAAACCCATCAGATGCAAATGGATTTTTAAGAAAAAGAGAGGAGCGGATGGAAAAATGGAGACTTATAAAGCAAGGCTAGTGGCTAAGGGTTATACCCCAAAAGAGGGAGTTTACTATAAGGAAACTTTCTCACCGATAGACATGCTTAAGTTCATTCAAATACTCCTTACCATAGCAGCATATTTTGACAATGACATATGACAGATGGATGTCAATAGAGCTTTTCTGAATGGCTATCTTTAGGTAACCATCTATATGGATCAGCCAGAGGATTACATAAAGAAGGGTCAAGAGTAGAAAGTCTACAAACTCTAAAGATCTATTTATGGATTAAAGCAAGCTTCAAAATCATGGAACATCAGGTTTGGTGACGCTATTAAGCCTTATGGATTTGATCAAAAGGTTGGTGAACTATGTGTTGATAAGTAAAAGCGAGAAGAAAAGGTGGTCTTTTTAGTTCTTTGCATTGATGACATTCTACTCATTGGGAATGATGTGGAATTGATTATAGATGGAAAGAAGTAGTTAGCCAACCAATTGTAAATAAAAGATTTGGGAGAGGCAAGCTATGTTCCTGGGTTTAAGATTATTAGAGATCACAAGAAAAAGCTTTTGGCATTATCTTAGGCATCATACGTAGACAAAGTGCTTGTCAAGATTGTGAAAGGGAATTTACCTTCTAGGCATGGCATTCATCTTTCAAAGGAGCAATGTCCTAAGACTCCACAACAGGAAGAAGATATGAGACGGTATTCCTTTGCCTCTGCTCTGGGAAGCCTCATGTATGCCATGATGTGTACACGACTAGATATATGCTATGCAGTGGGAGTACTTAGTCGCTACCAGTCCAACTCAGGATTAGATCATTGGGTTATGGTAAGGTGTATTCTCAAGTATCTTAGGAGAATGAGAAACTATATATTGGTATATTCCAGAAAAGATCTGTCTCTCACCGGATACACAAATTATGATTTCTAATCGAATAAAGATAGTCGATGGTCAACATTTAGACCTGTGTTCACTTTTAATAGAGGAACCCTGTGTTGGTTCCCGAATCGAATTCGGATGCAGAAGCGCAGCGGAAAGGCGGATCGTGTATAACAAAAATTTTCATAAAACCTTTGATATACTCTATAGATTATATTAATTTATGCACGAATAAATTAATCTCATTAATTCATTTATTAAGAACTCAATTCGGAAAAATACCTGGAGGCTGACTCGGTTGATAACTTGAGTTCTTTGACCTCGAACAATCCTTGCTCCAAAGCTTTGTGTTTAGAAAACCAATGTCTTCCCCGTCAATTCCTAGAATCCACGAAGACGTGTGTGTGGGCACACATGAGACAAAACGGGTTACAATAAACACTCGAATTTCCACAAACACCAACGCATGCACGATGTGGAATTTTTGGAGAAAAACATTTTTCCTTCCTCTCTACTTGAGAATTTCGGCCACTAATCCTATTAGGGCTGAAAAATTGCTTCAAAAATTACTCTAGAGAAATTTCGGCCACCTCTAAAATTAGGGCAAAAAAGCATTCCGAAAATTGTCTAAAAAAAAATAGTATTTAGAGAGTAGAAGTCAAACTTCTAAAAGGAATCCAATCTCTATCTCTAAGATAAAGCTTGTTAATTATCTCCTATTTGAATTTGGAACAAAAAATCCCTTCCCCTCATCCTTAAGGTGGCCGGCCACACTAGTAGGGTTTATCCCTATGTGTGGCGCCTATTATAGATAAGGAAGGAAGATATTTTATCCTTTATCCAGTAGTCCAATTTTTAATTCTGATTCATATTCAAATTTAAGTCAAACATAAATTAATTTGAATTCTAAATTGAACAACTTATCAAATAAGTTTAAATGGATAAATCTAGATGTGTTCAAATTCAAATTTAAATAATCACATTATTTAAATAATAATTAATTCTCAATTAATTATTTCCGAGTGTTTAATTTTAGAATTCCGTAATTCTAAAATTCCCATTTTGTCCTCTGTGTCTGGTAGAATTACTAGGACGACGCGGGGGCTAATGGACCTATAATCCCGAGCTCCAATAGAATTAATAATCAATTAAACACTTTAATTAATTAATTAATTCTATTAATTCCAATAGTTACTCCACTATAAACTTGGAATTGAACTCTCGAAATTATAGATATAAATTACTTCTAAACTGTGAAGTGTCCATTCGATATAGTCATTGCATATAGATCAATCCTCAATAAATAATTCATAATTAGAGCCAGGTAGAATTCGTTAACCTCTCTAATTATATCTTTATCCTTGAGTACCATTGATTCTCTAATGGACAGTGATTCATAAAACACATTCATGAATCGGAGCTCCTACTGGTCCAAGTATTGAATCAACCCTCAAGATAATTATTTATCTACTTCTTTCTCAAGAAGGAATGGATTCCATCTCGTATAATAACATCCCCAGCTACCTACTTCATCATGTCTCCAAAATACAAGGAATAGGATTCAGGGTCTCGGAATCCGTACCGAGTAAATCAAAAGACACAAATCCATAAATAGGAGTCTGTTAAGAACTCAGGATTAAGATCATTCTATATATGCCCATCGATAGACTCAATTAGAATTTCTATACTTAACGGAAATTATTAGAAATTCATATTGTGTCTGTGTCCTTGTTCCACATAATCTCATTATGCGAAATAGACTCATTCAATATCTCACCATATTAACAGTGCGGATAACACTGTTCCATTCTAAATGGGAATGACATGTATTAATAATGTTTTAATTAAAGATTCCAAACTTTAATTAAATTCATCATGAACATTGCTTTTTGATTATTATCCTTAAACATTATCCTCTCGTATATAACACTTATATACAATGTTTAAGGTTACCTAAATAATCATGGAATTTTCATTGATATTCATAAAATATTCATAAATATATGCACATAAAATAATGAATAAACTCTTTTATTAAATAAATAATAAATGTCCTATTACATCTCATGCTTCTAGGACACCATTCCCAACACCCTGGTATGGAGAAGTGAAAAGTAAAAGTGTGTTGCTGGCTCTACCATGGTAGCTAAATATGTTGCAGCTTGTGAAGCCACAAAAGTGGCTAGATGACTCCAAGAGTTCTTAACTAATCTGGAAGTTGTTTCGGGCATGGATTAGCCAGTTAGGCATTACTGTGACAACAGTGGAATGGTGGCTAATTAAAAGAACCTAGAAGTCATAAGAATACTAAGCCTATAGCTGGGAAATGTCACTTGATCAGAGACATTATAGAGAGAGGCGATGTAGTGGTTCGAAGATCAGGTTGGAGAATAACCTTGTTGACCCATTGACGAAGACATTGTCATTAAATGTATTTGATAGACACTTAGAAGGATTTCAGATAAGAGACATTGTCACACCGACTTTAGGACAAGTGGGAGATTATTGGGAATGATGTCCTAGAAGCATGAGATGTAATAAGATATTTATTATTTATTTAATAAAAGAGTTTATTCATTATTTTATGTGCATATATTATTCAATATTTTACGCATATTAGTGAAAATTCCATGCTTATTTACGTGAATTTAAATATTATATATAATTGTTATATGCGAGAGAATAATATTTCAGAATAATAATCAAAATGAAATTTGTAATGAAGTTAATTAAAGTTCAGAATCTTTATATTCGAACATTACTAATACATGTCATTCCCATTTAGAATGTAATGGTGTTATCAGTGTCATTAAATGTATTTGATAGACACTCAAAAGGGATGTGGGATAAGAGACATGTCACACCTGCTTTAGGACAAGTGAGAGATTATTGGGAATGGTGTCCTAGAAGCATGTGATGTAATAGGATATTTATTATTTATTTAATAAAAGAGTTTATGTATTATTTTATGTGCAAATAATGTTGAATATTTTACGCATATTAGTGAAAATTCCATGCTTATTTATGTGACCTTAAATATTGTATATAATTGTTATATGCAAGAGAATAATATTTAAGGATAATAATCAAAACGACATTCGTAATGAACTTAATTAAAGTTCATAATCTTTAAATTCAAACATTACTAATACAGGTCATTCCTATTTAGAATGTAACAGTGTTATCCGCACTGCTAATATGGTGAGATTTAAATGAGTGTATTACGCATAATGAGATTATGTGGAATAGAGACACAGACACAATATGAATTTCTAATAATTTTCGTTAAGTATAAAAATTCTAATTGAGTCTACCGATGGTCATATATAGAATGATCTTAATCCTGAGTTCTTAGTAGACTCTTATTTATGGATTTGAGTCTTTTAATTTCCTTAGTACGGATTCTGAGATCCTGAATCCTCTTCCTTGAATTTTCGAGACACGATGAAGTGAATAGCCGAGAATGTAATTATAAAAGATGGAATCCATTCCTTCTTAAGAAAGAAGTAGATAAATAATTCTCTTAAGGATTGATTCGGTACTTGGACCAGCAGAATCTCTTATTCATAAATTTCTTTTATGACTCACTATCCATTAGAGAATCATTGATACTCAAGGATAAAGATGTAATTAGAGAGGTTAACGGATTTTACCTAGTTCTAATTATGTATTATTTATGGAGGATTGATCTATATGCAATGACTATATCAAATAGATACTTTACAGTTTCAAAGTAATTTATGTCTATAGGTATGAGAGTGTAATTCTAAGTTTATAGTGGAGTAATTATTATAATTAATACAATTAATTAATTAATTAAAAAGTTTAATTAAATATTAATTTTATTGGATCTCATAATTATAGGTTCATGAGTCCCAGCGTCATCCTTGTAATTCAACAAGACACTAAAGGCAAAAGGGAATTTTAAAATTATGAAATTGTAAAATAAAACGCTCAAGGATCATTAATTGAAAATTAATTATAAATTAAATTATGTAATTATTTACGTTTCGTTTAACTTTTAATTTTGAAACACATATGTGAAGGTGTTCACATGGTGTGAACAGGCAACACATTTTAAATCCCTTTGGGATTCAAATCTTTTGCTCTCCATAGTTATCCAATTAACTTATTTGATAAGTTGTACAATTTGAAATTCAAATTGATTAAATTTATCTTAAATTAGAATTTGAATTTAAGTCAAAAATTAGACCGGAGGATGAAATTTTTCCACATTCTTTATCTTCAAAATTGCGCCTACAACAAGGAAGTAATCCTTTTCTGGTGGCTGGCCATATAGGATAAGGGAGATGGTAGATTTTGTTTCAAAGTCAAATTTGATGTGGTAGAAAATTAACAAGCTTTATTTTGGAGATAAAGATAAGACATCGTCTGGGAGTCTAACCACTACTTATAAAGTAAGTGATTATAGAAAATTATGAGATACAACTTTTCTCCTCTCCCTAGCATAGGTGGCTGAATTCTATAGAGTGTGGGAAGGAAAATTTTCTCTAAAATTCAACATCGTGCATGTGTTGGTGTTCGTGAAAACCTTGAGTGTTTTCGCTAATCCTATTTTGTTTTAGGTTTGCCCACACACGTATCTTCATAGATTCAAGGAATTTACGAGAAAGATTTGGGTGTTCTAAACTTGCTTGGAGCGAGGAACGTTGGAGATCAAAGAATCCAAGATATCATCATGAACGGTCGCTAGGTAAATAAATTAATTTGATTAATTTATTAGTGCCAAAAATCATGTAATCTATAGAGTATATCAAAGTTTTATGAGAATCATTGTGTAGATAAAGAATAGGGTAAAAATTTATCCTGCAGTCTAATTTTTAACTTAAATTCAAATTTCAATTTAAGTTAAACTTAAATCAATTTGAATTTTAAATTGGAGAACTTATCAAATAAGTTAATTGGATAACTTTAGAGCAAGCAACTGAATCCCAGAGGGATTCACACAGTGTTATGCGTTCACACCGCATGAACACCTCCACATGTGCATTACAAAATTCAATTTAAATTTAAATAATCACATTATTTAATTTATAACTAATTCTCAATTAATTATCCTTGAGCGTTTGTTTTACAATTCTATAATTCTAAAATTCTCATTTTGCCCTTAGTGTCTTATAGAATTACAAGGATAACGCGATGACTAATGGACCTGTAATCTTGAGCTTCAATAAAATTAATAACTAATTAAACTCTTTAATTAACTAATTAATTCTATTAATTTTGAAAGTTACTTCACTATAAACTTGGAATTGCACTCTTGTAATTATAGGCATAAAAATCTTCTAAAGTGTAAAGTGTCCAATTGATATAGTCATTACATATACATCAATCCTCCATAAATAATTCATCATTAGAGCTAAGTGAAATTCATTAACCTCTCTAATTACATCTTTATCCTTGAGTACCATTAATTCTCTAACGGACAGTGATTCATATTCATAAAACAAATAAATGAATCGGAGCTCCTGCTAGTCCAAGTACCGAATCAACCCTCAAGGGAATTATTTATCTACTTCTTTCTCAAGATGTAATGGAATCCATCTCATATAATAGCAGTCCCAGCTAATCACAACATCTGGTCTCCAAAATACAAGGAATAGGACTCAGGATCTCAAAATACGTACTGAGTAAATTGAAAGACAAAAATCTATAAATAGGAGTATGCTAAGAACTCAGGATTAAGATCATTCTATATATGACTATCAGTAGACGCAATTAGTATTGCTATACATAATGGAAATTATAATACTATACATAATAGAAATTATTAGAAATTCATATTGTGTTTGTGTCCATGTTCCATATAATATCATTATGCGTAATATACTCATTCAAAATCTCACCCTATTAATAATGTGGATAACACCGTTCTATTCTAAATGGGAATGACATGTAATAGTATTGTTTTAATTAAAGATCCCAAACTTTAATTAAATTCATTACGATCATTGTTTTGATTATCATCCTTAACTATTATCCTCTTGCATATAATACTTGTATTCAATATTTAAGGTATGTCACACCCTGGAACCAGGGTTAGTGATGTGGAGGCTCGTTTAGAAGTTAAACATAATTAGGAAAATAATTAAACATTTGGAAGTAATATAATCAAAACCAAGGGTTATATAATAAGAAAATTTCTAAACAAGCCCCACATTTTGCTAAAATTAAATTACAAGAAAGTGATGGGAACTCACACACTTTCTGAAAAAGTTCAGAGTCTAGAAGTCCAATGTTCAAAGTTTGCAGAATTTATAATTTTTACATTTATGCACAGGGATAATGAACACAATCCCTTCTTAATCGGATGGTAGTAACTAACTCAGCTACTCCGCACAGCTCCTAGCATCACTTGGGAGGGATTTACTATTTATAGAAACAGTAAAACGTGAGCGAAATGCCCAGTATGGTGTATTTTGAAATAAATTTTATAAATAAATAAATAAATAAATGAGTAAGTAAATAAATAAATAAATAAGTAAATATAGATATTCAGTTCCAGTACAATAGCCGGAACCTCACATTCTTTTTCTAAAAGGAAATATAAACTTAAAATTCCATATTATAGGCATCAGAATGTAATTTATCCTCTGATAAATTACTTACACAACCACAAGCATAAACCTTATCACCACCGTAGTGGCTCGATCTGGGTTTCAGGTTCTACCCCCAAGGATACGATTTCCATATCCTATCTAGGCCACCAGCAGGCTTCCCGGATTGCAAGATATCTTATCTTAAGATATCATTCATTAAAATTCTGAAATAGTTCATTATAACTCTAATAGCTAAAATCAAGCTATTGTGTTAAATTACTTTTCTATCACAAACATGTCCTTTCTTTAAAACCTATGCAAGGCCAAAACTCTTTAAATCAGGCTAACAAAGAAATGGGTAAGAAATCCTACCTCTTGAGCACCAAACCTGTGGCTAGAGTTGCGCTATCCTAGCATCAGCTTCCTCGAAGCCTTTAATGTTGGTTGCCGAATCGAATTCGGCAGCGGAAACGCAGCGGAATAGCGGATCGTGTATAACAAAAATTTTCATAAAACTTTTGAGATACTCTATAGATTATATTAATTTATGCACCAATAAATTAATCTCATTAATTTATAAGATTTAAGGATCAACCGAAAAAATACCTTGTAGCCGACTCGGATGATATCTTGATTTTCTTTGACCACGAACAGTCCTAGCTCCAAGCTTTGTGTTTAGAACACCAAAGTCTTCCACGTCAATTCCTTGATTTCACGTAGACGTGTGTGTGGGCACACGTGAGACAAAACGGTTTCTTAAACACTCGAATTTCTACAAACACCAACGCATGCACGATGTGGAATTTTTTTTAATTCGAATTTAAATTCAGATTCAAATTCGAATTTAAGTCAAACTTAAATTAATTTGAATTCTAAATTGAACAACTTATCAAATAAGTTTAAATGGATAAATCCAGATATGTTCAAATTCAAATTTAAATAATCTCATTATTTAAATAATAATTAATTCTCAATTAATTATTCTTCGAGTATTTAATTTTAGAATTCCGTAATTCTAAAATTCCCATTTTGCCCTTTGTGTCTGGTAGAATTACAAGGACGACGTGGGGACTAATGGACCTATAATTCTGAGCTCCAATAAAATTCATAATTAATTAAACACTTTAATTAATTAATTAATTCTATTAATTCCAATAGTTACTCCACTATAAGCTTGGAATTGCACTCTCGGAATTATAGACATTAATTACTTCTAAACTGTGAAGTGTCCATTTGATATAGTCATTGCATATAGATCGATCCTCCATAAATAATTCATAATTAGAGCCAGGTAGAATCCGTTAACCTCTCTAATTACATCTTTATCCTTGAGTACCATTGATTCTCTAATGGATAGTGATTCATAAAACACATTCATGAACCAGAGCGCTCTTACTAATCCAAGTACCGAATCAACACTCAAGAGAATTATTTATCTGCTTCTTTCTCAAGAAGGAATGGATTCCATCTCGTATAATAACATTCCCAGCTACTTATTTCATTATGTCTCCAAAATACAAGGAATATGATTCAGGGTCTCGGAATCCGTACCGAGTAAATCAAAAGACATAAATCCATAAATAGGAGTTTGTTAAGAACTCAGGATTAAGGTCATTCTATATATGACCATCGGTAGACTCAATTAGAATTTCTATGCCTAACGGAAATTATTAGAAATTCATATTGTGTCTGCGTCCATGTTCCACATAATCTCATTATGCGAAATATACTCATTTAATATCTTACCATATTAACAGTGTGGATAACACCGTTCCATTCTAAATGAGAATGACATGTATTAATAATGTTTTAATTAAAGATTCCGAACTTTAATTAAATTCATTATGAACAATTACTTTTGATTATTATCCTTAAACATTATCCTCTCGTATATAACACTTATACACCATGTTTAAGGTTACATAAATAATCAAGGAATTTTATTTGATATTCATAAAATATTCATAAATATATGCACATAAAATGATGAATAATCTATTTTATTAAATAAATAATAAATATCCTTTTACATCTCATGCTTTCAGGACACTATTCCCAACATTCAATTCGATTCTTCAACGATCATTTACATAGAACAACACTTTAGGATTTAATTCTCATTCCTAAAGTAAATCAATCTCAATTATACGCCTAAATTTCCTATTAGTGTGCCTTAATTCAAGTACTAATTTCATAAATCATATCACGTTTCAAATCATCATTCCAAGGGTTTTGATTCCAAAACATGGGTTAAAGATGCTAATCCATCTATTTTAGGTCCCCAGAAGAAGCTAATTTGGGTTCTCTTCGCAAATCAGGGTCAAAATAGGGTCAAATGCTGTGTGCACCACTCAACCGGTGACAGAGAGGTTATTCTCCACCGGCCGATCGACAGGGCCGATCGGACGAAAATCTGGCCAAAACCTACAAATCCGAGTTCAAATCAAAGATATTTCAAGAGAAAACAACCAAATCGAGGTTCTAGTTGCTAAATCAAGTACAAAGAACTAAAAATCCTCAATTTCTACCATGATTTTACTCAAAATCTATTAAAATCCATTTTGAGTTAAAAATAGGTTTTCTAACAGGAAAAATCCAAGATTCAAGAGAAGTGTTTCAGAAATCTTACCTCAAATATTTCTCTTGACGTTGAAAACTCCTTAAAATCCTTCTTTGGTTTGAAATCTTGTTGATTTTGAGACAAAAAATGGGAGAGAGAGAGAGAGAGAGAGAGAGAGAGAGAGAGTGTGTGTGTGTGTGTGTGTGTGTGAAAGAAGGAGAGTGAGAGGGAAAGAGAGAGAGAATGTGCACGGGGAAAAGAAAAGGAAAGAAGGAAAAAGAAAATGAAAAGAAAAAGAAAAAGAAAAGAAAACATGTCTCAAAATATTTAAGAAGACAGTCCAAAAAATGTGTCTACACACACTTCCCGGGTAAAAATAAAATTACTCAAAATATTTAATTAAATCCCTTGGAAATATTTAAATTTGTACGTCAGAAACATTTAATGAATATAATTATTTAATTAAACTAGATTAAGCACACTAATAGATCTTACTTAGCTTAACTAATCTCGTTTAATTCCTTCAGGTGTTCTAGGATAATACCGTTCCATTCTAAATAGAAATGACATGCATTAATGAAAGATCTAGAACTTTAATTAAATTCATTACGCTCGTTGTTTTGATTATCATCCTTAAATATTATCCTCTCGCATATAATACTTATATACAATATTAAAGTTCATGTAAATAATCATGAAATTTTCACTGATATTCATAAAATATTCATTAATATATACACAAAAAATAATGTATAAACTCTTATTAAATAAATAATAAATATCCTATTACATTTCATGATTCTAGAACACTATTCCCAACAAAAGATGCAATCAAAACACGTAGTCAAAGTTACGAATTTCAAAATTTTAACTCTAATTTTCTCTTAAACTGTTAATCCAAAATAATATGAAATTTTGACAAGAGATTAACCATCAAATAATCTACAACATATCAAAAATCAGCTTCAAACATAAATCGTAAAATTAGAAACAAAAATCAAAAGAAAATAACAAAAAAGAGGACAATTTTTGGTATTATATTTTCATTTACCACTCTTCATGTTTAATCTTACATGAATGGAGAGACTGTCGCTACCGTCTCTGATGTCAATTATGAAAAATATACCACGGATGCATGTGCGGAAGTGTCTACAGTAGTTTCGGATCAGATCTCCAATTTGACTCTAGTACAGGATTCACCACGGGATAGCCTCACAATACTTCCGTCACGAACATGATCTTCATGCTCCAAGTCGACAATGATGATCACCACGTCCTTAATGGCTCACACTATGCATAGTTATTTCAAAGGCAGAGCCAAAACAATCACGATAAATTTACAACTTATGAACTTGTGGAAAACTAGGAGAGAAAGAGAAAAGTGACAGAATTTCAACGTATTTTGTCCCGCTCTATAGTTTGTGCCTTACTACCTAACTATTTATATTGATACTTATCATAAAGGAAGTAACACAAAATATGTAAAGTATCTCTCATATTATTTGTCAAAAAGTAAATTGCCTGATTACTTAATCTGTCAAGATATTGAAAATAATTTATAATATTTTTTAATAGGATATTTTATCTTTTAAACTATGCATCATCATGTGTGTCTCATAGTCGAACACCAGCTAATATGAATCTCTGCACCCTGACTGCTATTTTGATATACAAGCCCCTCTAATTTAGATCCAGCCGTTGATGACCACTTATCAATCTAACATAAATGTGAAAGCTTTAAGGCCTAATAATTGGGACAACCGATAATAAAACTTTTGATGACTTATTTCATTAATTAATAAATAGCTAGAGTTAATTGGAAGCAATCGTCTAAATCATGAGCAATTACAACACGTATTAAAAAATTGATTTATCATCCATACCAATATAGAAACCTCTATCGCCCTTTCATCATTCATGTTCTCTCTCTCTCTTTTTTTTGTTTTTTTTTTAATTATGGATAAGAAAATGCATCTTTTTTTTTTTTCCAAAATTTTTCTTTTCGTTTTTTGTTTTGCTCTAGAAAAAACTTTCTTGGGGACTTTGCCAATCAATTCAGATACCTATGATACACTTTTTTATATACAAAAATATTTATTATTCCTTCATTTTCCACCCTCCTTTTTGTAGACGGTGATTATTGCCCAAATTGATTCCACCAATGATTACGTAGTATGTAATATAATTAACTTTCAGCCAATGTGACCAGAAATTTACGCTGCATGATTTTAGTTCAGTCATACATCGTCAAACGTATGATAATGTATAAAATTCACGTGGTAATAACCATAGTGTCCATTTTGAACAAATATTTTTACCCTTTCTTTAGACCAAAGTCTTACCTTTGGCTTATAAATGTTCGAACACATCCTTGAACCCCACTTGCAATATTTCATGAAGAAAATAAAAAAGCATCTCCAAAAGCAAAATCTAACATATCCTTGCTCCAACTTGCTAGCCCCAGAAGGCAAACCAATTATGTCCAAAGAAAGAACAAAAGCCATAAAAGCAAAGAAACATAAATGAGTGATTGAACAAAAAATAAATAAAAATTGAATGAATGAAACACATAGAAAGAGAAAATAAAGGCAAAGAAGATTCTTTTGTTCTCATGATCATGATTGATAGCTGTTCAATTACAATTATTTTCCCTTTGTTTTTTTTTTTTTTTTTTTTTTAAATTTCAATCCAATGGCTGAGATCCACATCCTTTCTAGCAGACCCCACCAAAAATTATTATCACACTCTCCCCCCCACCCAATTCACAGATCTACACTCCGTCTTTTCATCTCTTCATTCACATTCATCTTCTTCTTCATCTTCTATATCCAGTTTTATATCTATATTCTACAACAATAACAAGAAGAACAGCTTGGAAGTAACAATTCTGATGCAGTACACAGGACCACAACAAAAACTTAACCCCTCAAGAAGAAAAAAAAAAAAAAAAAAAAAAAAAAACCCATGATGATAAATATAAAAAAATAATAATTATTATCAAGTGGAATCCTCCGAATGGTCATTTTTTTCCTTTTTTACCCTCGTCTGAATCCCATAATAACTGACATACCACTTGACGAACTTCCTCAACCCGGTGGACAAATCCGTCGTCGGCTTGTACCCGAAATCCCTATTCGCCAAGCTGACATTCGCGTGCGTGTACGGCACGTCCCCGTTCCGCGGCATTCTGATCACGTGTTTCTTCGCCTTCGTGCTCAGCAGGCTCTCCAAGATCCCGACAAGTTTGCCGACCGGCACCGGCGACGTGTTCCCGAGGTTGTAGATCCTCAGCTGCGCCGGGCCCCGCTTCTTCCCCCCGCTCCCGGTGCTCTTCTCCGCCGTGTCAAGCGCCCCCAAACACCCCTTAACGACGTCGTCGATGTACGTGAAGTCACGCGCCACCTCCTTATCATCCTGCGTTTTGTATACTTCAATTGTCTTGCCTTGCAAGATGTCCTTGGTGAAGAAGAAGTACGCCATGTCAGGCCTTCCCCACGGTCCGTACACCGTGAAGAAGCGCAATCCGGTGAGGGAGAGTCCATAGATGTGATTGTAGGTGTGTGCGATTTCTTCTCCGGCCTTTTTAGTGGCCGCGTAGAGGCTCGCCGGCTGGTCGGTGCGGTGGAGCTCGGAGAATGGGTTGTCGGTGTTTAGGCCGTAGACCGAGCTGGAGGAGGCCCAGACTATGGAGGGCTGGGGCTTGGCAGATTTGGCAACTTCTAGAAGGTTGATGAAGCCGGCAATGTTTGAGTGGATATACGATTGGGGGTTCTGCATCGCGTATCGGACTCCGGCCTGGGCGGCCAAGTGGAGGATATGGGTGAAAGGGACGACATCGAAGAGCTTGTATAGGAGAGGGCCGTCGTTTAAGTCGCCGTCGACAATGAAGATCTGATGCTTCGAAAGAAGTGCCTGAGATAAATGATAAAAATATAAATAAATAAATAAATAAACTCGAGTCTCATATGTTTAAATATAATAACAAAATTTCAGCTTCCAGAAAGTTTAATTACCTGGCGGGCGCGTTTTAGAGACGGGTCGTAGTAATTGTTGAAGTTGTCAAGTCCGAGAACGCCGTCGCCGCGCTTTTTCAAGGCCAACGAGCAATGGGACCCGACGAATCCGGCGGCACCAGTGACGAGTACGGAGAAGCCGTTCTGGCGGCGGGGAGTGGCGGAGTGGCGGACCTGCTTCTCCCAGGTGGCGCCGCCGCCGTAGAAGGCGGAAGAAAGGAAGTTGTGGTGGTGGAAGCTGTGATGGGTATTGGGGTTATCGGAAGATGAAGAGAGAGGGTAGTTGAGAGTGAAGAAAAGGATGAGGACAAGGGCGATCAAGAGAGTGGCGCGGAAGAGGAGCTTGGAGGAGGCGTTGAGGAGCTTTGTGCTGTTTACTCTCCGGATATAGCTGTTGTATCTCTCCAGCTTCATGGTTTTACTTGTATCGGGCGGTGACGCCATTATTGAAGATAATGTTTATATAATTCAATTTTTTGTTTTTGAGTTTTGTGGGGGCTTGGCTCGGAGATTGTGATTTGTGTTTGTGTAGAGAGAGAGAGAGAGAGAGAGAGAGAGAGAGGGAGAGAGCTGATGAGGTGAGATCGAGCCCTGAAATTGAGAAGAGTAAGAAGAGATTAATATAAAGAAAATGAGGAGAGAGAGAGAGAGAGATAGAGGGAGAGAGGGAGGGGAGGGAGGGGTTGGTGTCGGTTGGAGACCACTTTCTTTTTTATTTATTTATTTTTCCTTCTTGTTCATAACTCGCCTTCTTTATCTTACAGATGGAAAGTGGCGAGGGGAAAATAATTTAAAAAAATAAAAAATAATAATGGATTATAAATAAAGACAATAATATGGACCCCGATTGTCAATGTTATTAAAGTATTACCACAATGGCGAAACATGTTAATTTGGTATGGAAACATGTTAACTTTTAATGCGTTAATACTAATCATTGTTAATTTGGTATGGAAACACTTTGTAATTATATGATATGATAGTGTATATCAGTAATGTTAGTATGACTATTGACTAATGCCAACGGTAACCCTTGTGCTTTGTGTCACTTTTTCAATGCCAAACATGTTAGGCATATACTAACAATGCAAAAGTACCATAAATGGTATAAGAATGCCTTTTCTTTTTTCATTCGCCGTCATAGTTGAAAATTAGATATTTAAAACCCCGTTCACTTCGCTAATTCGAGTTTAGAATTCGAGTTTTGCTATAGTGAAAAGCTCTCACAAACAATCACATCTAACTTTTTTACTACAGTAAAAAGCTCTCACATAAAATCACATCTCAACTCGAATTAAAAACTCGAATCAGCGAACTAAACGAGCTAAAAGTCTCTCCTCTCCTCATAGTTGAAAGTTAGATATTTTAAAGTCACTCCTCCCGGTGATTAGATTGTGCGGCACTGAGCTTATAGCTGTATAAATAAAACTAAACCTGTAATTTAAGTAGAATTAAGTGAAATCTTTTCTATTTTACAGGTGATGATAAATGCGTAACTTGATATAGTTTTCCGATCTACTTTTTCACGTTTTTTTTGTTTGATTCTTGAGTATTTTGCATTCTTAGGCTTAAACAAGTTTCGAAACTTAAAGTATCATTTTGAAGGAGTTTCGAGCACCTACAGAGGTGAAAACTCATCCTTTAAAGCAAGAAAATAGGCAAAAACCTGATATCAAAGTGCCACGACGCCGTAACAGTGGCGTTGTGATGCCATACTAGTGCAACAACCAGTGCCATGGCACTAGAACAATGGCGCCGTAGTGCTACTTAGGAATAATATTTTTCATTCGTCATAATTCTGTTATCTAGACGTGCAGATTGATCCTTAATTTAGTTTTCTATCGTTGATAACTCTTTCATTTAATTTCAAGATTTGTTTTCTTTATTTTCTTTTTACTTTTCTCTAATTTTTTTTAGTATTTCAAAACCCTTTCTTTCATATTTGTGTTAAAAAAAAAATAAAAATAAATTGGCTAATTGATTAAGACGAATCCACTGGATTTAATTGCTCGCTCTTTACTCAATAACGATCATTAAATAGCGAGGTTTTAATTTAATAGTCCACTAGGAATCCATCAGGTGATGATCTCCTGAATTTCTATTATAAATAAGATGGACGGTAGACGATACGACGGTAATATTCTCTCTTTATTTGAAAAAAAAATGCGTGTAGAACCCACTTATTGTAAAATATGTAATAATTGACCAATTTTCTTTTAGCATTTTTCAGAACCAAATGATCATCAGTTCATCATCATCAACATTGAGCACCAACAAATATAAAATCTAACAAAATTCATGTGATGAAAGTAAAACTTCACTTATTAGTCTTTTTACATTTTCTGTATTTAATTAATCGGTAACGGTTTGTTTTGAAAACGATTTTCTATACAGAAGCGTGTATTCAACAGATCGTGTATAATAAAAATTTTACAAACTTTTGAGATATTCTATAGAATATATTAATTTATGCACGAATAAATTAATCAAATTAATTTATTTACCTATTGAATGATTAAGTCGATAATTTGAGTTCTTTGATCACGAACATTCCTCGCTCCAAGCTTGTTTAAAATACCCGAATCTTTCTTGTTAATTACTTGAATCTATGAAAACATATGTATGGGCACACCTGAAACAAAACGGGATACCAACACATGCACGGTGTGAAATATGAGAGAAAAAATTTTCTTTCATCACTATAAAATCGGCCACACTATGTTAGGGAGAGCAAAAATTGTGTTCTCTAATTTTCTGCAATCTCCTATTTATAGAGTAGAAGTCAAACCCCAAGATGAAGTCTAAACTTTATCTCTAAGATAAAACTTGATGATTATCTCCTACTTCTAATTGATTTTGGACACAAAATCCACTCTTTTCCTACTCCTATATGGTCAGCCACAACAGGGAGATCCCTCCTTATAGTAGGCGCAAATAGCAGGTAGGGAAGAAGGTAAAATTCTACTTTTATCCTATAGTACAATTTTGACTCAAATTTAAATTTCAATTTAAGTCAAACTTAATATTATTTGGATTTCAAATGGACAACTTATTAAATAAGTCAATTGGATAACTTAGAGAGCAATCAACTGAATCTTAGAAGGATTCACACTACATTGAGCGTGTATACCATGTGGATACCTCTACATGTTTGTTTCAAAATTAAAATTTAAATAATCACATTACTTAATTTATAATTAATTGTCAATTAATTATCCTTGAGCGTTTTATTTTAGAATTCCATAAATCTAAATTTTCCATTTTGTCCTTAGTGTCTCGTAGAATTACAAGAACGACGCGGGGACTCTTCTGAGTGTTGGGAATAGTGTCCTAGAAGCATGAGATGTAAAATGATATTTATTATTTATTTAATAGAAGAGTTTATCCATCATTTTATGTGCATATATTTATGAATATTTTATGAATATCAAATAAAATTCCTTGATTATTTATGTAACCTTAAACATGGTATATAAGTGTTCTATACGAGCGGATAATGTTTAAAGATAATAATCAAAAGTGGTGTTCGTAATAAATCTAATTAAAGTTCATAATCTTTAATTAGAACATTACTAATACATGTCATTCCCATTTAGAATGGAACAGTGTTATCCGCACTGCTAATATGGCGAGTTATTGAATGAGTGTATTTCGCATAATGAGATTATGTGGAACATGGACACAGACACAATATGAATTTCTAATAATTTCCATTAAGCATAAAAATTCTAATTGAGTCTACTGATGGTCATATATAGAATAATCTTAATCCTGAGTTCTTAACAAACCCCTATTTATGGATTTATGTCTTTTGATTTACTCGGTACGGATTCCGAGACCCCGAATCCTATTCCTTGTCTTTTGAAGACATGATGAAATAGGTAGCTAGGAATGTTACTATACGAGATGGAATCCATTCCTTCTTGAGAAAGAACTAGATAAATAATTCTCTTGAGTGTTGATTTGGTACTTGGATTAGTAAGAGCGCTCTGGTTCATGAATGTGTTTTATGAATCACTATCCATTAGAGAATCAATGGTACTCAAGGATGAAGATATAATTAGAGAGGTTAACAGATTCTACCTGACTCTAATTATGAATTATTTATGGAGGATCGATCTATATGTAATGACTATATTAAATGGACACTTCGTGGTTTAGAAATAATTAATTTCTATAATTTCGAGAGTTCAATTCCAAGTTTATAGTGGAGTAACTATTAGAATTAATAGAATTAATTAATTAATTAAAGTGTTTAATTAATTATTAATTTTATTAGAGCTCGGGATCATAGGTCAATTAGTCTCTGTGTCGTCCTTGTAATTCTACCAGACACAAAGGGCAAAATGGGAATTTTAGAATTACAGAATTCTAAAATTAAATACTCGAAAAAATAATTAATTGAGAATTAATTATTATTTAAATAATGTGATTATTTAAATTCAAATTTGAATTGTGAACATAATTTAAATTTATCCTTTTGAACTTATTTGATAAGTTGTTCAATGTAGAATTCAAATTAATTTACGTTTGACTTAAATTCGAATTTGAAATTGAAATAAAATTGTACTACAGGATAAAGGATGATATCTCTTCCTTCCCTATCTATTATTGGCGCGACACATAGGGTAAAACCCTAATGGAGTGGCCGGCCACCTTATGGATAAAGGGAAGGGATTTTTTGTTCCAAATTCAAATAGGAGATAGAGATTTCATTCTGTTTTGAAGTTTGACTTCTACTCTTTAAATATGAGGATGATAGAAAATTGTGAACACAATTTTGGAAACATTTTTCTGCCCTAATTGGATTGGTGGCCAAAATTCTCGAAGGAAAAAAAGAGAAGGAAAATTTTTTCTCCAAAAATTCCACATTGTGCATGCGTTGGTGTTCGTGGAAATTCGAGTGCTTCAGAAACCTATTTTGTCTCACTTGTGCCCACACACACGTCTGCGTGGAATCAAGGAATCGACATGGAAGACTTTGGTATTCTAAACACAAAGCTTGGAGCAAGGACTGTTCGTGGTCAAATAACTCAAGTTATCATCTGAGTCGGCTTCCAGGTATTTTTCCTGATTGAGTTCTTGATATAAATTAATGCGATTAATTTATTCGTGCATAAATTAATATAATCTATAGAGTATCTCAAAAGTTTTAAGAAAATTTTTGTCATACACGATCCGCCTTTCCCCACGTTTCGGCGGCCGAATTCGATTCGGCAACCAACACTGAGCTCTAATAAAATTAATAATTAATTAAACTCCTTAATTAATTAATTAATTCTATTAATTCTAAAAATTACTCCTCTATAAACTTAGAATTACACTCTCGTAATTATAATTCATAAATTACTTCTAAGCTGTGAAGTGTCCATTTGATATAGTCATTGCATATAGATCAATCGTCTATAAATAATTCATAATTAGAACTAGGTGAAATCCGTTAACCTCTCTAATTACATCTTTATCCTTGAGTACCATTGATTCTCTAATGGATAGTGATTCATAAAATAAATTTATGAATCAGAGCTCCTACTAGTCCAAGTATCAAATCAATCATCAACATAATTATTTATCTACTTCTTTCTCAATAAAGAATGGATTTCATCTTGTATATTAACATTCTAAACTATCCATTTTGTCATGTATCCAGATAAAAAGAAAATATGATTTAACAATCTCAAAATTCATACCGAGTAAGTTAAAAGACATAAATTCACAAATAGGAGTCAGCTAATAACTCAAGATTAATAACGTTCTATATATGACCATCTATAGATTCAATTAGAATTTCTATACTTAACAAAAATTATCAGAAATTCATATTTTAGTTGTGTCCCTTTTCCACACAATCTCATTATGCATAATACACTCATTCAATATCTTACTATATTAACAGTGTAGATAACACTATTTCATTCTAAATGAGAATTACATGCATTAGTAATGTTTTAATTAAATATTTCAAACTTTAATTAAATTCATTACGAACATCGTTTTGATTATTATCCTCTCGCTTATTGATGCGAATTTATTTTTTATAATAATAAATTTCCGCAAGCGTACGTTGTCAAGTTTTGAGTATAAGGTGAGTGAGTATCGTCTCCACGGGGATTGGATTTAGAATTGCCATTAAGTATCGCAATTATTGTAACTTAACTTTACCTAGGCAACCTAATAAAATGACAATTAAGAAAATAAAACAAAATAAATGTGAAAAATAGAAAATAAAGTATCTATACACAAATGGTCTAGGGACTTGATTTCGCTTTATTATTCCTATGTTCATCCTATTATGTAATCGGTAATCAATTCCATTCAATTCATTAATCAAGGCTCTAATATCATCTTGCAACCTCTCCCGAGTGCCTCACAAGAAATTGTATTTAAATACCCAAAACAATATCCTGAACATTTAAACACAAATTAAGCTTCGCCTTTAGAATTAGAATATAGGAATATCGATCGCCTCCCGGCCTCAAAACAACCTAAATCCTAATTTGATTATCTAAGCGTTGATCTCCTCCCGGTCTCACAACAACCTAGACTATGCTTCTCGAATCTAGATAAAGAATTCAATCTCTCCCGAGCATCAAATTCCCAATCTAAAAATCATCTAACTCATTGACCAAATAAATTAAAAGCATTAAGCATAGAGAAACATAAATGAATTGAAAAATGAAATTAAATTAACAATCCACAAAATATTCAAAACATAGATCAAATAAAACTACATCAAGTCCTAGATTTAATGTCTAGCTCAACATGGAAAAATAGATGAAAGAAGATAAAACCCAATATCCATTGAAGAGCTTCCAAGGACCTCCAAGATGAAGGATTTCGGCCTCCTTTTGATGTTTTCTTCACTTTTCCGGGCTCCTCTCAAATGGCAACTTTTTTCCTTTTATAATGAAACACTTCGGAGCTAGGGCTTCAGACGCGCGCTGCAGCCTGCGTGATTACGCGCTGCAGCGCGCGTTTTTGGGCCTAGGCGCGCTGCAGCCTGCGTCTTTTGGCAGAGAATACCGCTGTTGCGGGCTGGGGCGCGCTGCAGCGCCCATCGGTGCGTTGGAGCGCGCGGAACATCAAGTGGGCGCGTTGCAGCGCGCGGAACATCAAGTGGGCGCGCTGCAGCGCGTGGCATCAAGTGGGCGCGCTGCAGCGCGTGTTTCTGCGGCAGGACGCACTGGGCGCGCTGCAGCGCCCATTTGGTGCGCTGCAGCGCGCGTTGCTGCGGTAGGATGAGCTGGGCGCGCTGCAGCGCCCATTTGGTGCGCTGCAGCGCGTATCTCTGGGGCTAGGGGTTGCAGCGCGCTGTAGCGCATGTTGTGCGCTGCAGCCTGCGCTTCCCCTGTTCTCTGGTCTTCTTTGCACGCTGTAGCCTATGAAGGCGCGCTGCAGCCCGCTTTCTTGCAATCCAAAGCCTCCTCTTTTGTGCCACAAAATCCTCTTTCACATCCTCTTTTCATTGATTCACAAGTTAGGCAAATATTCTTCTTTTCTTCATGCAAAATCATCCAAGTTGGCATTTATTTATATTTCCTATAAAAAACACACAAAAGACATTAAACTAACAAAAATGCTTGAAAACCTACAAATATTCAAGCTTAAAAGTACTTGATTTGTTGGTAGAAATACCCGTCATCACTTATTACACTTATATATAATATTTAAGGCCACATAAATAATCATGAAAATTTTAATGATATTCATTAAATAAATAATAAAAATCTTGTTATGTTTTTAGAACACAATTCTCAACAGTAATCTATTATGAAATTACATATGTTATTTAAGAAACAACTACCAATTTCAAATAACTATCTTAATATTTAAATGACCTTTTTTATGTTGATAATAAAAAAAATATAATATAGATGTAACAACATATCAGTGGTACTACATATAAGTAACCACAATGAAAATGTAACTATTAAAAACTCATCTATATATGTATAAATATATATATATATATATATATATATAATATAAATAAAGAGATGAATGGGCAAACTTAGCCAATGCCAGCCATTCCTACTAGTTAGTAGAAAACTCTTCATACCATGTGATCCACATTCCATGCGCATTTGAGTTTGGCAGAGTAGAAAAAACATAGTTCACAAGACTTTTAAAAAAATTTGAACACAGCGAGTTTCATAGGAAGGAGTCTCTCTGTTCCAAGAAAGATCCAAATGTAAGACTTGTAAATTCCAGCAGTAATTGACGTCTGATAATAATAAATAATAACAACATGGGCTTATTTTATTATTTTTATTATTATGGGAAAAAATTTTGGGGTTTGAAAGAGAAATCTCAGGGAGATTTATCGTGGGAAGTTTTGCTCAAATGGTTTCTTTTTCAAAGTAAATGAGCTTCAGTTAAAGCCGAAGAGAGAGAGAGAGAGAGAGTGCTCTAAATTGGATGTTTCGGACGAAAAGGAAAAATGGGAAAAACATAAACAAAATGGTGGATGATCTCTTTTTTCTTTTAAATAATGAAATATGTTTATTAGTGTGTGACAATTTGTCAGCCACCGACAAAAGTATTTTGAGGTTAACTTAAGATTATTTAATTTTATTTTATGCATTGGGAAAAAACAAATTTACATGTACATTATTTAGGCCATTTTTCACGGCATTAAATGCAAGGGTTTATCTTAGACCTGGTTTAATTGGTTTTCCTTTGTTTTGTTTTTACCTATATTGACCATACCAAGATGGCACAACGTGGAAATTGTGCCGGGAAGAGAGAATAAAAACTAGCTTTTAGCTAGTCGGTGGAATCAATCAATGAGTTAGTTTGTTTTTTTGTTTTTTGTTTTTTTTTTTTTTTCTGTTTTTTGCTTTTTGTTTTTTTTTTTCGGTATTATTATTATTTTTTTATTCTTTTACGAGTCATGAGTTACTATTCTGGCTTATTTTCCTTCAGTTTTCTAAGCATGTGTTATAGGTATGTAAGCCAATCTTTCCAATAGTATATTATTTTTATCATTTATTTTGGTGGAGCATTGAAGTTGTGCTGGTATTGTTAATTTATGGGATTGCATAAGTACTTAGTCATATGAAATTAGGAAAAAAAATTTTATGGCTGGGAGAATTTTTTCGAACCATATAAAAAAATACCTTTCGAATTTTCAATCGACAATTTTTATTAAGTTCTGTTAATTAATATTATATATATATATATATATATATACACACATGTTGGCGCAAGATTAAATATTCTCATGTTTTGATAATAACAAACACAATGTATTATATTTCTAATGATTCTATTTCAAGTTGTGTATTTAGCATAATTAATGTTATAAATCAACTCAGGAAGCATTTTGCAGAATATAATATAAATACATTCAAGATTGACAAATGCAAATTGAAGAAGGAATTCAAGGCTTGAAGTGCTAAAATACCAAAGATCAAGAGCAAGCAAACAAAATCAAGCTGGACAAGTACTAATAGGTTTTTTTTATATCTCCTTAGTCTTGTATTTGATTTTGACTTCATACTATCATGATTAATTCTTATTTAGGCTCATGCACACACTCACATTATTTTTTAAAAATCAGACTAAACTTAGTGCATAATGACATTTGACCTAAAAGTACAAAATTGTGAAGGGTTGAGGCGAATTAAGTGTCAACAGGTCGACCTATGTCTTCCCATGACAGAGAAGGCTAAATGCATCGGTCAACCGGTGTTGCCTCAACCGGTCAACCACTCTGATCGACCAGTTCTATTCAACAGACACTCAATAAGACCGTTGAACAGCGCGAATTCAAATTTGTCTCAACCGGTCAACCTCTCCGGTCGACCGGTACTAGGTAAACGGGCAAAAAATATGACCGTTGGTAAGTGAGGTTAAATAGAGAAAAGTTATTTTTCTCCATAGTTGATTTTTCTGAAAATATAGAACTCATTCACAGCTCCTAAAATCCAAGGAGTGTTCTCCATTGTGTCTACATAATCATCATCTTCTCTAAATCCTTAACTCTCTCACACATAATTGAGCTTATCTTGAATTATATTTTGATAGTGTGATTTCATTATCTCCTACTGATTCAACTGTGTAAAACCATTGTTAGGAGTAGATAACTGAGCGCTTCACTACTCATAATCATTACTTTGGTATTGGGTTACTTGGTTGGTCGATCTCCGTAGAAAATCGACATTGTGTAAGAGGTTAGGCGAAGCCTCGGGTAGAAAGATTCACCATCTTGTAAGAGGAGTGATCGTGCCGGAGAGTCGATCGAATAGTGGAAGAGGCCGAGAGGCGGAATATCTTGGCGACAGTGGATGTAGGCAAATTTATTTGTCGAACCACTATAAATCTCGTTTGCATCTCTCTAACTCTATCTCTTTAATTTCTGCACTTTAAATTTGAAGCTAACATTGATTGGTTTAACTCGTAGTGATAAGCTTATTGAACTCGTTATATGATATTAGATTGGTTCATCTTGTGTACATCAAGTGGTTGTGCTATTGCATTAACTTACATAATTTTTTGTACACCAAGTATTTGATAAAAGTACTTTGTTGAATTAATTGTCTGTATTTAGTTTTAGTCTTCGAATAATTGTACAAACTCTAAAAAAATATTTGAAACCCAATTCACCCCCTTCTTAGGTAGTCTTATTCGGGACAACAAGATATTAGTCATTTACATGAATGCACGAATAATGTTACATAAATTAACAAAAAATAATACGTTTGTCGGACTAGTATATCTTCACAGGCCTGAAGACGTTTCTTATATGTTTATCTATTCCATATGATTTTCTTTTGAAAATTATTCTATATGATTTTGAAGTAATCTAACCATTAGAAACCTTATCAAATCAGAATCATTTGATATTAAGATAAGTACGTCAATTTAACCGAATTTCATGAATATTTTATGGTTAAGAACTATATTTTACTCAGAACTCTCTATGAAAATATCAATACAGTTTATAAATATGTAACCAGTTTCATGAGTGACAGAGATTAACGTTACTATATATATCGCGGCAACATATGGCGATGCAAAAATACTACTACCTTGGAATGTATATATACATATCATCAGTAGCGAGAATCAATTTTATTCGTGTCATAGCAAACTATCTGAATTGATTAGGAGTCAAGAATTTATGCAGTAAAATTTATTGTCTTAAGAGAGTTTCAAGGAGACAAAGTTAAAAAGAAAAAAATTATAAGGGCACCTAGAATTTATTTGATTTATTTAAATAAAGAAAATACCTAGGAACTATAGCCGCTAGAAACTTCTGCGTCATTTGATTGCTTTTTATTTTTGTTTTTATAAGAATAAGTGGATAGATAATGGTCTTTTTCAAATTATTATTATTTTTCTAGAGCCAATAAATACTGATAAGACGGACAGTATTTATTTATGAAAATGAAGGAACACATCTAGTAAAGGGAAAAGACGCGTTTGGATGTCTTTTTAAAGGAAAAAAGAAGAAATTAAAATAGAAATTAAAGTAGAAATTAAAGAAAAGAAAGGGTTATGAGTTTACAATAAAATAAAATTAAAGTGCGAATGTATGATCAAAATGTAGGCTATCATTGAATGATCAAAGAGACCTCAAGATTAAGATATTATAACAATGAATTACACGTCATTTTCACAAATAAAATGATAATTAGTTTTGTATTTTGCTGATAATAAAGTACAATTAGTTGAACCTTAATTTTGCTTTATTGGCTATAATTGTTTGAAGAATATATTGAAGTTGATCTTCCAATGGAATCTGATTTCAAGTTTATATTTTTCTTTTAATTTTTAATGCTTTTATGTGTAATGTTGACGGTCAAATTTCGTCAACAGAAATACGCCGGGTCACCCTATGGTATCCCATTGGGTTACCAGTTGGGAATTAACTGTAAATTTGGAATTATGCTATGAAGTGTGTGTTCACTTTTACGGCGGAAAATAACACGAAAGTAATGTTTAAACGAAAAGACACACACATGGTTAATAGTGGTTCATTCTGTTAATCAAGAGCTACATCCACTGTATTTCTTGTATATATTTTATGTTCTCCAATTACATGCAAAAAAAAAAAAAAAAAAAAAAAAAAAAAAAAAAACCTCTTGAGCTTGGGGCTTTGCCCCTCTTTTATAGCCCAAGTTTACTTCATGGGCGGTTTTCCTTTGTAGATCTCCACTCGAGTGCCTGCTATCCTATGGGCCTAGACCTATAGCTGGCTTGTCACCTTTTGGACTGCTTATGCATTTAATTAGTCCTCCATTACGGCTATGCACTCCTTGTAACCTTTCACCGTCCACTTGTGGGCGGTTTAGGCTTTTGTAATTAATGCATGCATTACAGACATCCTCCAAATCCAGACATAACTCCAAAAAAGGGGGTCCCACGTTTATACAGTCGGCACTGCACTTAAGTGACAGAGCTTGACGCAGACCCCTTAGAAGACGAGAGTTCATGGAGTCGACGGCCTGATAGGTCGACGCCTTTGTCCACATAGCTATTATGGCACCACGTGGAGCGCTATCATTGACCGACGTGTCCAAATGTATTTTCTTGTACAACATCTACCCCTCAGGTCGAGGCTTTCCTTTGGATTGCCTAGAGCTAGGTTGGGACTTCGCCCTAGCGCTTCTTTTCGTCTGCCTCAAGTATAGAAGCCAAACTCCAACCTGTGTCATGATGGCCTTGTTGCCTCGAGAAGTGTAAACACCGCGTCGACCCAACTACCATGCTGACGTAGTTCTCCTTTCAAATTGGATGAAGCTAGGCCCTTGGATTAAGTACCTTTCAGCCCTAATCGTAGGATCAAGGCCTTACACCCTTGCCGTTGGATATACTTGCATACGATCGAGCGATTGGGGGTTGAAAATTGTTATATTTATAAGCACTCGATAGGCCAAAACCTTCCAAACTTCTTCTGTCTTGCCGAAACTCTGCGCAAATTTTTCCAAGACTTGTCGCATTCTTTGGTGATATTTCTCCCAGAACTCGGGCCTTCATCTCGCTTCTAAACTCTTAGTAAGCATTTCCTGTCTATCCCTCCTGCTTTTATTATATCTAACCTACCCTGGTCCTTTGTAGATTCTTCGAATAGGAGGAAATGACTGAAAACTGGTATAATAAGAGTATTAGAACCCGTACTGGCCTTCATTTGCAGTTTTGGAGTAGTCATTGGGATTTTGAGTAGTTTTTGGTTCGTTGAATATAAGAGTATTACATGCATCAGAAAATAATTTATACTATAATAAATTACTTACACAACCAAATGCACAAGCCATCACCCCGGGCTGGGTTTCGGGTCCTGCCCAAGGATGCACTCTCCACATCTTGTCTAGGCCATCAGCCGGTTTACCGATTTGTAAGATCTCTTGTCTTAAGAAATCATTCATTAAACTTTATGAAACAATTCATTATACTCCCCAGAACTACAATAAGCCATGAGGGTTAAAAATATTTTTTTTTCGCAAACATGCCCTTTCTTTAAAACATTTGCAAGGCCAAAATCCTTTTTGAAAACAGGCTCACAAAGGAAAGGGTAAGAAATCCTACCTATAAAATACCAAACTTGTGGCTAGTGTTACTCTATTCCGGCTTTCGCTTCCTCAAGTCCCTCAATCCGAGTCCTTAGCTAGTACTGATACAAGACAACACTTTAGAATTCAATTCTCATTCCTAAAGCAATTCAGTCTCAATTATATCCTTTGTTTTCCTATTAGTGTGTCATAATTCAATTGCCGGTTTCATAAACCATTTCATGTTTTAATCATCATTCCAAGGGTTTTAATTCTAAAATATGGATTAAAGATGCTAATCCATTTACTCTTGGTCCCCAAATGAAGCTAATTTGGGTTCTCCTAAAAAATCAGGGTCAAAACAAAGGTTTTCAGGTAAAACAGGATCAAACCTCATGTACACCGGTCGACCGGTGACAGAGTAGTGCAACACCACCGGTCGACCGGTGGTGTGCAATTCGATCGACCGCATAGGTCGACTGGTATGACCAATACAGTCTGGTCGACCGGATCGGTCGACTGCACTGGTAGACCTGTGAAGAACCACAGACAAAGAAAAACCCGCGAAATCATCCCAAAAACATGCGATTTCAATTCGAAATCGAAATATCTCATAGGAAAAAAACTAGATCCAGGTTCTAGGTACTAAATCAAGTCAAAAGAACCCAAGATCTTCAATTTCTACCATGGTTTTACTCAAAATCCATCAAAATCTATTTTGAACTAAAAATAAGTTTTTAAATCCTAAAAACTTGAGATTCAAGAGAGGTGTTTAGAAATCTTACCTCGAATCCTTCTCTTGACGTTGAAAACTTCTTGAAATTTGGCTTTGGTTCAAAATCCGGTTGAGTTGGTGGAGATTTGAACGGGAGAGAGAGGAATGAACGAGAGAGAGAGAGTGAGTGAGAGAGAGAGAGAGAGAGAGAGAGAGAGAGTGGAAAACAACAGGAGACAGAGAGAGAATGCGCGGGAAGGAAAAGGAAAAGAAGAAAAAGAAAAGGGAAAATAAAATAAAAAGAAACAGGTGCCAGAATATTTAAAATAACAGTCCAGAAATGTGCCTATACACACTTCTGGGTTAAAATATAAATACTGAGAATATGTAAATACCTTAGAATTATTTAAATTTGTACGTCAGAACATTTATTAATCATTAATTAATTAAGTAAATCATATTAGGCACACTAATAAATCTTAATTATCTCAATTAATCTCATTTAATTCTTCGGAGTGTTACAGTAAATCCCCGATGTAGATTTCGACTAATGAAATACTGTCTCAATTTTTAAATTCACAACTTTGCAGACTTTGTAGAACCTAGCTCTAGCTGGTTTAATTTCATTCTCTATGAACAAATAATAGTAAATTATAGCAACATTTTTCTGTTTAAACTTGACTTGTTTTGTATTTTGCTGATTAAATCAAATTTGGTAACTTTTTCCTTGAATAAAACTGAAATAAAAGTCCTCTTTTTTTTTTTTTGGGAGGTCTTGTACAAAGTAGGAGTGATAATTCGTCAATAATTCAATAATTAGAAGTGTTAAACCAATTAAAAAATTTGAAGGCGTTTATTTATTTATTTTTTTTATTTTTAGGAATAAGGGTTCAAGGTAACTACATACTATAAATTTCTTCATTAAAAAAAAAAAAAAAAAAACTACATGCTATAAATTTCTTTAAAACAACTACAAACTAGATCAGCTAGTGAAAAAAATTGTAAAAACTAAAACGGAGTTATCTATTTTTAGCACTAAAAATAATTTCATGAGATAATATTGGACTTCATTTTTCGTCACTATCACGCTATATTATTCAATAATTAAAGTAATTGGCAACAGCCCACACATCCTATATTTATTCCTTACCTATAATATTTATTTATAAAAAAATAAAATAAAAAGCAAATTTCTAAACTTAACTTTAGGGTGTATGTGTCTGAATTATTACCCTTATATAGATAAAAGCACCTATATTTATCTTGATGATGTTCAAAACCCTGTACTCAAATAAAGTGAATCTTACTAAGTGAAAGGTACGAATTAACTTATTGAAACCAACTATTTTATAAGTGGAGTTTTATTATTAGGTAAATATCATTTTTCTATATACACACAAACCCACCCACCCACATCTTTTTAGTTGGAACTTTAGGCGGTTCTCGAACAAAGATAGTGAAAAAAATTATTCCCAGAGTTGATACTAAGAGGAATGTATAAACCAATGCTTCCATAGATTTGATCGTGGTTTATCCTTTATTTTTGCCTTGAATCATTGGGTTTAAACATTACTTCGGTGATCTTTAATTGTCGAACAAAAGATTTTATCATAATAAAAAATAAAAAAAAAGATAGGATCAAAAAAGAATCATGTAAAGATCCATGTCTTTCACGATAGTTTTTGTATACTTTTTTAATTTAATTTGATTTTAATCATATCGAACGGTTAATTTTCAACCGTTAAATTTATATTAAAAATTAATTTTTTATACCTTTTTAATTTAAATTGATTTTTATTAAATCTAATAGTTAAAAATTAACCCTGCTAATTGACTGACCTACTGGATTAGGCCCCCTTTCTTAAACGTAGTAAAATTCTTTGTTATAAGATAAGTGATGGACCATCATTAACATACCTAAAAGATTCACATGGATGGTGTAATTAGGTGGGGCCCTTAAGATCCTAATTATCCTACCAATTTGGGGCGGGACCCATATATTGTCCTTTTCTTATGGTTTGGACTAATGGAGAAGATGCCTCAAGGAGAAAATGGATGGGGTCACCCCATGTTTTTGTCCATATTGCTCAGTTATAGGTCGGCCTCTTCATCACATGGGGTAACCCACAATTTGAATTCCGTTGCTAAAGACGGTCGTGATTGTGTGATTGTTATTAATCCTTGAATCTTGATTGCTGATTAAAGTATGTCCTAGATCGAACTCACACGACTACTCTTTGTCAAAGGACATAATTCATCGTGCAAGAGTTTTGGGTCCGTTTAGTTCGCTGATTCGAGTTTTTAATTCGAGTTGAGATGTGATTTTATGTGAGAGCTTTTTACTGTAGCAAAAAAGTTAGATGTGATTGTTTGTGAGAGCTTTTTACTGTAGTAAAACTTGAATTCTAAACTCGAATTAGCGAAATGAACGGCACCGAACTATAATCAAATCTATTTTGATTCAACATTTAAGACGTTTTAAAATGAGTCATTAAAATGCAAAAATAGTTCCAATCACTTTTTTTTTTTTTATCAATCTGATTATTAAAATTACTCTTGATTGAAAAAGAAAAAAAAAAACACAATTTCCTTTTCAATAGTCATGATTCGTGACCTAATATGTAAAATTATAAAATTTATCTATACTAAATCGCAAATGATCTTTTATCTTTTTTTGTCGAGATTTTAATAATAAAATGGACAAAAGAATTCATTTTGAACAATTTTGAAGATTTAGATGGTTTAAAACTTAAAGAGAAATAAAGATGTCAATTGGCCGGCTGCCCAATGAGCACAATGGCACGACGCGAAAAATTTTGAGCAGAATACAGCATGACACGAGATTATTATGAGATGGGCTAAACACAACACAAAATGATAGACGGTGTTTGCTTCATAGTTTTAAGTGCATAGTCTAACACTACACTACATGATGACAAGTGCCGGCATTGTACAAGCACGACACGGCCCATTAAGCACGATGGGCCGGTACAACATTATAATTTTTTTCATTTTCATCATATAATTTTTATGTTGTTGTTACAGATTTTTCAATAATTAAAAAAACTATGTATCCACCAAAATAGAATAATCAATTGATTTGACCTTAAAAAATTAAACAATTTACATTATTTTTCTCAAATTAAGAAAATTAAATGTGATTCTCATACCTTAATACAAAATATATTCGTTGTTTATATTAAGTATATTTGACGATCTCAACTCAACGGCTCTTTTTTTTAATTGTTTACTTATATGTGATTCTTATAATCAATAAATAAATAATTTATGTAATATTAGATTTTCAATCTCTTTATACTAGTTGTCTTCTCTTGTCACTAATTTAAATAAAAGTACAATTTTATTTATAAAATAATACTTATGATGGTAACCTTTTTGCCTTTTTCTTTTCTTTGTAATAGCATATAAAATTATTTTTTTTAATTTCAATTACTTATTATTTGAAAATTGTTCAAAAAAATATTTTTTTTTATCTAAAAACCAATTTAAAACGACTCAATGTTCCAATAGGCCTACCCAAAGTTCCCATTATGCCAAGAATGATCAAAGCACGAGTACACACGAGTACGAACGTGTTTGGGCCTATAGACACGCGACATGAAATTTAAGTGGGTCAGGCTAAGCACGGTATAAAACACACATGAACCTATGCGATTGTGTGTCGGGTTGACACTACACGATACGATTGACATCTCTAAAGGGAAAAACGCTTTCTTTGGAATTTGAAGACCAAAAAAAGAGATTAATCCTTTTGTAAATGTTGTCCATTTTGAAGTCAGTAAACCCACGGTTTAATGCAAACATTAATTTTGGGATATTTTAGATTAGATATTTCAATATTGTTTTTGTGGATCTCTCATGTTTTCTTCTTGTTTTTCCAATCGTTATCATTTTTTTTTTTTTTTTTTTTGCGAGATGGTTATTAACTTATTTTACTTTTCCTTGTGGCCTACGTGAAACAATTGTGAAAAATTAAGCATAAGAATAGAAGAACTATAATGGCCTCCAAATTTGTATACCTTATACAACCGATCAGGTTAATGACAATGATCTTACAATCTTTAACAATTCCCTAAATTCATGGAGCGAAGGTAACAGCTCCTAACTAACTTCAGAATTGTATATTCTACAACGGCAGTCCACACCTGTAATTTTTTAAAACTAAAGGAAAGTTTTTTAAAAAATATTAAAAATGGAAATTAGATTCTCAAATACTTATTGATGAGAAGCTTTAGACTGCTTAAAAAAAAAAAAAAAAATCTTTCTACCCCTTTTTTCACCCAAATAAAGAAATAAAAAAAATAAAAATCCACAAGATATTGGACTTAATAGCTATCTTTTAGAAAAGAGTGATTCTTAAAACTTTATCCATTTTATCGATTCACGTTTAAAATTTAAATTTTATTACAATAAATTTTTATTAAAAATATAAACTCACATTTTAATTTAAATAAATCTTTTTTTATTAGAGTAAAAAAATTGTCGATACAAATTAATTGAACGTATAAAGGAAATACGTCACACAGTATTAAATTCTCATTGTTGATTAAAGTGCGAACCCAGTAAAACTCACACGACTGTACTCTTTGTTAAAATATATTCAACGAATAAAATATTAGCTGCTTTGAGTCCTTAACTTCATAAATTTCATAAAAATTGACTAAGTATTCAGTCGACATCTTACTTATATAACTTTGTAAGGTATCAAATATATACTTTACAAGTTCAAGAAAGTAGTAACACTTTTCTTGAAATGATTTTAAAGCACTACATTGATCATCGTCCATATGTTGTTGTAGGGTTTGTGCGTGTATATATCTGAGTAAAGTGTTACTGACATTTTCTCCTATAGTCACATGACGCTATTAGACACTTAGGCCTCATTCACTTCGCGAATTCGAGTTTTCGATTCGAGCTGAGATGTGACATTTTCTGAGAGCTTTTTACTGTAGCAAAAAATTTTGATATGATATTTTCTGAGAGCTTTTTACTGTATAAACCTAAAATTAAAAACTCAAATCGGTGAAGTGAACGAGGCATTATCATCTTAAATTTCTCAACTAAACTCATATAATAATACATAAAAAAAAATTAAAATTCTTATAATAATATTTTTCTATAGAATTGCCACTTGTCGGACTCTCCTCACTCATTTTTTTATTTATTTTTATTTTTTATTATCTAACATTTAATAATATATAAAAGAGCCAACACTCTTGCAATATTTTGGTTTTTATTTTTATTTTTTTGTTTTGTAAATTTTTTTGCAGTTTAATTTTATACGTGAATTTTTTAAAATTGGGTTTTTCTTTCCTCAGTTTACTTTAATGAAAAATATATGGGTGCGTTTGGAATTGGTCCAAAACTTTTTTATTTTTGTATGAAAATGAAAACGAAAACGTTTTTATTTATTTTAGAATCATTTCTGAAAATGCGTTTGGTAGTTATTGAGATTGTTTTCAATTTTAAAAAAATGAGACTGTGTTTGGTGGTTTAATTTTTAAAAACATGTAATAATATTTAAAATAATAATAATATTAAATATATTAAATAAATACTAATATTAAAATATTAAATAATAATATTAAATATATTAAATAACAATATATAAAATAAATAATATTAAATAATTAAATAATAATAAAATATATTAAATAAATAATATATAATAAATAATAATATTAAATATATTAAATAATAATAATTAAATAAATATATTAATATAACATTATATATGTTAGTTAGGAATTGAAAACGAAAAACGTGTGAAAACAAGGAAAACAAGAAAATGAAAACATCAAAAATCTGTTTTCATTTTTCTTGAGTTTTTCAGAAAAATCCAAAAACGTTTTTGTTTTTGGTTTTGGTACGGATTCCTCCCAAACACGTTTTCATTTTCCGTTTTCAATTTTTCTCATCGAAAAACGTGAAAAACGAAAACGGAAACGGAAACAAACGGCCCTATATATATATATTTTTTGGCTATGTTTCTACTTAATTTTTTAATCAATGGGTGAAATAATTTTATACAAATGTGTCCCTACATACTTATTTTCATCTAATTCTTATTCTACTAAAAATTATCTTTAGACATAATTGTTTTACTACAGTGCTCCCACAAAACACTTTTCGGATTGCCTTGTTGTAGCTCCCCTATCCCATTTTTTCATTTTTACTTTTTCTATTTTTATTATTTTTTTAATGTTTTGTTCTCCGTTTTTTTTATTGTATGAATTAGATTTTTTTTTTGACGCTTAAGTTTTTTTCTAGTGTGTTTTGCTCTTTTCTAATTTTATTTTCTTCCTATGTTTTTACTTATTCTGCCAAGGGCTTTTTTATAATTTTATCTTTTAACGGCTATCTATATATTTAGTCTAACATCTAATATTTAAATCTATACATACTAAAAGAACTAAAGAGTTTACTCTAAAAAAGGCCATGTTTTGACCATGATTTAAGTATATGGGCCCCTTAGCCACGCGAGTTTAAGTGAACTACTAACTTTGATAAAACATACAAGTACGTACTTTGCTGCAAATAAATTGTTTGCTCCTATTTTAGGATCAAACATTTATTTAAAAGCTGTAAAACGTAAATGATGAAAGAAAAGTGTGTTTTGGATGCATAAACGATTGCTTCTTTTATCAAGCTTGTTCTAGATTTGCGTCGAGATGATATTTGCTTCCACATTTTCTTGAAGAAGGGGTCAAATAATTGGTTTTTAAGAGCTTTATTCATGAAATCAGGTCTAAGCAACAACCATTTACGTACCCTTTTCTTACCAACTGCCAATGACCATTAGGTAAAATAGTATAAAGTAAGGTAAGGTGTAGCAATTTAGAAGGGTGCTAGTTCAGTCCTACATTGTAAAATTATACTATATGGGTTTCCAATAGAATGTAAAAGTTTGTCAAAATTAAAACTGGTAATTTAGATGTCATTGTTGTGTGGGAAAATGTGGAGGACACGTGAAAGAATGTCAGTGTGACACGTGGCCTTAGCTTCTCCTCGCGAGGCAACAACCCTCGACATCTAGGGCTCCCTTTCCTTCCACTACAAAGAGTCCAAGTAAGGTGTCCAACTTAGGGCGTCGATTTCATGTGACGTCAACGGGCCGTACCGTCGACCTTACAATGTAAAAATCCCTCGAAATAGAATCGACTGCTAAGAGGGACGAGTGGGCTAAACAACACTGACGATGAGAGGAATGCCCCTTGGGGGAAAGCCTGACATCGCAAGTGGCGTGCAAGAATGAGGGATGTTTGCAGTACAGGCATTAATTGCAAACCCTTAAACCGCCTTACAGGGGACAGAAAATGGTTACATGTATGCACAGAGCCGTAATGGGAGACTAATTGGCTGAGTGAACAGTTTGCAAAGTGATTTGTGGGCTACAAATTGGGCCTAGAAAGGCAGACCACTTGAGTGCTTCTACCTAAAAAGGAGACTCACCCAATGAAGGAAGCTCATCTATAAAAGAGGCAAAGCCCCATACAGAAAAGGGGTTCACTTCCTGGAGAGAAAAGACGAGAGAGCAACAATTGATGTAAATTGTAACAATCTCAAAAGGAATATGAAACCACAGTGGATGTAGCTCTTCATTTACAGAGTGAACCACTATAAAATTTCGTGTGTTCTTCTACTTTAAGCATTCTTCTTGTATTGCTTACCCCTCTAAGAACACCAAGTAAAATACAACAAACACTTTACAACATAAACTCTTACACACCGTCTATACTGAGCCGGTAATCCAATGGGATACCTAGAGTTGACCCGGCTCATTTCTGTTGACGAGAATTCACCATCAAGAGTCATGTTTATTTATTTTTCTTCATCTTTTTGCTTTTTATTTTATTTTTTAAAAGTTTTGATTCATAGAAAAATCTAATTTCCATCTTGCTCAACATAAACTTTCACAGCCAACTGCAATTAGATCAAACAACATGGAGTAAGTTAATCTGGAGCTTAAATTTATAATGGCACATATTCGATTCTGCATTACAAAATTGAAGGTATAATACTATAATAGTAATACTAATAAAATTCTGGGATTCCAATAGGATGCGATCATTAAGAGATTTTATTGGAATTTTTAAACGATATTCAGAATTGTCAAAGCAATAATGGCCTTAATTAGTTTGTTTAGAAACACTGAAGGTTAAATATTATATATAAATATATATATATATATATCTTTAATATAGGTTGTGTTCAAAAGCTTTCTTCATCTACGTTATACTAGAGACATGACATTCGATTGAAATCAAAGTGAAAAAAAACCTGTGATTTATGTGCTGCACAAGTATAAATTATATTTATGACTATAGTTGAGGTATACTAATTTATTGCACTTAGGTATGTTGTTAAATGGTGTCTTAACAATCTGCTAATACCATATTTGATGGCAAATATTTAGAACATATAACTTCAAAAAAGTTCGGTATTTAGAACTAATTACTTTCACTATTATAGATGTACTTTTATCGTATTATTTCTCGCACAACACACACACGTTTATTATTATTATTATTATTCTTTTTTTTAAGGTAAAGTATAACTTCATTAAAAAGCCACTAAAGGGCTAAAATACATGACAAAACCAGAGTCAAGAATCGGGTGCTACTCACATAGTTAAACAATACAAATGCACCTCTTACCCAATAACATAGATAACTCCTCTAACTAGTAGCACTATAACAGGGTTCGGCCATTTCGAATCGACTCCAGATGAACATATCTTAGTCTCAAAATGGACTACATAACTCGAAGTTAAAGCGGTAGAGAGATCACCCTCTAGTCAAGACCTAACGCTAGTAGATGGAAATACCATCACCATTATTACAACACAAATAAAAACATAAAAACAGAAAAATCTCTATAAAGATCTCAAGAAATCAAACCAACAAAATCGAGCCCCTCAACACTAGAGATACGTGAAACACGGTAGGAGTGACACTGGAAAAAAAAAACTCCTGAAACGGTGAAAAAAGCACCGGAGACACGGTGGCATGTGAGACCAACGCGCCGCCGCCATTGAGCGGCAACTGCCACACGTTCCAGACCACATTCCTCACCTCCCTTCCAAGATTTAGTTCTCAAAGTTTCAACGGAATCCTGCAACAAACACGTCCTTGATCTAAAGTAGAACACGAAAAACTGCTTTCCCTTGAACAACTCTATGTCGGTGACTATTCACAATTCCATCAGTACAAACCTAACACCGGTGACCTCTGTGATCTCTCTGACGAACTTTGAAGACAAACAACCTGACGAATAGAGAGATCACCGACCCGAGAGAACTCCTCCTCTAAGCTCGTTGTAGAGTACCTCTCTTTATCTTTCACTCACTAGAACTCTGATGGCTAAGATAAAAGTCATATTTTTTAATAAACTTTACTACATTTAAAATTTGATTCTATCGCAATCAAAGTAAATTGATATAATTAGGAAAATTACCCACGATCGAAACGTCGGTAAAGATCTCCATGAAAAATTTTGGGAATTTATTTTTATCTGAACTCGATCTGTTAATGCCGAGGCATATGAATGTCAAGAAATAGCTAAAGTTTTTCAACGTTTGAATATGTCACACTTAATTTGTTTTGTAAAAGTACGTTGGGTTAGACATGAGATATGCAGGAAATTTGCTATGGCCCTAAGTGCCGAATCTTAGCATGATTAAGAGCTTGACGTGGGCCGACACAATCGTGTGGTCAAGATTTGGATATCAATTTGCACGTGTCAAAAATACAACTCTTCTTTTTATTTTTCGTTTTTCTTTTTTCCTTTTGCCTGAAATGTTAAAAATCCCACTTGCTAAAGGTATGTATGGTGTGTACGAAATTCCAGCTAACTAGATCAAGTATATATGGTGGGTACACAAAGGGAATGACATTTAAAAAATAAAAATAAAATTAAAAACTTGGATATAAAGTAGTTTGTTGCGAATCCGTGACTTTATTTAAGCACATATTAATTGCCGAAAGATTTCTAAATACATTTGTTTTAAGGTCTACGTAGATATTAAAGGATGGTAGTACATGCCAGCTTATGCAGTAGACTAGAAAAAAGTCTTAAAACATTGTTTATATTACTTAGTTTTCAAAATATTTTAATCTAATTCAATATTTAAAAATTATGCTTGTTAGGTCCGTTTTTCGGTCGGTGTCACAAAAAGTATTATAATACTAGTTGTAACACTAATAACAAATACATGTAAATAGATATGTTTTTTCTTTGATTCAGCAGCAGCAAATTATAAGAGTAGAAAGATCAATAGAAACGTAAAAGACACATGGAATTGATATCACACTTCGGTGCGTATACCTACCTCTGTGGGGCCACGCCTAGACAGTGAACAATTCACTAAGATAAAGAGATTACGGGCACCAATCGATCTTACACACTCAAAGACTCCATCCTTGATGTAGTCATCGTTGTAGAGAATCTTCTTAGTGACTTTGTTCAGCGAGCACCACTTGCCTTTGAAAACTTTCTTCCGAAAGCAATAGGCTCTTCTCCTGAAGAACCACCTTTTTTTTCACTCAAAGAGCATCTAAACAGCCTTTTGCTGCAGAATATTTCATTCAAAAAGCTCTACCACGTTTATGCCTGCAAACTAAATATATAAATCCCAAATTGGTCTAGTCTCATCTATTTCTTCCACCAAAATCACCCTAAATAAAGCAACTTCTCCTCCAAGGATTCTTCTCGAGCCCATTAATTAGCCACCAAAAGTCAACCAAATCAGCTCCATAAACTTATTTCCTTTTATTGAGGAAATCATCCCAAATCATCATCCCAAATCCAATGCAAGTAGCCAAGAATAGAGTCTCCATAGTAGTCCACAATCTTGCTGATTTTATTTTTGAATTTACAACTTTTTGTCAACAAATTTGCTAACTAATAGTCCTAACAATCTCTCCCTTTGACATTTTTTTGGCAAAACTAACATATTGTTCCTATTAACAATAAAAATTCAAAAACGAGAAAAAAAAAATTCAAAAACAACACCTTTCTCCCCCTTTTTGAAAAAAAAAAAAAGCCAAAATCTGTAACATAAAGTTTACAAAATAAAGAATAAAAAATTCACACCGTTGACCCTTCTTCAGTAGTTGATGTCGCAGATCATGTTGTAACCCTTGTTGGAACACTCAAAATAACACTTCGCACTAGATATTATTTTTCAAGGTCATTGATCTTTGCAAATCGCTCCCCCTGAATCCTCTACGAGTCTTACTCCACCTGAATATAATATTCTCCCATGCATATCTATCAAAAGCTTGGAGTGACCATTACCACAATACCCAGAGTTCGTAGTACATGTTTTAAAAGAATTATAAGCCTCATGACACCTTAAATCAGATTTCCTTACCCACACACGTCTAGAAAATTTATTTTGCACATCAACCTTCATTTTAGGTGTCCTTGCAGAATTTGGTTGATTAGGAAGCATACCTCTCTTCAAAGCATTCAAATATTTGTAGCATCTTGGTCTAATATGGGCAGCTAAACCACAATAATGACATATGGGGACAAATCTTTTACGTCGAGGGGGTGAGATAATAAGGGCCCGTTCACTTCGCTGATTCGAGTTTTTAATTCGAGTTGAGATTTGATTTTATGTGAGAGCTTTTTACTGTAGCAAAAAAGTTAAATGTGATTGTTTGTGAGAGCTTTTTACTGTAGCAAAACTCGAATTCTAAACTCGAATAAGCGAAGTGAACGAGGCCTAAGCTTCTTACTGAGGGTAGTCCGAGGTTCAAGAGCGGGTGTTTCTTTTACAAACACTGTCTTGGACGTTAAACTTTCACCAATGTATCCAAGGCCTTGAAAATCACCATTTGATCTTCCCAATGAAAGAATATGTTCTAGTTTATTTGTACCAGAATTCATCATTTTTAAATTTTTCTGAGTGCTCTCAAGTTCAGCCCTTGTTTCATTCAACTTCTTTTCTTTGTTTGCAGCAAGGAATTCATAATTATTAGCAGCTCTCTTCAACACATCACTCTCTTTGACAAGCTCAATGACGCACTCCCGTAGAGACTAATTTATTTCACACTTTAACCAATTTGCTGAACATGTTCTTATAAGCTTCCTGTATGGCATCAACAGTCAATTCCTCACCATAACTGTTACTTTCAGAATCTGAAAAATCTCATTTGTTTTCACTGTTCCCAGATTCGGTTTCAGCATTTGTTGTAATATTGTATGCGACACCTTTTGTAACATTGTCTACAAATACATCTTGATTAGTATAAACATTGAAAGCAATGTAGTTACTCACAGTCTTTATCCTCTTGACTGCCTTCAGAGTCCTCATAACTCCACGTCGCATTCAGAGACTTCTTCTTCTTTAAAGTGTTGGCACACTTAGATTGAATGTGACCGTAACCATCGCATTCACTGCATTGAATACCCCTGTTTTTTATTTTCATCTCTATGTTATTTGCTGCTGCTTTATTCTTTTGAAAATGGTTTGAGTTTCAAAAGTTTGATGTATGGTTCTTCTTGTTGAACTTCTTCATCACCTTGTTGAAATTTTTCGATAATCGTGCTATGGACTCAGTTAAGTTTTTTTCATCATCGGAAAGCAATATTTTGCTCATTCTTCTTCTTGTTTTCATTCAGGTTCATCTGGAAAGTACACAAAGAGCCCATTAATTCGTCAAGCTTCATTGACCGCACGTCTTTGGCCTCTTCAATAGCTGTCACCTTGTAAGCAAACCTTTAAGGGAGTGATCTCAATACCTGTTGGGAATAGTGTCCTAGAAGCATGAGATGTAATAGGATATTTATTATTTATTTAATAAAAGAGTTTATTCATCATTTTATGTGCATATATTTATGAATATTTTATGAATATCAAATAAAATTCATTGATTATTTATGTAACCTTAAACATGGTATATAAGTGTTGTATACGAGAGGATAATGTTTAAGGATAATAATCAAAAGTGATGTTCGTAATAAATCTAATTAAAGTTCAGAATCTTTAATTAGAACATTACTAATACATGTCATTCTCATTTAGAATGGAACGGTATTGTCTGCACTGTTAATATGGTGAGATATTGAATGAGTGTATTCCGCATAATGAGATTGTGCGGAACATAGACACAGACACAACATGAATTTCTAATAATTTCTGTTAAGGATAGAAACTCTAATTGAATCTACCAATAATCATATATAGAATGATCTTAATCTTGAGCTCTTTCTTAACAAACTCCTATTTATGAATTTATGTCTTTTGATTTACTCGGTACGGATTCTGAGACCCTGAATCCTATTCCTTGTATTTTGGAGACATGATAAAATGGGTAGCTGAGAATGTTATTATACGAGATGGAATTCATTCCCTCTGGAGAAAGAAATAGATAAATAATTCTCTTGAGTGTTGATTCAGTACTTGGATTAGTAAGAGCGCTCTGGTTCATGAATGTGTTTTATGAATCACTATTCATTAGAGAATCAATGGTACTCAAGGATGAAGATATAATTAGAGAGGTTAACAGATTCTACCTGACTCTAATTATGAATTATTTATGGAGGATTGATCTATATGTAATGACTATACCAAATGGACACTTAACAGTTTAGAAGTAATTAATGTCTATAATTTTGAGAGTTCAATTCCAAGTTTATAATGGAGTAACTATTGGAATTAATAGAATTAATTAATTAAAGTGTTTAATTAATTATTAATTTTATTAGAGCTCGGGATTATAGTGTTGGGAATAATGTCCTAAAAGCATGAGATGTAAAAGGATATTTATTATTTATTTAATAAAATAGTTTATTCATCATTTTATGTGCATATATTTATGAATATTTTATGAATATCAAATAAAATTCCTTGATTATTTATGTAACCTTAAACATGGTATATAAGTGTTATATACAAGAGGATAATGTTTAAGGATAATAATCAAAAGTAACTGTTCATAATGAATTTAATTAAAGTTCGGAATCTTTAATTAAAACATTATTAATACATGTCATTCCCATTTAGAATGGAACGGTGTTATCCGCACTGTTAATATGGCGAGATATTGAATGAGTGTATTTCGCATAATGAGATTATGTGGAACATGGACGCAGACACAATATGAATTTCTAATAATTTCCGTTAAGCATAGAAATTCTAATTGAGTCTACCGATGGTCATATATAGAATGATCTTAATCCTGAGTTCTTAACAAACTCCTATTTATGGATTTATGTCTTTTGATTTACTCGGTACGGATTCCGAGACCCTGAATCCTATTCCTTGTATTTTGGAGACATAATGAAATAGGTAGCTGGGAATGTTATTATACGAGATGGAATCCATTCCTTCTTGAGAAAGAAGCAGATAAATAATTCTCTTGAGTGTTGATTCGGTACTTGGATTAGTAAGAGCGCTCTGGTTCATGAATGTGTTTTATGAATCACTATCCATTAGAGAATCAATGGTACTCAAGGATAAAGATGTAATTAGAGAGGTTAACGGATTCTACCTGACTCTAATTATGAATTATTTATGGAGGATCGATCTATATGCAATGACTATATCAAATGGACACTTCACAGTTTAGAAGTAATTAATGTCTATAATTCCGAGAGTGCAATTCCAAGTTTATAGTGGAGTAACTATTGGAATTAATAGAATTAATTAATTAATTAAAGTGTTTAATTAATTATTAATTTTATTGGAGCTCAGAATTATAGGTCCATTAGTCCCCGCGTCGTCCTTGTAATTCTACCAGACACAAAGGGCAAAATGGGAATTTTAGAATTACGGAATTCTAAAATTAAATACTCGAAGAATAATTAATTGAGAATTAATTATTATTTAAATAATGAGATTATTTAAATTTGAATTTGAACATATCTAGATTTATCCATTTAAACTTATTTGATAAGTTGTTCAATTTAGAATTCAAATTAATTTAAGTTTGACTTAAATTCGAATTTGAATCTGAATTAAAATTGGACTACTGGATAATGGATAAAATATCTTCCTTCCTTATCTTATTTAGGTGCCACACACAAAGGGATAAAACCCTAGGGTGGCCGGCCATTAAGAGATAAGGGGAAGGGATTTTTTGTTCCAAATTCAAAAATTGGAGATAAGGATTTGATCCTATTTTGAAGTTTGACTTCTTCTCTTTAAATATGAGATAAATGGAAAATTGTGAGACAATTTTTGAAAGACTTTCAGCCCTAGTTTCCTAGTGTGGCCGGAATTCTCATATAGCAAAAAAGAGAGTGAAAATTTTTCTCTCCAAAAATTCCACATCGTGCATGCGTTGGTGTTTGTGGAAATTCGAGTGTTTTAGAAACCGTTTTGTCTCACGTGTGCCCACACACACGTCTACGTGGAATCAAGGAATTGACGTGGAAGACTTTGGTGTTCTAAACACAAAAGCTTGGAGCTAGGACTGTTCGTGGTCAAAGAAAATCAAGATATCATCCGAGTCGGCTACAAGGTATTTTTTCGGTTGATCCTTGAATCTTATAAATTAATGAGATTAATTTATTGGTGCATAAATTAATATAATCTATAGAGTATCTCAAAAGTTTTATGAAAATTTTTGTGATACACGATCCGCTATTCCGCTGCGTTTCTGCTGCTGAATTCGATTCGGCAACCAACATATAGGTCCATTAGTCCCCGCGTCGTCCTTGTAATTCTACCAGACACAAATGGCAAAATGAAAATTTTAGAATTACAGAATTCTAAAATTAAATACTCAAAAAATAATTAATTGAGAATTAATTATTATTTAAATAATGTGATTATTTAAATTTGAATTTGAATTGTGAACATAATTTAAATTTATCCTTTTGAACTTATTTGATAAGTTGTTCAATTTAGAATTCAAATTAATTTAAGTTTGACTTAAATTTAAATTTGAATTTGAATTAAAATTGGACACAGGATAAAGGATAAAGTATTTTCTTCCCTATCTGAATTGACGCCACACGCAGGGTTAGAAAACCCTAGGGTGGCCAGCCACATTAGAGATAAGGTGGAGGATTTTTTGTTCCAAATTCAAATAGGAGATAGGGATTTGATTCTGTTTTGAAGTTTGACTTCTATTCTTTAAATATGAGAATGATAAAAAATTGTATCCACAATTTTTGAAAACAATTGCAGCCTTAAGAGTTAATGGTGGCCGAATTTTCTCATAGCAAAAAGAGAGGAAAATTTTTTCTCCAAAAATTCTACATCGTGCATGCATTGGTGTTTGTGAAAATTTGAGTGTTTTTTAAACCTGTTTTGTCTCACGTGTGCCCACACACACGTCTACATGGAATCAAGAAATCAACGTAGAAGACTTTGATATTCTAAACACAAAGCTTGGAGTAAGGACTGTTCGTGGTCAAAGAACTCAAGTTATCATCCGAGTCGGCTTTCAGGTATTTTTCCTGGTTGAGTTCTTGATATATAAATTAATGCGATTAATTTATTTGTGCATAAATTAATAAAATCTATAGAGTATCTCAAAAGTTTTATGAAAATTTTTGTTATACACGATCCCTCTTTCCCGCCACGCTTTCGTGTTTGAATTCGATTCGGCAACCAACAATGCCTTCCTCACCAATTTTTCCTCAGGAATTTTATCACCAAGTGCAAAAATCTCATTACGCATATCACATAACTTTGAATTGAAATAAGAAATTGTTTCATCTTCAAGCATGCGTAAGTTTTCAAACCTGATAGAGAGAATTTGAAGTTTTAATAGTCTCACAGCTGATGTGCCATCATGCGCCGTCTGTAAAATTTCCCAAGCCTCCTTGGCCAACTCACATGTAGAAATAAGTTTGAATTGATTGACATCAACCCCGTTAAAGATGGCATTAAGTGCTCTTGAATCACTATTCGCCAATCGATCTTCTTTAGTAGACCATTTCTCTTTAGGTTTCATGACTTCTTCTCCAACCTCTTTTTTTGTAACGAGGTGCATCCAACCAATCAATTGTTGGAAATGTGTCCATAAAGTGGGATGTAATTTGTTATTTATGAAATGACAAATGTAAGACATTATTATTTTGCTGATTTTATAAAATAAGATAAAGTTATGTTTTGACACATACTCAAGAGTGTTAGTAATATTGCTTAGTCCATAAACTGTTACCAACGAAAGAAGAGTCAGGGGAACCCTGCCGGACAAACTCTTCTGATACAGTTTAAAATAGATATTCGCAGTCTTAGGATTGATTGGGCAATCGAATCCGATTATGACTGTTAGATCGAACCATGTGATGCTGGTCTCGGGGCATGGGAGTTGGACTCTGTGGTTGATCTAGACATGCTCGCAACATGTTGAATAGACCATGTGATTGATTAGGTTAGAGTAAAAACCGTTTACACAACTCTAAACCTAATCATCACAACTTAAGTATATTTGTATAATTATCTTAATCCTGAAGTGAATGCATGGCTCAACTTAGTATCTCATGATCTTTGATTCGCCAATGAGATTAGTTCACAGTTATTGAACGACATCTCGGTCATTGGGATCATGACAATATTAAGTTGGAGTTATGTGATTCACAGATATGGAATTCGTAAGAAATAATATCACCTCATGCTTTATTGACGGGTGTGTGAATAAATAAACCAGGCCTGGTATTCAATGATGATATTCATTGATTAAGACATCGTGACATGTACGAGACATCTTACGAACGTTTGTCTTTCTTATTCACAGTCATATAAAGGAGTTGAGGAAATAATGATTAGAATGGTAAAACGGTAATATTATATACACCATTCTGATCACTGATATTTACGAAGGATAATAATGCATTTACACTGTGGACCGTGTGATAAATTGTATCAACACCAAAAGAAAAATTAGCGCACATGAATCGAGAGATTATTCGGCATCGAACTTTTAGTGGAGTTGTACGATGTCGGAATTAAATATGTCGATAACTTATAGGGATAAGTTAGTCGAATATTGTAATTCCATAGCTTTGTTCATGTGGGTCCATTCGGTCTCAAGGCTAGCTCTAATAAATGGGAAAAACAGAAACTGATAATTATGTTTAAATTCATTGTGTTATTTTTCATTTATTCGATAATTGAAAAATAAAAGGAATGAGTTTTGAATTTCGAAATTAATGGAGATTAATTTAAAATTCAAAATGAAATTTAAACATGATTTTATTTGGCAACTAAAGGAAAGAGAAAAGTGAGAATTTATTTTGGGAAAATTCAGAAATCCCTTGCCATAAGGGGATTTCGAATTTTGCTCCAAAAAGGGGAAGGAAATTCGGAAATCCCTAAGCCATGTAGGGATTTTCGGATTTCAATCCTAGGGTTAAGGAGAAATTCGAAAATCCCATCTAGGGTTTGAGTTTTTGAATTTTCTCCTATATAAGGATATTATTGAAAACCCTAGGGGAGAGTTCTTTTGGAGAAAAGAAAAAGAGATCACACTTTCCTTAGGGTGGCCGGATTTTGTAGAGACAAAATAGAAAGAAAAAGTTTCCTTAGGTTTTTGAAAAAGAGCCCACTCTCTCATCCTAAAAATTGTAGAGACATAGCCTTGAATCAACGAGTGGTTCTTGGTGTGATCGTGACAATAAACAACGATCTTGTTTCACGGCAATTCTCCATCTTGGAACGTGAGATAGTGAGACAAGATCCTTGCGGTCAATTAATTCAATCGTCACAAAGGTATGTGAGATATTCTAATCCTTTGATTATAAACATATATCATGCATGCATCTCTCGTTGTGGTTTACGTTTAATTTTGAATTAAACGGATATGATAAAATTTTTTGAAATTCCGCCTACAATATTGTTGTTGTTCAAATGATTTTTCATATATAAATCACAATAAGATCCTACATCAATATCACATGTTACGCTTTCTCATCAAGTGCTTTGATGAACGCATTCATATGAGCTTTCCAATAAGAATAATTGCCACCATCGAGGAGAGGAGGGCGTGAAAAAGAACCCCTTTCTTTCAGAAAATCCATCCATGTTACAACAGTCCAACTCCCAAAATCTCACCAAGCAAATGGTTAGTGAACCGCTTTGATACCAATTGTTAAGTACATTTTTCAGTCGGTGTCATAAAAAATGTTATAACACTAGTTGTAACACTGATAACAAATACGTATAAATGAATATATTTTTTCTTTGATTCAGCAGCAGCAAATTATAAGAGCGGAAAGATCAACAGAAACATAAAAGACACAAGGAATTGATATTGCACTTCGGTGCGCACACCTACATTTGCGGGGCCACACCCAGAATGTGAACAATCCACTAAGATAAAGAGATTATAGGCACCAATCGGTCTTACACACTCAAAGAACATCTAAGCAACCTTTTACTATAGAATATTTCATTCAAAAAGCTCTACCACGTTCATGGTTGCAAACCAAATATATACACCCCAAATTGGTCTATAGTCTCATATATTTCTTCCACTAAAATCACCCTAAATAAAGCATCTTTTCTTCCAAGGATTTTTCCCATACATAGAGTCCATTAATTAGCCACCAAAAGTCAATCAAATCAGCTTCATAAACTTATTTCCTTTTATTGAGGAAATCGTCCCAAATCATCACCCTAAATCCGGTGCAAGTAGCCAAGAATAGTCTCCATAGTAGTTCACAATCTTGCTATTTTGTTTTTGAATTTACAACCTTTTGCCAACAAAGTTGCTAACTAATAGTCCTGACAATGCTAATTAATAAATACGTAATGGCTCAAGGAATTCAAATTGTCACAATAACCTTTGGGGCCAACATTCTTGTTCACATTTTTGTTGACATTTTCTGCACGGTTCTACATTTGAGTTTTATCCTAAAAAGTCTCGTACCATCAAGAGGCAATGAAGTACTTATTTATGAACCTTAACGTATGACTATTTCAAACAATGTGAGACTGCATAACTTATTTTTCTCTTGCTTTATGCTATCTTGCAACTCGTTTGGCCGAGAGGAATTTGACTCAAAGAATTGTGACTTTGACTATCATTCCCCATTCTCTCACCGATCATATTTCGTATTGATGGCCATGTAGATTGTACTAACAAAGCTTGCACAACGTGAGATCGGATTTTGCCCGCTTTGGATATCTTGGGTCATGTGTTGCGTGAAGTCTCTGGTCTTTTCCATTTTGGCCAATGATGGGCCGTGTGGTAACATTACTCCCTCTAGAGGTCTTAGACAAGGAGATCCCTTCTCAGACATACTTGTTAATTTTACGCAGCGAGGTTGTATGGCATATTTTCTTGAAAGAACGCCCTTACCTCTGATACAAAGAAATGTCTTTTTTTATGATGACCTGGTTCCTAGTCTTTTTTATTAGTAGAATTAACCCATACCTTTTTCACCGATGACCTTGTAAGTCTCGTTCATTTTATTAATTTGAGTTTACAATTTGAGTTTTTCTACAGTAAAAAACACTCACAAACAATCACATTTAACTTTTTTACTACAGTAAAAAACTCTCATATAAAGTCATTTTTCAATTTTAATTAAAAACTCAAATCAACAAACTAAACGGGCTGATAGTGTTTGGTAGGATGGACTCTAGAACAACACACGCTATAAAGGCTGCTAATCTTTAATATTACAAAATGAACATACGTTAGCCAAGTTTTCAAGTATCCAATATAGGGATATAATCATTTAATCCATCTTTTAAATCGTAATTAAACGTGTGCAAAAATTTAATTATATGAAAACATAACTTCAGAATTTAAACCCAAAATAACTCTGAGAAATTCTTTGCATAATGGTATCTGGACCCAAACAACATGAACAACTTATGAACCGAAGCTCAGTAAAATATCCTCACAAAACATTTTGCACACAAAACATATGTAGAAATGCATGATTATTTATGCTTTATTATGAACTATCCAATTTTAATCATTAGGAGCCCTGTGCTCGTACCCATGTGCACAAGACCAAGAGGAGTTGGGTAGCGACCAAAACATTTAGTCCAACTACCCCAAGGTTACAATTAAATTTTTATTACCTCACATCCAATGAGCCCAAGGAAATTCCTCACGTACTCTTGACCAGAGGGCGGTATGACAGTTAACATTTTATCATTATCATAGCCTCTTATTTAGGTGAACATGCGATTATGATCACGTCACAAAATATAATTATAACATCCTTTAACAAGAGGTATTGAGATAATTCACATCATGTTCTTTATTTGTGTCACAAGAGTATAATTCATAAAATACTTTAAAGAACACACATTTCATTATATTCATCAATCATATCACAGAGAATATATGCAGTGCAAACAACAAGCAAATTCTTAGGCATTGCATTTTTAAAAAAATCATATTATAAGTGAGGTTTGTTCTCACCTAGGTGCTTGCACTTAGCGATTACCTACATCAACTTTCCTCGTAATACGATGTTTTTTTTATTTAATTTAGTACCAACGATCGACTGTCAATTCATTTTCGAGATTTTGACTTGATTTAACTAACTCTTATGAATTTAGGCTTGTTTGCGTCCTTAGGATCAATTAATTTAACTAATTATCCTTCTCTATAAATTAGTTTCATTTTCTATGTAAATTAACTAATTAGATTTACTAATTACCTAGCTAATCCACATTGATATTTATTAACCAATTTGGGTTAATTATTCTTCCGTTAACTTCCTCTTTTACATTGGATTAACTAACAACTTCTATTTAGCTAGTTTGTTAACCCTCCTTAAGGTGTCATCCACCGACTTGGATTTAATTGCCCCTTACTAAATAATTATTCATCTTATGTCCTTAATTAGTTAATTAATCTCCTTAATTGATTAATTAACTCTCGAGATGCGTCACATGAATTAAACTTCTATTAGTTAACTAATAAATCAACTTTATTATTTACTTAATTACATTTCATTAATTTTCTAAATAAACTCGATACCTGCTTCCTACCATTAATCAATTAATTAATCAACTTAATTAATTAATTCATTATCTAATTAAGCTTTACTAATTTCCTAAAGACTTGGAAAACTAAGTTTATTTCCCGTTGGTATGCTCTAAGTTATCCATGAGATTACTTCTCATGTCTACTTGGCTCACATAATCCTTACACAATAATGGGATTGGGCCATATAAGCTTGACCTTAGACTAACTACCTAGTAGATTCCTATAAGTCTTGCTAGAGGTTATCTTCTTTCTTATTTGGGCCTTTTCTATTCCTAAACCCTTATAAGATTGAGTTGGGCACCAGAAACAAGTATGTTTCCTTAATGGTTAACCTACAGATTACTTAATCCTCTATTGGTCCCTTGAATAAATTTACCTAATTGGTTACTCTAAGTTCACCTAAAGGTTATTTTAATCCTACTAAAGCTTTCGGGCCTATTTGGACTCCTTATCATGATTGGACCCCTTATCATGATTGGACCAAGCTATGGGGGTTACTGGTCTCTTGGGAAATACTAAGTTAAGTTTCGCGTTTCCAGTTCCCGAGGATCGGTTTGACTTTTTGAAAATTACCATTTTACCCTTAGTGAGTTTCGATGGTTCTAAGGTTACGAATCTAAAGTATTCATTATCCTAAGTGTTCTGTCTTCAAGGGCCTCAAGCTAAAGCTCGAAGTACAATATCGTTTGACCGTTTTACCCTTTTGCAGTCAAAATGACCGTTTTACCCCTAACGGCTCTTCGGGCGACTAAAGGGTTTTAACTATGAATTCTCAAGTGTTTTTACACCTTTGTAGGGTTTTGGACTCATCCTACGAAGTTACCCTAAAAGTTTCCAGAAATTACGTGAGAAAAATTGACATTTTTGCCCCCGGTATCGGGTTTGGACGTTTTCTACCATTGAACTCATTTTGAAATGAGGAATAAAACTCCCAACTATGCCTAAGGCTGAGTCTCACTAAAAAGACCATTTTACCCTCAGTTAAAATTTGATTAATACAAATTCCAAACGCGATAACTTTTTATCGGTGCGGAGTTTAAAAACTCTGAACAGTAGCTTTTCTCCGTTCATCTAGATCTAAAACTCTTCTTGCTTGCTCTATGCCTAAATCGGCTTTTATCTAGGACATCCTTTGTAAATTTGTCTGTTTTTAAACCTATGGGCATTGTACATAATTTATTTCGAACGTTTACGAATTTGTACCAAACTTTTCAGACCTCCATAAACCATATATGCATAGTAAATAAACCCATATTTTTATACGATATTAACCATTTTTCATGCCAAGTCTTAGATCTCAAGCCAAACTAGTTAAAAGTTTGGAGGCTGTTCGGGGAGCTTGTTTTTGTGTGAAAAACTCAAAAAAGGCAACTCGAGTTACAATTTTATTTGAGTTCATGTTCTTTTAAGTTTAAACTCAAGTTTAAACTCAAGTTTAGAACTAAAACTCGAGTTCAAGTTTCCCGTTTAACTCGAGTTCAGAAACTCGAACTCAAGTTAATGAACAATATTTTTTTTATTCTTAAAAATGCTATAACTTTTTCATTTTAGTTCTGATTGAAATGATTTTTTTCTATGCGTTGACAATGAAAAGATGAATAAAACTAGACCTATATATCCTATTAAAATTTTTATCAGCATTGAGTTTTTATTAAAATATTATCGAAAAATAAATTCAAGTTTTGACTTACTCAAACACAAACTCAAAAAAGATTATTATCTCAAACTATAACTCAAATGTACACAACTAAACACAAACTTAAGTTACAACTTCAACTCAAATTATAACTCAAACTCAACTCAAAATCTACACTCAAATTACCTAACTCAAAAACATTAAAAGAACGAGCCCTTAGATTTTACTTTGTTACCATATTTTATCATCCAAAACCAGATTTCAAGCTCAAAAAACACAGCCATAAGGGAGATCATAACATTTTCCATAAAAAAATACAATGTAGAGGAAAAAATTACTAAGAATACCAGCACTTTTACTTTTCCTACACAACACAACAACTATTTAAAGTTTGGACTTTGAAGCTTTTACCTTGGATTTGAGACTTGGTTTGGTCAAGGAAACCCTAGACTCCTCCTTGATGATGAGTCTAGAAAGAAAGACACGACCTTTAAATATTTTGAGTGAAAATTCAAAGAATAGACCCAAATCAAGTTTGTAGAGCTTAGATTTCTTACCCAACGTTCTCCTAGACCTTTGATCTTCTTGTGGTGGATTAGATAGCAAGAATATGGAGTTTGTGATGAGAAAATTTGAGAGCAAAAGAGGGGCTGCAGCCGAATTTTTTAAGGGAAAAATGGAGAAGAAGATGTGAAATTCTCAAGTGGAAAGTGACCCATTTTCAAATCCACCTCTTGGTATTTGTAGACTAAGCTTTGAGGGACTAAATTGCAAGAAAAATATTTGCCCAACAACTCCTTATCATGGCCGGCCACCTTCCTTCGGAGGAGAAAGTTTGTTGCAAATTTCCAAGTGGAGTGATTGTAATTTTTGATCTTTGTCCAAGGTGTATTACTACTTTTGTCTTAAGTTAATTAATCACTAGTTCTATTACTTATTTTTCTCATTTTTAAAAGATTCCACAACACACTTTTTTTAAAGATGTGACAGCCACAGGAGATGAGATATTTTGTCTTATATGGGAGTGTGTAGATTTAGGATGCATTTAGGGCCCGTTCACTTCGCTGATTCGAGTTTTTAATTCGAGTTGAGATTTGATTTTATGTGAGAGCTTTTTACTGTAGTAAAAAAGTTAGATGTGATTATTTATGAGAGCTTTTTACTGTAGTAAAACTCGAATTTTAAACTCGAATAAGCGAAGTGAACGAGGCCTTAGTATTTATATTATGATTTGAATTAGAATTTGTAGTTTGTTATAATATTTTATCTCACAAAAAATGCATGTAAATTGAGAATGGTTCTGAATTATGATTCTGAATCATAAATCAAACGTCCACTTAATCCTAATTGTGGATTTGAATTTTCATCAAATCTCTATTATTAGATTATAATCAAATCTTATGACGCCTATTAATCTGATAAAATTAAATCAGTATAAATTCATTTTAGTACATTAGTCTCAGTATATTTTTATACTTATAGTATTTATTACATCAGGAAGAGCAAGTATCTCCTCGACGTGTGTGAGAGCGGAAGTGGAGAGTCGAGGCTGAGGAATAACTTCACCTACAGTAAGAAGCGACATATGTGAGAATGCTCGACAGGCAGAACGAATGTTATCAAAGCAAAGTATAGAAAGTAAGGGACCTATAGTATTTGCTGAATACTGTTTGTGTCCCCAAGAGACGCTCGCTGTCGAGAGGGTAGGAATTAAAGTTGCTACCAACAAAGAAGAATTGGGGCTTCCACCCATAGAAGCTGGAGGTCTTCTCGGCCACCACAGGGGGGACATGAGGCTTGGACTTGGCGTGAGAGTGATTGGTGCATGAAAATGCACCATAAATACTGCTTTTGATTTATATAATATTAAAATATTTAAGCTTTAATTAAGCAATTTCATTATTTTTATTCATCATATTTTAATTGGAATTTGTCTAGATTTTGCTTAATTATTTACATATGAAAGCAGTGTAAAAAACTGCACAAGAAGAAGCCATGAAAGCCATATTTTCAGCCCATCCGAGCCACACAAGCCGAGCCAATCAAAGAGAGCCACACCACCCATCAGCCAAGCCAAATGAAGTGGGTCCCGCATGTCAGCACAGAAATCCGCGCCTTTCCTCTCGCTCCGTCTTGCGCCTTGCGCGTCACTGGCACGCGTTACCTCAGAGCGAGCGTTTCCTTGCACGCAGCCAACACCGCGCGTCCAATCTTCTCCCGCGTGGCTCCCGCGTGACAGCATGCCAGCCCAAGTTTCTCACCGCGCGCAACAGCTGTCCTCCATTTTGACTCTGCGCCAGCACGCTCCGACCAATCCGCCCACGACACGTGGCACGTTTACTCCTCACTTCCAATCACATTGCAACACGCGTCCCCTTTGGTGCTGAATCCGAATTCCTTCCCCAAAAATCAGAGTAAATTACTATATTTCTTCCCCAAATCAAATATGTGATTTCTCCTAATTTATGTGTAATTTTATTTTGTTTCGTTTTCTTTTATAATTTTCTAGTTTTACATTTTATTTCCTTATTTGACAGGCAACATCTGAACACTATAAATAGAGGGGTTGGCCTAAGGTATTGGGAAGCTTTTAATATTCAGTTTTCTGTCGTCTTGCTGTCAGTCTCATATTTTCTCTCTAGAACTTGTGAGAATGTTTTGCAAGCTAGGCTAGAGTTTTCTTGATGAGGTTTGAGATGAACTTCTGTTGAGTGATCCAATTCGGGGTTTTGATTCCTTGTGCTGTAAAGTTCAACATCTGAATGAATTAAATCTCATCTATTTTTCTATTTCTTTTCAAAATATTGTGTGCCAATTTTTATATAAGTTCAGTCACGCTTTTCTTATGTAATTCTGTCATGCAATGTTTTGTTATTCAAATTATTTTGTAAATTGTCTTTTACTGCAATATTGTCAGATTGATATATTGTCGATTTTAGATAACTTGTAATAATAATATTTCTGGAGTCAACATAGAGATTTAATTTATTCGGTTCTTTTATTTTGTGAATCAAAACTGGAATTGGTGAACGAAACATTAGGGATTCTCGACACCTTACCATTTTCTTCATACAAATTTCCTCATTTCTATTTTATTTGCAACAAAATCTCAAAAACTCTCATTTTCTTTAATTCACTTTTCTCTAACGCTCTTATTCTGTTTATCAATCTTGTTATTTTGTTATCTCTCTGTGGATACGACCGCCCTTCTGTGCTACAATTGACCGCTTGTGAATATCACTTTTGGGCGTTAATCAAATTTTGGCGCCGTTGTCGGGGAGCTACTGCTAGCATGATTGATCAGTAGATTTTTGAGCCAAAGAGGTATGTACATGTTTTTATTTTATTTTATTTTATTTGTTTCTTTTTCCCTTTTCTCTTTCTTATCGTTTATTTAAAAAAAAAAAAACAAAAAAAAATAAAAAAAATAAAATTTGCTTCACGGAAAGTTTATCTTGTTATCGTTTATATTTTGCTGCAAGTGTTGCTTATTTGAGTTGATATTTATTATTATTATTATATTTATATTATATTATATTTATATATATTTATGTTTGTTGTTTAGCGTCTTTCCTATTTGTTTCTTATACATTTTTTTTTTATGCATTTTTACTTTTTCATTTTTTTCCGTAGTTTTGTGTCAAAAAAAAAAATCTCACACTTTTAGGATTTGTTATTTTTATTTTTTTTAGTTTTAGAATTGATTGTGATTTGATTTTGTAATGTTTTATTTTTGGTAAATTAGGATTTTATTTTGTTTCCTCATTTGTATATTTTAATTGTTGCCTAATTTAATTTTTCCTTTTATAGTTTCATTAATTTTTTGGATTATAATTAGATGGTAATTAATTGACTAATTTAGATTCCTAATCTAGGATTTTCATAATTTGGTAGATTTAGGCTTTTGACTTTAGGAATAGTTTCCATTAATTAGATTACATTTCATAATTTACTCAATAAAATTTAATAATTAATTTTGAGAATAATTGTGTGGTTACGTGGAAAGTATAATCTGAGGGAGTTCTGTCTAGGAAAGTTGGTACTTAAGCGGGCCTCGCCCCACCAATCTTTCCTGGGAACGTTGCTCTGTCTAGGAGACTATTCATTGAGCCAAGAGCTATAGTCTTTCCTGGGAGCACTCTCGGTGGTTACAATTTACGTTACTATATAATTATTTTCTTTTTGATTAAAAAAATTAAAAAAATAAGAAAAAAGCCGCTTAGGGTGAATGCATCGATATAGAGACGAACTAGGGAGATTTGCTCAACGTCCAGATTTAGAAAACCCTAGTGAAATTCTATCCGACTCATCTTCTACATCTCCGTCTTCACACTCGTCGTTGGAATTCACATTTCAAAATCTATTCGCAATGGCACAACAAGAGGAAGTTCAGCAGAGGACGTTGCAAGATTACTTGCACCTAACGAGCACGGCCACCCCATCTTGCATCATGTTCCCACCGAATCCTACTGGGCCTTTCACTCATGTTTCAATGTTTTAAATGTTAAACCCCTCCCAGGAGATTCTAGGAGTGGTGCATGGTAGCTGGAGATTGCTACTGTTGGATCGAGGGAGGATTGAGTTCATCCTCATGAACAAATGTAAGGAATTTGAGAAAGATTTTGTAAACTTATTTAATATTTGGATTTACTAGACTGTGGTTGATGTTTGTTTTAATGATTATTTACATGAGCATGTATGTACGAGACTGTATGTCCTGTGGGGTGGAGCCCTGTGTGTCAAAGGCTCTAGAATTATGTAATTTATTTATATTTTAATGCAGTCAAGTGTGGGGCCCGGTTGGAAATCTGCTTTATTAATCCCTAATCGAGCTCCACGTCACCCACCCCGTTTGGGGGCGTGACAGTAGCTGATGCGTTGAGTTAGAAGACCCTGCTGTAGTAATGTCACTGCAAGAAATGCCTAAGCCTCTTCACAAGGAGATTCTAGATTTTGGTTTAGAATTGGTCGTGGGATAGTTGTCAGCGATGACCTTGGCTTTGATTATTTTTAATGATATCCAGAGCATTCAAGACCTTAATTGAAGTCTTGTGATGGTCAAGAAGGAGGTGCTTGAAGGGAAGTGTGAATGTTTTTGCATAGCAAATGATCGAGTGCTTAAGTTTAAGGAACAATTATTGGTTCACAAGCATAATAAGCTGAGAAGGAAGATTCTTGAGGAGGCACACTACACTCCGTATACACTTCATCCTGATTCAACCAAGATGTATGTGGATCCAAAGGGAAGTGTTTAGTGGTTCAAAATGAAGCAATATTTGACTTGCCAGCAAGTCAAGGGTGAACACCAAAGGCTTGGAGGGTTGCTCCAGTTGATTTAGATTCCGTAATGGAAGTGAGAAAGTATTATGACGGACTTCATTATTGGATTGCTGAGGACCTCGAATGGACTTGATGCCATTTGGATGGTCAATTGATAGATTGACCAAGTCAGCACATTTTCTTCCTATAGGGACGATGTTCTCTATGGCGCAATTGGCATAGTTGTTAGTTTCCGAATCGAATTCGGATGCGGAAGTGTGAGAATAGTGGATTGCGTATAACAAAAATTTTTACAAAACCTTTGAGATACACTAGAAATTAATATTAATTTATGCATGGATAAATTAACCACATTAATTTATTTATTAAGAACTCGATTAGAAATTATACCTAGTAGCCGATTAGGATGATATTTTGAGTTCTTTGACATCAAACATTCCTTGCTCCAAAACTAGTTTAGAAAACTAACATCTTCCTCATCAATTCCTAGAATCCACGAAAACGTGTATGTGGGCACACCTGAGACAAAATAAGATTAGCAATAAAACACTCAAATTTTCCACGAACACCAACGCATGCACGACGTGAAATTTTTGGAGAAAATTTTCCTTTCCCGCTCTCTATAAAATTCAGCCACAATGTTTTTTGAGAGAGAAAAATTGTCTCGCAATTTTCTACAATTCTCATATTTATAGTGTAGTAGTCATACTCTCAGAAGGAGTCCAATCTTTGTCTCCAAGATAAAGCTTATCAATTATCTCTCATTTGAATTTAGAACAAATTCTCCCTTCCTTTATCCATTAATAGCTAGCCACCTTAAGCGATAAAATCCATGTGGTAGGTGCCATTATCTACAGGGGATAGGGTAAGATTTTACATTTATCCAACAGTCCAATTTTAACTCAAATTCAAATTCTAATTTTAAGTCAAACTTAAAACAATTTGAATTTCAAATTGAACAACTTATCAATTAAGATTAAATGGATAATTCTATATGTGTTCACACTGCGTGTTCACACTATGCCTTCTGTTCACACTATGCCTTGCGTTCACACTATGTGAACACCTTCACATAAGTTATTCAAAATTCAAATTTAAACAATCATATTATTTAAATAATAATTAATTCTCAATTAAATATTCTTGATTGTTTAATTTTAGAATTTCATAATTCTAAAATTCCCATTTTACCCTTCGTGTCTTGTAGAATTATAATGACGACGCGGGAACTCATGGACCTATAATTTCGAGCTCCAATAAAATTAATAATTAATTAAACACTTAATTAATTAATTAATCTTATTAATTCCAATAGTTACTATAAACTTAGAATTGCACTCTCGTAATTATACACATAAATTACTTCTAAACTGTGAAGTGTCCATTTAATATACTCACTACACATAGATCAATCTTCTATAAATAATTCATAATTGGAGTTAGGTAAAATCCGCTAACCTTTCTAATTATATCTTTATCCTTGAGTACCATTGATTCTCTAATGAATAGTATATTGATAAAACACATTCATGAATATGAGCTAGCTACTTATTCAAGTACTGAATCAAGCTTCAAGGAAATTATTTATCTACTTATTTCTCAAGAAGAAATGGATTCAATCTCAAATAATAACATTCTCAGCTCCCTACTTTATCATGCCTCCAAAATACAAGGAATAGGAGTCTTCTAAGAACTCATGATTAAGATCATTCTGATATGACCATCGATAGACTTAATTATAATTTCTATACTGAACAGAAATTATCAGAAATTCATATTGTATGTGTGTCCCAGTTCCACATAATCTCATTATGCGAAATACAATCATTTAATATCTCGCCATATTAACAGTGCGGATAACATTGTTCCATTCTAAATGGGAATGACATGTATTAATGATGTTTTAATTAAAGATTCTAAACTTTAATTAAATTCATTACAAACATCGTTTATATTATTATCCTTAAATATTGTCCTCTCGTGTATAACACTTATAAACAATATTTAAGGTTACATAAATAATTGCAGAATTTTCTATGATATTTATAAAGTATTCAATAATACATGCACATAAATAATGAATAAACTATTTTATTAATCAAATAATAAAATATCCTTGTTAGTTCTCATGCTTTAAGGACACCATTCCCAACAAGAGCTACATGTGAAAGAGATTGTGAAACTTAATGGTGTTCCTATGACTATAATTTCAGACCAAGATAACCATTCATTTTTGGAAGAGCGTTCAAGATACTATAGGGATGAAACTTAAATTTAGCACAGCTTTTCACCCGTAGACAGATGGTCAAATGGTGTGGACTAATAAGGTGCTTTAAGTATTATCCAAGCTTGTATCTTGGATTTCAAAGGAAGTTGGTGTAAGCTTCTACCATTGGCTGAGTTTACTTATTACAATAGTTTTCAAGCGACGTATGAGATGGCTCCCTATGAGGCATTATATGAGAGACATCGTAAAACCCCAATATGTTAGCATAAGGCTAGGGAGAATAAGTCGATGGAATCGAAACTTAACAAGAATACATATTTTTAGGAGAAAATTAACTTTTTCAATAATACATCATAGGTGGTGCAAGTGATTCAGCAACAGATTGCCATAACTCAGAGTCGACAAAAGAGTTTTGTAGATGTATGTTGAAGGCCCTTAGAGTTTCAGGTTGGGGATTTGTTGTTTATCAATGTTACGTCGATGAAGGGCGTGATGCAGTTTGGGAAGAAAGGCAAGCTTAGTCCAAAGTATATGGGACCATAAGTGGTTATCGAAGGCATTGGTAAGGTAGCTTACAAGCTAGAGTTGCCTCAAGAGATGAAATCTATCAACGACGTGTTTCACGTATCGATGTTGAAAAAGTATATATGTATTGGATCCTTCGCAAGTCATCAAGCCATAAGGGGTTCGTATTCAAGAAGATATGAGCTATGAAGAGACACCAGTTGAGATTTTGCATCGAAAGATGAAGACCTTGAGAAACAAAGAGATCTCCCTAGTTAGGGTTCTTTGGTGTAATCACAAGATAAAGGAAGCTACATGGGAACGAGAAGAGCCATGAGAATGAATTGCCCATAATTATTCTAAGTTTCGAGGACAAAACTTTTATATGGTTGGGGGGTTGTAACACTCTAAATTTTAAGTAACAATATTGTTACAAATTAGACATTAGGAATTAAGTAAACAATGATGTGATAGTTATTCCTAACTTTATGTTGAGTTATTTTCCACTGGTGAATGTGACGAGGACTCGAGATACAAAGAACAAGTACATGTCATCTTATAGAAATTATACATAATTTCATGTTTTGTGTTGATGATTTGATAAATAATAATATGTTCATGATATGATGTATTTTATTTGGTAATGCATGGAATTAAGTGTCTTAAGAAATTCTAAGTCTTCCTTAGATTTTTTTCCTTTCTGGACAAAAGACCCATTTCCACGATGTTAAATTCAAGCTCTATTTTAGACCTTCAAATTTCCAAAATTATTTCTCTAATTTATATATAGCTGTAGAAAATTCATAAGCTTTCCAACGCATACTCATTCGCTCAAATCCGACATCATAGTAACAAATTATAGCAAGTGTATTGTATGAATACCTAGCAGTTACCGACCAGGTTACTGAGTGCAAACAAGAACAAAAATTTTAGAAGTTGACTAAACTCTTTCATTTTTCTTTCACACGTTTTCACACCCTAACGATAGTCATTCCCCTAGCTATTAAAGGTTTAATCATAGAATTAATCCCTAATTAATCTTAAATCAATAATCTTAATTTTTATACGTATTAAAGAGCCATTCAATTCTCCTTCTCTGTCACTCTCTTCCTCCTTATTTCTCACATTCAAGAACATCAAAGAAAGCCTCCAACACTGGCCACCAAGCTTCACCTCTTGATTCCTTTTGGATTCGTCATTCATTCAAGGCAAAATAAAGATTGTCAAGGTATTATTCTTTCGTGTTGTTTAGTTTGAATTTCTTTGAGGGTTTGGGTGATTGTTTTGATTATTTTTTATGGTTTTCTTTTTCTTTTTTTTTTTCCTTAAGAGGAAGAAGAGGAATATTCATGAGATGGAGAATTGAGTATTAATATGCAATTAAAATATATGGTTTCTATAATTTAAGACTATAGGTTTTTATTTGACTCTATGATTATATTCAAGCATGTTATTTGTCTATTTTGGTTTTCTTAGAATCTGAGAAAGCATGATATATGAATTTGTGGATTTAATAATTGATAAATATATATTTTTTTAGAGGTTCTTGTATGATTTAGAAACATGTAAGCATTTATTTATACTTATTTACATTATTGAGTCATATGATTATGTTAATCACTATTTATAGGAATGCAATTCTGGATATGTTGAGTTGTGTATATATGCATATATTTATGATTTTAAGTGTTAGATATATGCCATATAAAAATCTACTGCATATTAGATGGAGTGTGGTTTATGCATGTTGAGGATTATTGGAATGCATTTTAAAGGATTTTTTTTTTTTTTTTTTTTTTTTTTTTTGTGATTGAATTCGGATTTAGGAGATGCTGGAAATTTCTAAAAATTTTGACCTAACTTTAGAATAGTGTTTGAGGGACCAAACAACTCTGGTTAGTCCTGGATGTCTATTTTCATTTGGCACCAGTTTCAGATTATTTTGATTTTCGAATGATTTTGTATGAATTTTCTAAGAAGAAAATATCAGGCTGTCAGTTTTTACAAAGTTTTGTAATTTTGTGTAAGTGTTGAGTTTTTTTATCTCGGTGTTATTAAATGATGGAAACAACATTTTAGGCGTTGTTTTAATATGATGAATGGATTTGATGAATTAATGTGGCTTTTTTATAATTGTATTATATTTATTATTTATAGCATGAACGGTTCTAGAGGCGAGCACACGAGAACCTCATTTATTGTGTCACCTTCGGAAATTTTTAAAGGTTAAGTAAGACATTCAAAGTAAATACACTCTCACCTACAACATCAATTAAATAATTGAGAAGTATATGATTTTGATGTTTATGATGATATTACGATGCTTTAAATACTTCCCTTATGATGACGTTTTGAAGAAACATGTATATACATATTTTTATGTTTTAAATGACATTGTACACCCTTGATGGTCACCAGCGAATGTTCCTTTGTCCGGTAAGTGAACTTATTCACTACACCAAAAGGAGCTTTTAATAACTTTTAGTTGTAGCGTTTTTGAAAAACCGTTATTAAAACTTGTTTTGATTACATTTCATAGCGTTTTAAAAAATTATTTTTAATATATACGTATACATATATTAGAAAATCATGAAATGTTTTGGCGGGTTGTGAAAATTGAAATTTCTCTATCTTTCTCATATTTATTTTTCTGCCTCTCCTTATTCTACATGTACTCTCTCTCTCTCTCTCTCTCTCTCTCTCTCTCTCTCTCTCTCTCTCTCTCTCTCCTTCTTGTTCTTCTCTTCCTCTGCCGAACTCTCTCTTTCTCTTCTTCCAAGAAAAATTTTTAAATTTCAAAATTTAATAACTCACTCGTTCTTGATCAGAATTGAGTGATTCTTGTTTCTATGAGTCCACAGCAAAGAGGAGAACGAGGTGACACTCATATTGCCTATGGAATCCATCACGCTCGGAAGCTCACCAAAGCTCTGCCGTCGTCCGCACTGTGAGCCGCCATCTCCGGCGGTGGAGGTCGACACTACTTGATTCAAAATGTTGAGGGCGACATCGGGATGCTAAGCCCTCAAGAAATTTTGAGGAAGGAGCTTCTATTTTTGAGGTAGGGTTTTCCACTTTTTCTTCCTATATGGTTTAAATCCGAATTTACTCTTATTTTTCTTGTTCTATTTTTGTTGTGGTTATGATGGCTTGGAGACAAAAATGTGAATTTAAAACCATGTTTAAATTCGGCCTTCGGGAAGTCAAATTTTTCAAGCTCTATGCTAGCTTTGTTGAAAAATGTGAAAAATGTTTCCCTACATCCTCCCATGAAGCATTTGAGTGGCTTTATTGAAAATGACGTTAGTGGAGTTCCCACAACCTTGAGTAACAGTACAAGTCCAGAGTCCAAAGCTCTGGTTACTGTTCTGAAATTTGGTATGGAAGCATTGGTTGTGGTTCTTTTACGTAGAAAATTGGGGCATCATAAGTGTGTGCAGCGCCGGATCAGGAGGCCTTTTACTGTTTCTAAAGTGGAGGCATTGGTTCGGGCGGTTGAGAAGCTTGGAACTAGAAGGTTGGTTTCAATGATTAGTCCATGTTCTTGCTTTTGAATGGATGAGTGCATGATGTAGGAGCTGGTGTTAGTCGTAATAGTCATTTTTAGATATTTACTATGTTTTTTAATCTAGCTTGTCAATTTACTTTTATTTTGTTATTAGTTTAACCGCTATCATTATTTGTCTAGTATGTTTGCTTGTCTCAATTTGTATTGTGTTATCATTTTGGTGTGCGAGCTATAAATAGCTACATTGGATATTATAATACTTAGACTTGATTATTGAGACATTTTTCAAGCTCTATATTTTTCAACCATGGGTTGGATTGTTACTTAAGCTCTATGCTTGTGGTTAGTATACATTTTTGTTGGAGGTTTAAACAGATATAGGAGATATCAGTTTTAGCACGTCGGAGTTATGTGACTTCAGTGTTGTTATTTCAATATTTAACTGGCAAGTTGTTCGTTTATTTGTACTTTTGGATTCTGAAATAATTTTCATTTTCATTGCAAGGGATGATAGTATTTAGGAGTTAGTATTACTATGTACATACTCTCTTTATGAGTAATCTCGGGTTTTGCGTTGCTTCAAGTTTGAATTTTCTTATGCTCCTTTGTGCTGTATCACGTAATTCCTGGGAACAACATTTAGTGTTTTGGTTAGTCAATTTTTGAGATGACAATTTTGAGTTGGTATAGTTTTTGTGCTCCCCGCTATATTTTTCCCCTTGTTTTCGTGGATCGATGGGGTCTTTAAAGCATGTGTGCTCAGTTGTTTCATGTCTTGTTTGTGTTGAAGCATTTCTAGTTCATCTATGTTTATAGTTCATCATAATTTTTTTTGTCTTGGCAGGATGTTTTACAAACTGGTATGATAAGCAAGTACGAAGGCAGTAAAATATATGAAATTCCACTCGGTGGAACAATTATAGAGCAGCCATTTTCTATTGGGGGTATGTTATTCTTGTCTAAACTAATTAAGCTCCCCTTTCAACTTTAGATGTCAGGTTGCCATTAAAATATATATATGCTATACGGGATACTTCCTTCGGGCCTTTCTCGGTCAGGTTTGTATCATTGTGGACCTACCTAAACTCTATTGGTAATCTAGTGATAATCTTAGAGTTGGATTTGACTTGTCTTGTTAATTGGTTTTATTTAAATGAGCCGCAAATACATGTGGAGTACTTATTCACGAGCTCATAAATAGCAGGGTTTAGTTTCGTGCCCTAATAGTAGGAAAGGATGGTCGACTACACACATGTTGATATTAACATGGTTTTGTGATGTGTATAACTGTTTCGAAGTTCCGTTGGTAATATGACTGAAAATATAGGTAATGAAAACTCATGTTTTCTCCAACTATCTACATACTAATACATGTAAGATACTCTCTGTCTTATAAGTTTGACATTAAATTTTTGTCTAGTGCATCATTGAAGCCATGTTTCCTCTAACTCACTGCAAAACATATGTAGATGTGGCTACGTAATTGTGAATAGTGTAACTAGTCCTTGCTTTATTTATATGTTAAATGGTGGAAGTTTTAGTTGAATTTGATTATTGTTTTGATAGTGGATCACTTTCTTACAGGTTAAACAGTGGAGATGACTTTTTTCTTGAAGCATTTTGTCAAGATGGAAGGATTTACTTCACCATTTCACGTAGTTAGATGTTTTGGATACTTAGATATCTCCAGCTATTCCTCTATTTTCTTTACTTGTTTTGAATGTTAAGGTTTTGGACATTGTATGAATTATGTTGTAAACATAGTTTTATTGCCAACTTGGTAGATACTGATAACAATTGATATGTTGAATGTTTTTATGTTTTAATTTGAATGTTCCTATTTAGATATAACATGTTGCTCAAATTCACCATCTATTTGAATGAATTCAAAAGGGTATGAATAATAGTTTTTAAAAGCTACAAGAGTATAAACATGACAAGGAAAAAAAGCTATTAATCTGTATCGTAGTCATGCTAAATAGCTATAAGAGGTTGAAAATAACTTATTTTAAACGCTATAATACATCAATTCTATAGCGCTTTCCATAACTCTCTTAAAATGCTATATTTTTTTAGGACTTTTAATAGCGTCCGATGTCTTAGCGCTTCACAAAATGCTATTGCTAGTGACTAATAGCGTTTTTGGTCAGCTACTGATGTTGATAATTGTTGTAGTGTTTGTCACGGTTAGTTTGGGGGTCGCTCCCTAACTCTTTCCATTACTAAAGCGCCATGACGTATAATGCCTGACCCAATATATGATGAATTTTAAAGTTAAAATATTTTCAAGTATGTTTGTTCTTATGATGACATTTATAGTAAGATAAATAAAAATGTTCATTTATGTTTTTGAAATTTAATTGTCTTACTAAGTCTTTGTAAGTTAATTAATTCATGTTGTAGACAAATTAAAGGGTAAGATGTAGCCATGGAGAATCTGAGAGCGAATGCGAGTTATGCATAATGGAAAAACCAGAGAATCAATTCGTGCGGATGATTTAATTTAGTTTAAAATAATTTGTTTTGGAGACTTTAGTTTATGGTGATTTAGATTATTTCAGACTTCCTTAAATTTAGTTCTCAATATGGAATTTTAACGTTTACTTTTGAACATGGAGGTTATTTTTTTTTTTTTATAAAATAAAATATTTTGTTTTATTAAAATTCTATGATTTGTTTCAGTCATTTTTGTTAAGTAAAGAAAATTATTTCAAGTTTATTCATTTTCTGCAGTCTTTCGAGAGATAAATGTTTGAAAGTTAAATCTATTGTAGCGGTCTGTGAGGGTTTGTTAGCTTTCTAGTGGTGGTGGCGCTATGCTGTGAGGAGCTTCCATTGAGGTGAATCGATGGTGGGATGGAGAGAGGAAGATGTTGATTCGGAGCACCATTCCTGTCACGTCTGACGTTCGTCGACCGAGATTCCTAGGGAGTTTGATCTGCACAGTGGTCGAAATGATCCTATGAAGGTGGGGGTGCTGTTTTGTGGCTGTTATGGTGGTGGTACATGGGATTCACGTGCCGGTATTCAAGTGACACTTCAATATCGCATCTGCCTCTTGGACTCAGCTGCTTTCTTTGACAATTTTTTCACTGGTTGTCTTATCATGGGAGTTTGTGATTGTGGTGCTTAAGATTTTTTGCCATTTATTTTTCTGTTTGTTATTTCTTTTAACTCTCGTTTTGTATTTTGGTTTGTAATAACGACAACCTTAACTGATTGCTAGTAAATTAATTTGTCTCATTTTCTAATGTTAGGTTTTATTTTGAGTCCGCTAGTTTTGCTGCTTAGCAGTGTTTTGTATGACTTTGGTGCTATAGTTTTTAAGATCTTAATCGATTTGATTTTTTCATTGATTGTACAGATTTTCAAATATTTATTTGTATTTTTTATCGATGGTGTATCTATTTGCAAGTCTAATTTGAGACCAAGTGCACATATATATTTTTCCCTTGGTGAAACTCGTTGTTTATTTAAATCGTGGTTAATTTTAATGACGTTTTCCCTAAATCGTGTGTTTAACTGTTAAAAGTTTAAATGACGGTTTGAAGAATTGTCGTCTAATCAGGAATTGTTAAATATTAATGACGTTTGATGACGGTTGTGAACATCATAAAATATTGACATTAGACGATAGTTATTAGAAAAAACAGTCATCTGACATGCTGGCTGAAAATGATATTTATGCTATTACTCAAATATTAGACGACGATTTTTGTGTTAATTGGTGTCTATGGTTAATCTTTAATGACAGTTTATCTATGCAACTGTCGTTATATGTTGCTACAACAATTAAAAAAAAAAAAAAATCTACATATTTTTAGCTTGTCTGACGGGTGATTTATATCCCGTGTGTTATTTGGCCTCACAATTCTCTGCTTTAGTCAATATAATTGCAAATATTAATAATAATACAACAGAGCTACAAGCATGAAAAATCCCAGCACCGTGCTAGAAGACCAGAGAAGACATGTGGCAAAATAAATGGAGAGCTTTAAGGACAACCGGTTGGGAAAGTTAGGCTGGAGAAGCAAAATAGTTAAGTGAAATGAAAGAAAAGAAAAGTAATAAATGGAAACGTAAGCGAAATTATTTAAGTGATATTAATTATAAATTGGCTTTTTTGTCCCAGTAAAACTTTTAAACCTGTTTGACTATGAAATAATTTGGTCAGGTTAACTAGGCTAAATGAAAAAAAAATAATAATGTTTTAACATAGCATGAAAATAAATGGCAATAACAAATATGTTGTATTAGGATTGATGTAGGAAGTTTTACAACCTAATAATCAAATATAGGTTTAAAATTCACATAATATGAATAATTTTTTAGGCGATCGCTAAAAATCCTAGAGCAACGAAGGCATTTAAAGATGATCATCGTTTTTTTTTAAATATATTGTTATGTTTCGAGAATAATTCTTATGTGTTTCTAGGAATTGAGTTGTTGCATAAATGTTAGCCGTGACGGTAAAAGATTTTTCGGCGATCGTCAACTTATCAATGTAATCGCCAAATTAAAAAAGACTATTGGTGATATTAAGGGCGATCCTTGCAGACAGTCAAACTCCCTTGTACTTCTCCAGAGTCATCCAGTTATCTTTTTCAGAAATAATTTTGATGTCTAAGTGAAAGGCTTCGCATGTGTAAATATTAAGCGATCGTGAAAAGTAAAGCTGTAATCGAATGTTTGGAAGACACGATCGTCATTTTTTCCTTAACAACAAATAACCTTAAAAAAAATATTAATTCGTTGCAGAGAATTAAAATACTATCAAGTTGACAGTCCTTATTTTTTTAGGATATAATAACGATATGTTTATATATATATATATATATATATATATATACGTATATTGAGCCGGCGATCGTTATTCTTCTTTAGGATAATAACGATTTGTGAACAATCGTTATATGTAATTAGGTTATTAAATATAAAGGAGGAACTATTACCTCCTGGTCTTTAATTGGGTTTTTTCTATACACAACTCTGCAAAATTTTGAGCAACATGACTCCATTAATTTATATCTGTCATGGACATGTTATTTATTTATACTGATTTATTTATTTCACACGTCAAAAAAGATACACTACATATATCTTCTTCACATTTTCGCAAACCCTCGGATCATTTGCTCAATTGCTTATCGATTACTATCATTCTTCCTATGTGTTTATCTCTCAAACAAGATAGCAACAAAGAAAATAACGAGAACGAATAAAAAGCTATAGCAATTAAATTCAGAAGAAAAAAAAAAAAAAAAAAGGCTCCTACAATTGCGAACATCAACAACCAAATAGAATTTTTATTGAATCGCTGGGAATGTGGCGCTTGCAATAGGAAGTCTTGCACATTTGGTGGAACTCTTGGCATTTGGCTCTCGCATTTGATTGTGCTTCTGGTACTAAGAGGTACACTTACAATGGTTTATACTTGCACGAAGTAATTTCTTATTCATTTGTAAAAATCCTTTCTATTTTTTAAATTAAAAAGTTACTTTCTTTTATATTTTTTTCTTTTCTGAATCTGTTTTTCTTTTTTAAAAAAAAAAATAATAATTCTTTTAAGTTTCTTTTTTGCCTTTTTTAACTTCATTGAAATATAACAGATTTACATATCACGTAAATAAGGTCAGAATCGCAATAATGTGATGGCAATCGCTAATGGTAATGATGACAACCGCTAAATGCTAACTACATTCACAAAAAATGTGATGACAATTACCGAATGATAATGAAAAACGCACTTATGTGTTTCTTTCGTAAAGTTTTATAGTATCATAGTAAACTTTCAATATAGCATCGTGTTTTTCATGCAACAATTATCATGCTTTTAAAAAACGATGAAATAAAAAATATCCAAAGTGAACAAAATGTTTTTCCGTTTTATCAAAACATTACCCAAAACATTGTGTGCTTTACCAACTATCGTATGAAAACTCCAGGAACCGTAAAATTTGCACTTTAATCGTTTACTTTGTCCTAGCTAAACATCCTTCTCAACGGTTGTCATTTGTTATTTTTATTTTACGTTTTTTAATTGAAGAGATCTTTGCACTTTTGTTCACTTCCTTTACAAGAAATATACTTATACGTTCATGTTTCATAAAATTCACAGATATGTCGTTTACTATCGTCTCTTTATTTCTTTCTTTATGAAAGATCATAATTATACGCTCTTGTTTCATAAAATTCATAGATTCTTTGTTTGCTATCGTTTCCTTATTCATTGTCTTTACAAGAAATATACTTATTCATTTCCTTTACATCTAAGCGATTTTGCCAAACTTTTTGCGATAGTCTTATGTGCTTTTTTTTTTTTTGGCAGTTGTCAAGTATTTCTTGCAATTGTCAAGTATTTTTGGTGATTGTTACGTACTTCTTGTGACTTTCAATTGTTTAGAGGGGGAAAAAGAAAAAAAAAATGAAAAAGAGTTTCAAAAAATTAGAGATAGTTCTAAGAGAAATTAAAAATCAAAACTAAAAGAAGAGTAAATACAAATCCAAAAACCTAAAGCCGAAATAAATTTATATTAAATTTAAGGTTATGGAGATACATTTTAGGAGAGAAAATTTTTTTTTTCTTAAACAAAAAGGGTAAAGTTTTGGCTTTTTTTTTTTTTTTTTTTTTTTTTTTGCTTCTTTCATTTATAAACTAATTGGTAAATAAAAGGTTAGAATTTAAATCATTTTCTTATTTTTTTTCGGTTAAAAAATATAACCTAAGCTTCTAACCGGTTGAACTGGTAATAGGTTTATATTTCCCTTCCACATGGCGACATCTTAGCGATTTGTCAAATCCAATGGTTAAAAATGAATCTCGACATGCTGCCAGGAAAAAGCATTCATGCAGCATAAAAGGACTTCCGAGTACATCAATAAATGTAGTTTGGTATGATTAATATTACAATGGATAAATTAAATGTTCATAGAAACACGTATAAATACATGATCATTTTTTTCTCCTTCTATTACTTTCAACACATGTCCATTTAATATCAAAATGGACTAGGTTGGAATCATCATCATTAAAAACATTAATCTCGTCGATGGGTACAAAGTCCCTACTCACTGATGGAATGCCATTGCAATCATCATCATCTCCTTCCCCATCACAAATAGCTCTTGGCTTCATGGGAACAACTAAGCACAACTCTAAATCTTTGGGATCGATTGTATAAAAAACTCGTTTTGCTTGTGTTGACAAAATGAAAGGATCATTCTTGTAGCCCATTCGTCGAAAGTCAATCACGCCTCATTACCAGCCTTCATATTATTATTGTCGACCCACTTGCACATAAAAAGTGTCACTCACAATCCGCTATAGTCAAGTTCTCAAATGTCCTTGACAAACCATAGTAGGTCATTGTTCCATATATTGGGTTCGTGTTTTTGCAGACGTAACATGCATAGTATCGGCACGGAGTCTAAGGCCTCGTTCGGCACTTCAGATATGGACCAAGATTAGGATAAATAATCATAATCTCATGTTTGGTGAAAATTTTAGACTAGAGGACTTATCCAAAGATTCCAAAATAGTCCAAGTCAAGTTGGAGACATAATCCTCTAAAAACTTGGGTGATTTATCAGTCTAAAGTTTGGATTAAACTCACTAACCCACCCCCAACCCCAACGCATCATAGTAGTAGCCCCACCTTCGGTGACCCCCGCCTCGGTGACCCCAGCCCCGGCAAGCCCAATCCTGGCGAACCTAATCCCCGGTGAGCCCATCCCCGCGAGCCCCATCCCTGGCAAGCCCCATTGCGTGTGAGCCCCATCCCCAGTGACCCCATCCCTGATGAACCTCATCCTTGCAACCCTTATTTGACTATGACGTGTATTTTATTACTATTGACATGGGTCTTCTAGCTAGCTTAAATACGTTTTTTAAGACATCTTTATCTCATACCTTACGAACCTTGAAGTAAATTTGTGTCCTTATCCACTCCTTAAATGTCCTGTTATGTTCATCTTGAACCACTTTCATTTCTTCCTCTTTTGAGGTTTGCCGCCTTCATTTCTTTCTTGTGGACCTCGATGTATGGTTCCACCTCACTGTTGGAAAATAATAGCATCGAGTACGCAGCGGAATTTAAAAATTTTAATCAACGTCAAAGCCAAGCAAGAACATGTTCATGATGCTATATAACATAAATACTAAAGATCTAAATCATACCTTTTGAGATTTCAGGAAACAACACGTCTGACAGATCAAAGCGTTCCAAACAGCAACCGGAAGAGCCTCAACCAACTGGTCTTCTTTGCTATTCTCGTTTCCACGATCGGTGTGCGGGTGGGCACACTTCGTTTAGTCTCCTCTTGGTATTCTTAATCTCCTTCCAATCACAAGAGAGCCAAAGAAAAATTGTTCTTGATAATTAAACAATTTTTCCTCTTGGAATCTCTTATCAATAGCCTCCAAAAAGTCTCTCAAGTGATCTTGTGAGTAATGTGACTTAATAGGCTATTTATACTGTTTAGGAAGTCATACTTCCGTAACAATTAGGTTTCCCAAAGATTTAATCGCACTCAGAGTCGATTTTGCCACATCAGCACGCGTTACGCGTTACAACCGGTCGACCGGAGACAGAGATGTTATAACTCACCGGTCGACCGGTCCTTCACAAACCGGTCTACCCACCGGTCGACCTACCGGTCGACCTGACCGGTCGACCGGACCGGTCGACCTGTGACCGGTCTACCCACTGGTCAACCTGTCTGCACTGACGAAAGTTGTTTTCCTAGTTCTTCAACATGGGAAACTTGCATAGAGCCTCAGTTTTGATTCAAGCAACCCAATAGAGAAATTGCCTGATCAAAACAGTCATATAATAGTCTTCCCATATTAAACAACTCTTAAAACAATAATTCAACCAATTTATCTAGAATTAATTTATCAATTAATTCACCCGATAAATCACTCATGAATTAACTTTGAACCTCTTTTACGGAAATAACACAAGTTACCAATATGTAGGAAATACACCATATCGTTACAGGAAATTATGTGAGCTAGCAAAGGGACCCGATGGACATATATAAATCAAGCTCCTATAATCACAACGCTACTTGTAAACCAACAAGCCCGTCTCATGATTATAAAACTCTAGCGCTATTCCACTAAAAGCCTAGAGCTGCACTCTCGATTTATATAGCATATTTACAAAGCTCTGATTAGCTCTAGTCCATGACTCAATATATTAGTATATCATCCCCATAGGATATCCATAATCGACTTGAGGTCAAGTTCCGTTTTACCTTCCCGATTACATTTATCTTATGTTCCATTATCAAACTATTGGAAAAAAAACACTATTCATACTATTACAAATAGTAAACCATTAGATAACACAGAGTAGTCTAATAGCCGAGCGCTCGTATTTTCCAATCCACTGATAATGCATAAGAGGATATCATTGACTCTTTATAGGAGCTATGGATGCCACTATCTATGAATAACGAATCTACGCATACACGAGTCATACCCCCAATGTACCGGCAAGCGTACCTTTACATAATGTCAGGATGTCTCCCTTTAGTACATCAAAGGATACAAGTCAAGTATATGGGTTCATCATCCATCTCAGGATTAAGATGACAACATATAATTCGTCAAAAGTGAATTGTTTTATTCAAACAGAATCTCTGCATTGCATACTTCTCGAGAATTTTATCTATGTATGAAGCCTGAGAGGGAGCTATCATTTTGTTCTTTCGATCCCTTAAGATTCGAATGCCTAGAACATAATTAGCTTCTCCTAAGTCCTTCATGTCAAATTGTTTGGTAAGCCAAACTTTGACTGATGATAAAGCCCCTACATCATTGCCAATAAGTAGAATATCATCAACATATAACAGTAGAAAAACCACTTTCCCATCTTGAATATGTTTATAAACACCAGGTTCATCCATATTCTGTTGGAATCCAAAAGTCTTGACCACTTGGTCAAATCTTTTGTTCCAAGAACGGGAAGCTTGTTTTAATCCATAAATGGATTTCAACAACTTGCAAACTTTTCCCTCTTGACCCTTAGCCCCAAAGCCTTCTGGTTGTACCATATCGATACTCTCCTCAAGATGGCCGTTCAAGAACGCCGTCTTGACATCCATTTGCCAGATCTCGTAGTCGAGAGCAGCCGCAATGGATAAGAGAATGCGGATGGACTTACGCATGGCTACAGGCGAAAAGGTTTCCTCGTAGTCGATTCCTTCCTTTTGCGTGTATCCCTTAGCTACCAGTCTAGCCTTATAGGTTTCGACCTTTCCTTCTGCATTTCTCTTTCTCTTGTAGACCCATTTACACCCAATGGGCTTAATCCCATCGGGAAGATCTACACGTTCCCAGACTAGATTAAAATCCATAGATTTCATCTCAGCTTTCATGGCTTCTGTCCAGAGGTTTGCATCAACATCCTCCATAGCTTCTTTGTAAGTATAAGGATCTCTGTCATGTTCCAGAGATTCTGCCAAAAAGGTTTCCCCATTAGCCATGAATCTCTCAGGTTCATGTCTGATCCTCCCACTACGCCGAAGCCCCTTAGGTTGTTGTTGGGGTTCCTCTTCTACTATGATTGGATCGGTTTCCAAAGGAACAGTTGGTATGACTAAGTCACTCGACATTTCCTCAAGCACTAATTTGCTACGAGGTTTAAAGTCGTTCATGTAACTTTCCTCAAGGAATGTTGCATTCGTTGAAACCACGACTTTATTTTCCTTGGGATTATAGAAATAACCCCCTTTCGTCCCTCTCGGATAACCTACAAAAATGCACACTTCTGAACGTGCTTCCAATTTGTTCGCTTCCTTGTCCAGGACATGTGCAGGACATGCCCATATGCGAATATGGTTCAAGGATTTCTTCCTGCCCGTCCACAACTCGTGAGGAGTTTTAGGAACCGACTTTGTTGACACGTTGTTCAGAAGATAACATGCAGTTTGTAAAGCATATCCCCAGAAAGATATAGGCAATGTTGAATAACTCATCATGGACCGTACCATGTCCAACATGGTTCTATTTCTTCTCTTAGCTACACCATTCTGCTGTGGAGTGCCAGGTGCAGTTAAATGGAATAAAATCCCATTCTCTAATAAGTATCCGGTGAACTCATCAGAGAGGTATTCTCCACCTCGATCGGATCGAAGTGCCTTTATGGGTTTACCCAATTGCTTTTCCACTTCAGCCTGAAACTCCCTGAATTTATCAAAAGTTTCGCTTTTGTGATGCAATAGGTACACATAACCATATCTTGAGTAATCGTCAATAAAAGTGACGTAATAATCATACCCTCCTCTTGCCTTGATGTTCATGGGACCACAAACATCACTATGCACAAGTTCAAGAACATCTTCAGCCCTATTACCTTTAGACCCAAATGGTCTTTTGGTCATTTTGCCCTCCAAACAAGATTCACATTGGGGTAAGGACTCAACCTTTAAAGAACTTAAAGGTCCATCCTTTACCAACCTCTGTATCCTGTTAAGACTAATGTGACCAAGTCGCAAATGCCAAAGATATGTCTCATTAGAGTGAGAAGTTTTAAGCCTTTTAGAGTTATTAACAACTTCAGTGTTTAGCATTGAGTCCATCTTTGGTTTGATAAAATATAGATTATTTTGCATCCATCCATCACAGATAAAAGACTTGTTTTTACGAATCACAACTTTATTATTAAAAGAAACTGAATAAGAATCCTTAAATAAACAAGCAACAGAAATAAGATTCCTCTTAAATTGAGGCACATAAAAACAGTCTCGCAAAAATAAACTCCTATAACTATCAAAATAAAGATGGACGTCTCCCACTGCTTCAGCCAACACCACTGTTCCATCGCCCATCCTTAACGTGAAGCTTTCATTTAGAAGACTTCTCGTTTGCTTGAACCCCTGCAGAGAAACACATACATGATTAGTTGCTCCAGAGTCTATGACCCAGTTGTCACTGGATTCCTCAACTAGACATGCTTCCACAATCAAAAGATCACACTCACCTCCTTTGCCTTTAACGGCTAGGTAGTCTTTGCAATTCTTCTTCATGTGCCCCACCGTCCCGCAATGAAAGCATTTAAGCTTGTTCGGGTTCCTCTTCTTCTTGTTCTTGCCCTTGTTTGGCGGAACTGAAGAACTCTCCTTCTTAGCTACTTGCTTCTTCTTTCCATCCCCTGAAGGGGGTTTGGAAGAAGATGCCTCAGCAAAGTTGGCTTCCACAATAGTCGACCCCTTGATCATCCGCTCGAACTTTTGGAGTTCTTGCATCAACTCTGTCAAGGTTATATTCTGTCTAGCGCTCAAATTGAACGTTGCCCTAAACGGAATATATTCCTTCGACAAAGTCTCAAAGATCATGGTCAGTTGAGACTCAGCATCGATGTCGGCCCCATTGGTCTGAACTCAGCCAAATAGCCCATCACCTTCAGCATATGTTCCTTTATGGAAGACCCAGCCTTCTGTCTGCAGTTAATGAGGTTACTAAGGGCTTCCCGACGTTTTTCAGCAGCTTGGCCGCCGAACATGTCCTCAAGATTATCCATAATCTGACGAGCAGTTATGTAATCTTCATGTTGTGCTTGCAGCACAGTGGACATGCTCGCCATCATATAACAGCGGGCCATATCGTCAGAGTCCTTCCAGCGTTGATACGCTATGAAAACCTCATTAGGAGCATCAACAGGTGGCTCCGGAGGACAAGGTGTGTTCAGTACGAAATTTAGTTTCTCAAAGGTTAGGACGATCTTTAGGTTCCTTTTCCAATCGGTAAAATTCTCGCCAGTTAAGTTGTGTTTCTTAAGTATCGATGATAATGCGCTAGAAGACATTTTGATCTACAATAAACATTCATATATCTAGTATAAGCAAACTTGCATAAACATTTAGTAATCAAACATATATACATGTTATAATGCAACAAATATGTTTGTGTGTCAAAACCTTGAAAAAAACACAACCTTACAACGATAATTCCCAACTCAAAATTTTGTAAGTCTCCTAGGGGAGATCATGCAAAATTTAATTGGGAACACGGATCCCCTCCGATCAATATATACCATCCGGATATATCTCTGTCCAGCATATATTGATAATCGTTTTCTTTGGCCATTAATTTAATTATCAGAGCTCCTAGGGGAGATTAATAATTAAATTAATCTTGAGTGTATAACCATCGTTTCAACTATTTGATCCATATATTACAATTGTCACCTAGGGGTGTACAACCATAAAAATACGCTCAAATAAATTATCCTCTCGGAGATCCACACCGGTACATAATGAATCCCTTCCTAGGGGTCGGTATCACCATGTGTTACCTGCGGACCAACGATGGAGGCCATGGGTCTTTTCTTCAAAAAACCCTCACCCACTCAATCTTTTGGAAAACAAGGTTTTATGTTAAGAAATATGCATGAACAAATTTTAATGAGCGGCACTCCCTATTCTATATGACATGTTATCACATATATAGCAAATCATATTATATGCAATCATACAAAGCAATTAAGCTAGGCAACAAGCATAATAATAATAATAAACGTAATATTATGGTTCCATCCTAGAGAAAAGAAAGAAATTAAAGATTACAAAGAATAATCGAAACATATATCGATTCTTCATCTTGAATCTTCCCGGTTGTCCTTGAATTCTTCATCACAATCTAATTCTGGTTATCATAAAATTATTTTTCATGTTTTCTTGAAAAAATCTCAAAAAACTGCAAAATCGTGTACTGTCCCGTTAGGTCCGGTCGACCGGAGACAGAGTAGTTATACTCTACCGGTCGACCGCCTTACACTAACCGGTCGACCGGTGAGGTCGACCGGTGCCCGTGCGACAGTAACCCAGATTTTCATAAATCAAAGCAGTTTTCAATTTATTCAAAAAACACAAAACAATTTTATAAACCAAGGAAAAATTAGATACCTTCATCTCCTTCATCTTGAAAATCCATCTTCAATCTCCTCCAAGAATTTTACATAAAAATTCCTATACCGTTTTCCGGTTTACAAAATTTCTACTAAAGAAAATAAAATAAACCCTAACGGCGATGATAGGCCGTATATCTAATTACATTGCAAAGAACAAATTCCTATACAACCATTCTAAACTCTAAGGAACCATAACCGGTAAAAATTAAATAATAAATAATCATTGATAATTCATAAATGACAACCAATAATAATTAGTTAATCATTCATTCACCATATATTCATGACAACAACATAATATAGAAACCCTAGAGTGCCATCTCTCTAAAATATCAATTCAAGCATAAAAGAGATATTGTTAGATCACAAATCTATGTACATAGCATAATCATGAACAAATAACCATGGCTCTGATACCAATTGTTGGAAAATAATGGCATCGAGTGCGCAGCGGAATTTAAAATTTTAATCAACGTCAAAGCCAAACAAGAACATGTTCATGATGCTATATAACATAAATACTAAAGATCTAAATCATACCTTTTGAGATTTCAGGAAACAGCACGTCTGACAGATCAAAGTGTTCCAAACAGCAACCGGAAGAGCCTCAACCAACTGGTCTTCTTTGCTATTCTCGTTTCCACGATCGGTGTGCGGGTGGGCACACTTCGTTTAATCTCCTCTTGGTATTCTCAATCTCCTTCCAATCACAAGAGAGCCAAAGAAAAATTGTTCTTGATAATTTAAACAATTTTTCCTCTTGGAATCTCTTATCAATAGCCGCCAAAAAGTCTCTCAAGTGATCTAATGAATAATGAGACTTAATAGGCTATTTATACTGTTTAGGAAGTCATACTTCCGCAACAATTAGGTTTCCCAAAGATTTAATCGCACTCAGAGTCGCTTTTGCCACATCAGCACGCGTTACGCGTTACAACCGGTCGACCGGAGACAGAGAAGTTATAACTCACCGGTCGACCGGTCCTTCACAAACCGGTCTACCCACCGGTCGACCTGTGACCGGTCTACCCACCGGTCAACCTGTCTGCACTGACGAAAGTTGTTTTCCTAGTTTTTCAACATGGGAAACTTGCATAGAGCCTCAGTTTTGATTCAAGCAACCCAATAGAGAAATTGCCTGATCAAAACAGTCATATAATAGTCTTCCCATATTAAACAGCTCTTAAAACAATAATTCAACCAATTTATCTAGAATCAATTTATCAATTAATTCACCCGATAAATCACTCATGAATTAACTGTGAACCTCTTTTACGGAAATAACACAAGTTACCAATATGTAGGAAATACACCGTATCGTTACAGGAAATTATGTGAGCTAGCAAAGGGACCCGATGAACATATATAAATCAAGCTCCTATAATCACAACGCTACTTGTAAACCAACAAGTCCGTCTCATGATTATAAAACTCTAGCGCTATTCCACTAAAAGCCTAGAGCTGCACTCTCGATTTATATAGCGTATTTACAAAGCTCTAATTAGCTCTAGTCCATGACTCAATATATTAGTATATCATCCCCATAGGATATCCCTAATCGACTTGAGGTCAAGTTCTGTTTTACCTTCCCGATTACATTTATCTTATGTTCCATTATCAAACCATTGGAAAAACACTATTCATACTATTACAAACAGTAAACCATTAGATAACACAGCGTAGTCTAATAGCCGAGCGCTCGTATTTTCCAATCCACTGATAATGCATAAGAGGATATCATTGACTCTTTATAGGAGCTATGGATTCCACTATCTATGAATAACGAATCTACGCATACACGATTCATACCCCCAATGTACCGGCAAGCGTACCTTTACATAATGTCAGGATGTCTCCCTTTAGTACATCAAAGGATACAAGTCAAGTATACGGGTTCATCATCCATCTCAGGATTAAGATGACAACATATAATTCGACAAAAGTGAATTGTTTTATTCAAACAGAATTATTAATTAAAACAATTCATCTTTGGTCCGATCCAATATAGATTTCACCATTATAAACTATATCAATGTCTCTACCCATGGAGTCCCATCTCTGACGACCAAGACAACCCGTCTCCGTTAGAAAGTAGACAACATAACAATCTTAACATGAATAAAGCGCCCAACTTTATTCCCTCGATTGTGGATCATAAGATTTAGACTATCATCTTTAGATTCTTGTGTTCCGCATGTTCTTCACATTACATGCATGATCTAAAGATTTAGAATGACAGTCTCAGACTTTCTGTTTGCTTATCATACATTCAACTATTATGAACATAAAGAGGACAATACATAGATATATGAAATAAACAAATCTTTATTAATAGTCAAAATGTCTCGAAGAAAATTGTTACATTTATTCCTAAGGGCATAAACGCTAACACTCACGAACATTATGTAGAACGTAGAGACAAATTTGTTCCCATGCTTCACTAGGAACCAAGAAAGGATTATCGACAGAGTTACTTTTAGCTCCATGTTTACTTTCTTAGGTAAACCTATTGCTTCCGCATTAGACAAGTATTCTGGACAAACTTCCATAGATTTTTCAGTTATATAACTTTATATAACTTTCCACAATTCAACCCTCTGGCCTACTTCGATTCTTAACATAATCTTTTAGGATCTTCATAAACCTTTCAAAAGGGTACATTCAACTCAAGTACACTGGCCCGAAAGCCTAACTTCGCAGACTAAGTGCATTGTTAGATAAAGAGTGATGGTGGAAAATACTTCTCTAGCATACAAAAGGTCATCACAAATTTTGATTGTATTGTATCCATTATCATTGGATCTACTATATTGGAACAAATAGAGTTGAAGAAGAAGCAAAACTTGATAATACAAATTTGACTTACATTGTTAGAATCCCACACAACGTAAGTGCAATAGTTATTGCATCGAAGTATGACAATCATGTGCTTCAACATTTTCACGGACACCATGTTCTTAAAGTTAGATGAATACCCTTCTAGGACTTTGATTGAAGCAAGTCATTTACATAACTTTTTCTTATCTTGTCTCGACAATGTGTACTTAGCCAGATGTAAGTAAGTGCGGGAGCCTCTTTCTCATAAGCCAAGTCCCTCTAATGCTCATTTCCACGATATCTAACTATGCATTGAGGTCATCTTTAGTTTACTAGGGATATCAAGCAGCGTGCCTGTTGGGAATGGTGTCCTAGAAGCATGAGATGTAATAGGATATTTATTATTTATTTAATAAAAGAGTTTATTCATTATTCTATGTGCATATATTTATGAATATTTTATGAATATCAATGAAAATTCCATGATTATTTATGTAACCTTAAACATTGTATATAAGTGTTATATACGAGAGGATAATATTTAAGGATAATAATCAAAAAGCAATGGTCATAATGAATTTAATTAAAGTTCGGAATCTTTAATTAAAACATTATTAATATATGTCATTCCCATTTAGAATGGAACGGTGTTATCCGCACTGTTAATATGGTGAGATATTGAACGAGTGTATTTCGCATAATGAGATTATGTGGAATAAGGACATAGACACAATATGAATTTCTAATAATTTTCGTTAAGTATAGAAATTCTAACTGAGTCTTTCGATGGTCATATATAGAATGATCTTAATCCTGAGTTCTTAAAAAACTCCTATTTATGGATTTGTGTCTTTTGATTTACTCGGTACGGATTCTGAGATCTTGAATCCTATTCCTAATATTTTGGAGACATGATGAAGTACGTAGCTAGGAATGTTATTATACGAGATGGAATCCATTCCTTCTTAAGAAAGAAGTAGATAAATAATTCTCTTGAGGGTTGATTCGGTACTTGGACCAGTAGGAGCTCTGATTCATGAATGTGTTTTATGAATCATTGTCCATTAGAGAATCAATGGTACTCAAGGATAAAGATATAATTAGAGAGGTTAACGGATTCTACCTGGCTCTAATTATGAATTATTTATGGAGGATTGATCTATATGCAATGACTATATCAAATGGACACTTCATAGTTTAGAAATAATTTATATCTATAATTTCGAGAGTGCAATTCCAAGTTTATAGTGGAGTAACTATTGGAATTAATAGAATTAATTAATTAATTAAAGTGTTTAATTGATTATTAATTTTATTGGAGCTCAGATTATAGGTCCATTACTCTCTGCGTCGTCCTAGTAATTTTGCCAGACACAAAGGGCAAAATGGGGATTTTAGAATTACGGAATTCTAAAATTAAACACTCAAAAATAATTAATTGAGAATTAATTATTATTTAAATAATGTGATTATTTAAATTTGAATTTGAACTCATCTAGATTTATCCATTTAAACTTATTTGATAAGTTGTTCAATTTAGAATTCAAATTAATTTAAGTTTGACTTAAATTGGAATTTGAATTTGAGTCAAAATTGGACTACAGGATAAAAAATGATTTTCTCTTCCTTCCCTATCTGATATTGGCGCCTACACAGGGATAAAATCCTCCTAAGGTGGCCAGCCATAATGGATAAGGATAAGAGGAGATTTTGTTTCAAATTCAAATAGGAGATAATTGACAAGCTTTATCTTGGAGATAGAGATTTGATTTCTTTTTGAAGTTTGACTTCTACTCTTTAAATATGAGAATGATAGAAAATTGTAAGCACAATTTTTCAAACAATTTTTCAGCCCTAATTGTTAAGGCTGTCCAAAATTCTCAAGAAGAGAGGAAGGAAAAAAAATTTTCTCCAAAAATTTTACATCGTGCATGCGTTGGTGTTTGTGAAAATTCGAGTGTTTATTGTAACCCGTTTTGCCTCATGTGTGCCCACACACACGTCTCTGTGGATTATAGGAATTGACGTGGAAGACAATGGTTTTCTAAACACAAAGCTTCGGAGCAAGGATTGTTCGAGGTCAAAGAACTCAAGTTATCAACCAAGTCGGCCTCCAGGTATTTTTCCTAATTGAGTTCTTAATAAATGAATTAATGAGATTAATTTATACCTGCATAAATTAATATAATCTATAGAGTATCTCAAAGGTTTTATGAAAATTTTTGTTATACACGATCCGCCTCCCCGCCACGCTTCCGCGTCCGAATTCGATTCTGCAACCAACAGTGCCACCTATCGGTTCACAAACATTCTTCTCATTATGCTTGACATCCAAGCAATGACGAATGAACAATGTCCTTCAATATGGAAGCTCAAACAAAATTGATTTCTTCTTCCAAGGTCCGATCACCGGCTTATTATTTGTTCATTTCCTCTTCCTGAAAACCACTTTTCTTCTTCCTCAAATAGTTGTTTACTTATCAAAGGTCTTGGAGGTGATATTTCGTCGATATAACCATTAAAAACTTTTTCTTTGTTCACTAATAGAAAAAGGAGAAAAGACAATGGTTAAAAGCCATCATCAAAAGATAAGACGACAGTTTGAAAATTGTTGCTAAATTGAGAGTCGTTGTGTATCTTTAATATACGATGACATACAACAACGGTTTTTAACCATAAGTCTAAAAAAAGCACATTAGATGACGATTTTTTAGAAAACCGTCAATAAAAATAGCATATTTAACGATGGTTTTTAAATTAACCATTGTCTAGTATAAACTTTTAACGACGACTTTCTAAAAACCCGTCATTAAAAGTCTTAAAAATTTTAAAAATTTTTTTATGGAGAATGTCCATTTCTTTAATCAAACAACATCTTGATCAAAATATTATTCAGAGAAAAAATCCTCCTCATCATCAATATATAATTTAAACACTCTCAAGATAACTTAACAAAGTTTATGTATAAATCTAACTTAAAAAATACTTAAATACAATGAATATGTAATGCCCCTTCCAAACTAGCAGCTAAAAACTCTGCCAGTTCGAGAGAAATATTAACTTAAAATAAAAAAAAAACAACATAAGGGAAAAAATAATATTCATCACAGAAACAATCCTCGCACAAAATTTTCAGGATTCACTACAAGAAATATAATCATCAATAACATACTAAAAACGCTATTAATCACTAGTAATAGCTTTTTTTAGAGCACTAGGATAGCGGGCGCTATAACAAGTCCTAAGAAAACATAGCGTTTCAAGAGAGTTATAAAAAATGCTATAGAATTAAAGTATTACAGTGTTTAAGACAAGTTATTTTCATTCTCTTACAAGTCTTTAGCATGACTACGATACAGATTAATAACTTTTTTTCCTTGTTATGTTCATATTGTTGTAACTTTTTAAAATTATTATTAATATCCTTTTGAATTCATTGAAATAAATGGTAATTCTGAGATATGTGATATATCTAAATAGGAACATTCAAATTAAAATATAAAAACATTTAACATATCAATTGTTATTAGTATCTACCAAGTTGGCAATAAAATTACGTCTACAACATAATTCATACAATATCCAAAACCTTAACATTCAAAACAAGTAAAGAAAACAGAGAAATCATCTCCAAAACGTCTAACTAGTGCAATGGTGAAGCAAATCCTTCCACCTTGACAAAATGCTTGAACAAAAAGGTCATCTCCACTGTTTAACCTGTAAAAAAGTGATCCACTATGAAAATAATAATCAAACTCAGCTAAAACTTCCACCATTTAACCTATAAATAAAACAAGGACTAGTTACACCGTTCACAACTACATAGCCACATCCACATATGTTTTGCAGTGAGTTAGAGGAAATATGGCTTCAATGATGCACTAGGCAAAAATTTAATGTCAAACTTGTAAGACAGAGAGTATCTTACATGTATTGTTATGTAGATAGTTGTAGAAAATATGAGTCTTCATTGCCTACATTTAAACCTGAAGAAGAAAGAAAGGAAAAAACCTGGTGACAACTCCTGCATAAAACTGTTCAACAAAGCAAAGCAAAATAAAATAGCAAAGAATTTTATTAATCACAGCAAGAAATTCATTATCACAACAAAGGATTTAGCAAGGGACCCAATTAACAAAAAGAATCCAAAAGTACATGAGCAAAGAGTAGTACAGAGGGATCTTAAAAAATGATAAAGATAAAAGTCTCTAAAGAACCTTAACAAATAAATATCAGTTGTATGCAACATATAAAGCACAAGTCCAAATACCCAAAAAAGGGGGGGGGGGGGGGGGGGGGGGGGGGGGGCGGGGAACAAATGGTTTCGTGTGATGATAAAGCTTACCTTAGCCACACTCCTATTACTCCTATTTTCATGAGTCCAGATTCCAAAGATCATATATACATCTCTATGGGTGTATACAACACATAAGGCTGTATAAGACAGTTCATCAACAACACTTCTCTTAAAGGCTGTATAAGAAAGTTCAAAGACCTTTAGCTTCAAAGCTCAACAATATAAAAGAGTAACCAAAACGTCTTAAAATCCCTAACTTTATAATTGGTTTTATCTTGATTGTTATGCTTGTACATAGAAGACCTTACTAAGGGAGCAAATTCAATATTATGAATGAATGGAACAATCAACAGAATTTAACTCCAAATGAGCTATGGATGCATAATATTAGCCCAAAAGCAAGAATGGCATAATAGTAACACCATTTTTTTTTTATCAACTTAAGCAAAATATAAGAATAGAAAACTCCATTAAACCTGAGGTAAATGACGACTAGCTTCCGTTTCTTGTTCCGGTCCAACAATGAGGACATTATCCTACCTTTCTCTTGCTGTGGAAGGACTTCAACCAGCAGTCTTCACTCAATAGAAGACTAAATGACAAGAGATCCAAATGCCAACAAGCAACTAGTTAAGTATAGACTACTTTTGACCCTAATTACACCATCACAAAATTAAAATCAAACAAGAGCTAACAAATTTTCCTGTCCCAACAATAAGCAAAAGCATAGAAGCATAAGCACAACAATTTGATTTCCAATCCCATTCATAAATTAAATAAGTTATTCAAAACTACATGGACACCATGATTAGGGCAGAAATCAAATCGAAAAAGAGGAAATTTTACCTCACGTCATCTGTTTTAGAATTTGTTGCCTCCGGAAAGGAAGCAGAGGGAGCAGTTGCCTTACTGTGATTATCTGTATCATTTTCTTTGCCTGTACTTCAGGATGCTGAAGCATTAGGTTTTCAGAACCTTCCACCACAACACCCTTACTTTGGGTCTCTGTTTCATTAATTACTTTTAGTGAGGTCAAGGTTGGAGCATCAGATAGAATAGGTTGACTTTATCCTATAGATGGGCTATCAGATGCTTGACTTTGTTCCGTGGTTGTTGAGCTAGATGCCTGATTGTCTGTTGGAGGAAGTTGATCTTGCTCAGAAGCATCTTGTGTAGTTGTTAACTTCGAGTTTCCCGTCATCAATAACTCATCGTTGTTTTCGAGTTTGTCTGTTGGGCGGTTGTGAGCCCTATCGTTGGGGTCAGGATGATCAGGTCAAAATTCAGGGGGTCGATCCCTGCATCGGTGAATGCCCTCATAGTAGCCTGGAGCTTGATCTTCGACGGGTTAACATCTGTGGCCATTCCTGAGATTGCACTGGTCGAAGCTACCCCAAAACCTCGACCCTCAGAGGGGCCAACCCATGACCCAACATCCTCATCGTCGAGGAGTATTAGCGCATCTGGCTGAGAAGCCGAGGCTGACACCTCATCATACTCATCCACCTGATGAAGCAGAGAGTCCTCGCTCGCTTGGAGATGTGCTCAACGTCGTAACATCCTCAGGATCATCTCTGACCCTACTTGTGGAGACCTATCGACCTCTAATCTGCTTCGGTGACAT
>JACAGA010000002.1:18425582-18669000 GCA_029231665.1 Morus indica
ATGTTGAAGAACTAGGAAAACAACTTTCGTCAGTGCAGACAGGTTGACCGGTGGGTAGACCGGTCACAGGTCGACCGGTCCCACCCAGGTCGACCGGTGGGTAGACCGGTTTGTGAAGGACCGGTCGACCGGTGAGTTATAACTTCTCTGTCTCCGGTCGACCGGTTGTAACGCGTAATGCGTGCTGATGTGGCAAAATCGACTCTGAGTGCGATTAAATCTTTGGGAAACCTAATTGTTGCGGAAGTATGACTTCCTAAACAGTATAAATAGCCTATTAAGTCTCATTATTCATAAGATCACTTGAGAGACTTTTTGGAGGCTATTGATAAGAGATTCCAAGAGGAAAAATTGTTTAATTATCAAGAACAATTTTTCTTTGGCTCTCTTGTGATTGGAAGGAGATTGAGAATACCAAGAGGAGATTAAACGAAGTGTGCCCACCCGCACACCGATCGTGGAAACGAGAATAGCAAAGAAGACCAGTTGGTTGAGGCTCTTCCAGTTGCTGTTTGGAACGCTTAGATCTGTCAGACGTGCAGTTTCCTGAAATCTCAAAAGGTATGATTTAGATCTTTAGTATTTATGTTATATAGCATCATGAACATGTTCTTGTTTGGCTTTGACGTTGATTAAAATTTTTAAATTCCGCTGCGCACTCGATGCCATTATTTTTCCAACAACATGTTCTGAGAATAAGCAAACAAGAGGGGCGAGTTAGCTCCTAACGGTCGAGAGGTCAAAAGTGCAATGTAAGAAGAAAAATAGACTGTGCCATAAGTTAGAGAAACCCAGAGCCGAGCTCGAAGATCTCAGGCCAAAACAACTGCACCCAAACGGATCAGGCCGTGCGGGCTCAGCCTCCGGCTCATGGCCGGCAGCACTAGGTAAGTACATCTCCCCTCTTTACAACGTGTTTGGGCTTAGTTTTGCAGACGTTGGAACCAGACTCACAAAAAGAGTGAAGGGAATGAGGGCTTACCAGTTTCGAAGAAGGCCTGAGTTTGAAGACAAAAACGAGCAGCACGCGGAAGGATGCACGAAGACAAAGGCTTCTGGTGAAAATTTGGTAGAGTAACGGCTTTCTGAAAGCTTGATGATCGGAGAGCTGCGGATATGAGGGCATATATATATATGCTTGAGGAAAAGCCCAGGGGTCCCCAAGGAGTCTAAAGGACTCCAAATCTCTTCCATAGAATCCGATTTGGTTCCATCCGACACTGGATCTGAGAAGGCGCGATCTAACGGTTGGGGAGAAAGCAATGGAAAAGGATTTAATCGAATGGCTATAATTCATCCTCCCAATGCCATGTAGCGTTAGGAAAGTAGAGACACGACTATTGACACGATCGACGTGACTGCTCCATTGCCCGAGAAACCAACCGCGATAAGGCACTATTCTGACAAGCGGCCGCCCTTACCCGTAGAAAAGCTTTTCCCACGTGGCATTCTCGATGTTGTATTGCCAGGAAAGTCACGGTGCGATATCTTACTCTAAGGGGTAATTGTTACACCATGGTCGAGCAATTGACCACACTCTTGAACGACAGGCGCCGAGGACTCCCCGTTGAGAATCGGTCGCTGGCGTCGAGGGAACAACTGTAGCTAAAGTGCCCTTTACGTCGAGAGCCCATACATGGCGAGACGCATCAAGCACCATGACTCGAGATCTGGCGGCGATTACGTCAAGGTAGTACATCTAGTCAAATCCATCAACGGCCCTGTCAACTTAGAGAAGAATGCATTGTGCCAACTGCTACTGTAGGAGTCAGGAAATCAGGTGGTTGGTAAGAGGGATCAACCTAAATTCCTAAGATTGTCATCATGAAAATGCACCTATGCTACTCCTAAATCCTAGAATAGAAGATGGCTTCCTCCTTGGGAATGCAAAAGGGATAATCACATGTAAAGGCCTATAAATAGAGCCAAGAGAACCCATTAAAGGGTTACGCACTATTTCATTACTCCAAGAGAGTTTGTAATCCCAGAAGATATTAGTGCATCCACAAGTGGATTAGGCAATGAGTTCTTGCCGAACCACTATAAATCTCTGTCTCCTTTGCATTATTTTTCAACTTTAATCCTTAGTTAATCCGCGAGTGTTACTGAGAGTGTCTTTGGAGAGTAAATCACGTGTTGTCAGAAAAACACCGTCAACAGCTTACAACCAAATTGTCGAGGTTACCCACGATTTCTACTCAAAATTAGGGTAAAGCAGAATAGTAAAGCTATATTAAAACGATATATACAGAGGAACGAGTGATACAAGGAAGAGAAAGAGAAAATTTCAGAGACGATTCGCGTTAGTTTCTAAAATGATTTTAGATTTAGAAGTGAATAGGTGTTGATTGTGTATAACAAAAACTTTCATAAAGCTTTTGAACACTCTATAGAATATATTAATTTATATCGTAATAAATTAATCATATTAATTTATAATTATATATACCTAGCGAACAATTAGGCGGATAACTTGACATTTTTGACCTCAAACAATTCAAGCTCCATGCCTCCTTAGAAAATCCGAATCTTCCTCATCTAGTTCTTGAGATCTACAAGTCCTACAGTGTGGGCTGTAATATAGAACCATTTAATTTGATCACTCGTTAATTTGTCTTCCCCCACTATCAACGCATACATGTGATAAATCCCAATAATTCACATTGTCTTGCAAATATTATAAGAATGACGTGGGGACTTATGGACCTATAATTTTGAGCTCTAATTAAATTAATAGTTAATTCAACTATTTAGTTAATTAACTAATTCTATTAATTCTAAAAATTACACCACTAAAAACTTGAAATTGCACTCAAAAAATTATAGACATAATTTACTTCTAAGAACTTGAAGTGTGCATTTGATATAGTCACTACATAGAGACCAATCCTCCGTAAGTAATTTATAATTAGAGTTAGGTAAAATTTGTTAACCTATTATCCTTGAGTACCATTGATTTTCTAATTGTAACGCCCTCTAGTATTAAACATGTTTAATTATGTTAATTTTGTGTGTTAGTGTGCCTAAAATTGATTTTTTTTTCTAATTAATCTTGTGATTAAAGATTAAGTTTTCGAGTTATTTTAAGGACTTATAAATTACTTTCAGTTTTTCAATTTTCACCCTAATTTTTTTTAAAAAAAAAATACACATAAATTTTAATGCATTTTTCTTTTTCCCATTTTTCCCTTTTTCCTTTTTTTTCCTTTTCTTTTCCTTTTTCGTTTTCTTTTTTTTTTCTTTTCTTCTCTCTCATTTCCTTCCTTTTTCCTTCCCGTGGGTTCCCTCAAACCCATCTCTCTCTATCTTTTCCTTTCTTTCTTTTCTTCTCTCTCTCTTTTCTTCACCACGGTAGCAACCTCTCTCTCTCCTCCTTCACCCACTGCCGGCCACTTCCTCCAGGCTCTCTCTCTCTCCCACTGGCCTTTCTCTCTCCCTTGCTCTCTCTCTCTCTCTCTCTCTCTCTCTCTTGGAATAGAGGGAAAACGAGCTTCAATCACTTTGAGGTAAAGATTTCTTGAAAACACATACTTGAATTTGAGTTATTCATTTAAAAATTTGAAATTTTTGTTAGATTTGAATAATTTTGAGTTAGGATTTTGATTTGAATAATTGTTGTATTAATTGAATTAAATTTGGGAGTTTTCAGTTATTGGACTAATTGAATTGATTGGAAACTGGTTTTGATGATTTCTAGAGAATTTATTTTGAAATTGAACTTGAATTGCAGGTGTGCCATTTTTCCTATTTATGCCGGCATGCTGTTGAAATTTCTTTAAAAACTTGTTTTTAAGTTGAAATTAAATAGGAAACCAAACCCATGAATTAGAATTCAATTTTTAAAGAACCCCCAAACTGAATTATAAAATCGTTTGTGAAACTTGAATTTGAGTCAAGGCACATTAATAGGAAACAATTAAACATGATTAAGCTTAATTCATTTTAAGAATGAGAAATATATCTTAAGACATTGCTTTTGTGATAAAGCTAGTGGAGAAGATCGAGTATTAAAACTTTAAGGAAAGCAGAGGCTAAGAGAACGAAAGGCTAGCCCAGGTTTGATATTCGAGAGGTAGGATATTCTTATCCATATCCTTATTAGCCTCACTTTAAATGGTTTTGGCCAATGAAAATGTTTTAGAGCGAAACGTGCTGAAAGAAAATGATTTTAAAGGAACAACATGAATAATGCTATTGAGTTTTCAATGATTTTTGGAAATGAGATTTTTAAAAGTATCATTTCATAAAATGAAATATTTTAAGAAATGATAAAACACATGGTGGCCTCAGAGATTGGGATATGGGGATCGTATCCTTAGGGGCAGGTCCCGAAACTCGTACGGATCCACTTCTTGCTCAGGGGTGTTATGGCTCTGCATATTTTCATTATACAAATATTTTACTACTACTATGTGAGTATTTCTTTTTTTTTCATAAAACAAGGATGATCGATTCTAGGTGTATGTCTTGAGACCGTAAGTACATTTATTTACAATCTTTTATAAAATTATATCCTACTGGGCCTTTGTTGGGAATAGTATCCTGAAAGCATGAGATGTAAAAGGATATTTATTATTTATTTGATAAAATAGTTTATTCATCATTTTGTGTGGATATATTTATGAATATTTTATGAATATCAAATAAAATTCCTTGATTATTTATGTAACCTTAAACATGGTATATAAGTGTTATATACGAGAGGATAATGTTTAAGGATAATAATAAAAAGTAATTGTTCATAATGAATTTAATCAAAGTTCGGAATCTTTAATTAAAACATTATTAATACATGTCATTCCCATTTAGAATGGAACGGTGTTATCCGCACTGTTAATATGGCGAGATATTGAATGAGTGTATTTCGCATAATGAGATTATGTGGAACATGGACGCAGACACAATATGAATTTCTAATAATTTCCGTTAAGCATAGAAATTCTAATTGAGTCTACCGATGGTCATATATAGAATGATCTTAATCCTGAGTTCTTAACAAACTCCTATTTATGGATTTATGTCTTTTGATTTACTCGGTATGGATTCCGAGACCCTGAATCCTATTCCTTGTATTTTGGAGACATAATGAAATAGGTAGCTGGGAATGTTATTATACGAGATGGAATCCATTCCTTCTTGAGAGAGAAGCAGATAAATAATTCTCTTGAGTGTTGATTCGGTACTTGGATTAGTAAGAGTGCTCTGGTTCATGAATGTGTTTTATGAATCACTATCCATTAGAGAATCAATGGTACTCAAGGATAAAGATGTAATTAGAGAGGTTAACGGATTCTACCTGACTCTAATTATGAATTATTTATGGAGGATCGATCTATATGCAATGACTATATCAAATGGACACTTCACAGTTTAGAAGTAATTAATGTCTATAATTCCGAGAGTGCAATTCCAAGTTTATAGTGGAGTAACTATTGGAATTAATAGAATTAATTAATTAATTAAAGTGTTTAATTAATTGTTAATTTTATTGGAGCTCAGAATTATAGGTCCATTAGTCCCCGCGTCGTCCTTGTAATTCTACCAGACACAAAGGGCAAAATGGGAATTTTAGAATTACGGAATTCTAAAATTAAATACTCGAAGAATAATTAATTGAGAATTAATTGTTATTTAAATAATGAGATTATTTAAATTTGAATTTGAACATATCTAGATTTATCCATTTAAACTTATTTGATAAGTTGTTTAATTTAGAATTCAAATTAATTTAAGTTTGACTTAAATTCAAATTTGAATCTGAATTAAAATTGGACTACTGGATAAAGGATAAAATATCTTCCTTCCCTATCTTATTTAGGCGCCACACACAGGGATAAAACCCTAGGGTGGCCGGCCACCTTGAGGATAAGGGGAAGGGATTTTTTGTTCCAAATTCAAAATTGGAGATAAGGATTTGATCCTATTTTGAAGTTTGACTTCTACTCTTTAAATATGAGATAGATAGAAAATTGTGAGAACAATTTTTGACATATTTTCAGCCCTAAAGAAGGTGTGGCCGAAATTCTCATATAGGGAAAAAGAGTGAAAAATATTTTTTCTCCAAAAATTCCACATCGTGCATGTGTTGGTGTTTGTGGAAATTCGAGTGTTTAAGAAACCGTTTTGTCTTACGTGTGCCCACACACACGTCTACGTTGAATCAAGGAATTGACGTGGAAGACTTTGGTGTTCTAAACACAAAGCTTGGAGCTAGGACTGTTCGTGGTCAAAGAAATTCAAGTTATCATCCGAGTCGGCTACAAGGTGTTTTTTCGGTTGAACCTTGAATGTATAAATTAATGAGATTAATTTATTCGTGCATAAATTAATATAATCTATAGAGTATCTCAAAAGTTTTATGAAAATTTTTGCTATACACAATCCGCCTTTCCGCTGCGTTTCCACTGCCGAATTCGATTCGGCAACCAACAATTGGTCTCAGAGAGGTCTATAGACGATATTAATTTATGCTTTGATTATTTGATAATCATAATTGATATTAAATATGTGATATTTAATTATGTATGTATGTGATGAGTAGGCACTTGCATTTATGGATGTTTATTTTTATTCATGATGATGAATGTATGGATGATGGATTTGGTCGTTAATTATATGGTTCCATGGATCGGTTATATTCATTCGTTAATAAATTATTTGTAATTTAATTCGGGATTAGAATTATTGTAATTCTAGGATTTGGGTAGAATTAGGGTTTTTGATTTTTATTAAAAAGGAGGCCTTGAAGATCATGTTTGAAGCCTTTAAAGAAGCCCATAAAACTGCCCAGAAAATTCCAGAAAAAGTGGGCCAGATGCGCCTAGGACGCGGCCCAGACCGCGCCCCAGCGCGCGGCCAGGCCGCGACCCAAACGTGGCCAGGCCATGGCCCAGGCCGCAGCGCACGCTGCGGCCCAGTGCGGATGGCGGTCCAAGTTCAGGATTTGATTCTGAACGGGCCTGAAGGTTTCTGAAACCCTCGTAAAGCGTGCCGACGAGCCCGGAAAAGTGTCGGATCCCAAGGAAGGTGAAATCCAACCCGGAGACAAAGAATGAATCCAAAGAATAAAGAATTCAATAATCGAAGACTCGTTGATGTAATAGAAGAACATAATTATTGTAATTATTTATTTATTCGATTCGATTGAGTTGTAATTTATTTTTCCATGGGACCCGGTCAAATCCATCTCAATAGTTGATTGCATATATTTATATTTTATGTTGATAATTATATATTATATATGTCCATGCATATAACATGCCATATAGATATAATGTGCCTACTCATATATTTTTATAACATGCCATGCATACACACGCATTCGTTATTGTTTATTTTATTTATTATAAAAGTGTTTTAGAAAAATAAAATAAAATAAGAACCATGCGCTGAAAATTGATTTAATATGATTAAATTGATTTAAGTTGCAAAATTGATTTGCAAAATAATGTTACATGTGAAATTGAATTTAAGAGTTAAATTTTGGAATTTCACATATCCGAAAAATAAATTGTTTATTTTTCGATTTGAAAATCATGAGATGTTTTTCAAACAAAATACATATTTGCAAAATAATGAGTGGGAGAGGGTTATATGACAATACGACCCACTGGTCTCCATCATTAGTTCAACACCGTGAGATTCGAAAGGGGCTTCGCGGCGGCACCGATTCCGCACTCCCTACGGAAAGTGTTCTTTCGGATCAATAACAAGGTTGACTTCCTAGCGATAGGATTCAAGGATGTATTTCCGGTTTGACCTACCCTACGGCGGCACTCCGGAGTTAAGTCTGTAGAATCTGAAATGATGGGTTAAACTCATGGAGATATAATCAAATTGTTGATTATATTTTTGACCAAAAATAACGGTAGTTGATAAATATGAAAATATGAGATATTTTGATTATATTTATTAATTGAGAAGGTCTCGGTTCAATTTGCGATATTTTGACCTACCCTACGGCGACACTATATTCGTGGTAAATTGAATTATCGTTGGCACCCAAAATTAAAACATGATTTATGTATTTTCATGTGCATCATGCATCATATTTAATTGTGCCAAAATTAACATGCCTTGATATTCATGCACATAAATTGATTAGATGAATATTCTATTTATTTCTAGCAATATGTCGAATCCCATTATCACACTACTAGCGACTGAAAAATTAGACGGTGATAATTATGCTAAGTGGAAAAGTAACATGAACATACTATTGGTCTGCGAAGACTATAAGTTTGTCCTAGCGGAGGAATGTCCTCCTGAACCCGCGGCTAATGCATCCAAAACCGCAAGGGAGCCTTTTGATCGCTGGATCAAGGCCAACAATAAAGCAAAGTGCTTTATGCTGGCCAGCATGAGCGATGTGCTTCGCAAGAAGCATGAGGAGATGGAGACTGCTTATGAGATAATGGAGTCTCTAGAAGCCATGTTCGGCGCTCCTTCTGAAAAGGCTCGTTTGGATGCCGTAAGGGCTTTCATGAACGACAAGATGAAGAAAGGTTCTTCAGTCAAGGCACATGTTTTGAACATGATTGATAACCTCCACGATGCGGAGCTCAATGGTGCTAGAATCGATGAAGCCACCCAAGTTGGCATCATCCTGGAAAGCCTATCCCCTGACTTTCATGAGTTCGTGAACAACTTTGTTATGAACAAAAAGAAGTGCAATCTCACTGAACTCATGAATGACCTGCAAAACTTCGAATCCACCAACAAAAGAAGGGGAGGAGAAGCAAATGTTGTAGTTGCAGGAAGTTCTGGTAAAAACAAAAGGAAAAACCAGAACCAGGGAAAAGCAAAGAAGGGAAAGAAGAAGAGACCCAAGAAAGCAAAGGGCCCCATCCAGAAACCCAATGGAAAGTGTTTCCACTGCAATGGCGAAGGGCACTGGAAGAGAAACTGTAACAAGTATCTCGAGGAGCTGAAAAAGAAAAAGGAACAAGGTAAATCATATTTACTAGTCCTTGAAACATGTTTAGTAGAGGGTGATATCTCAGCCTGGATAATTGATTCAGGAGCGACTAATCATGTTTGTTTCTCTTTGCAGAGTCTTAGTTCTTACACCGAGCTAGCCGATGGGGACTACACGATGAAAGTAGGCAATGGCGCAAGAGTTTCGGCAAAAGCAGTGGAAGAAGTTAGACTTCGATTTAGGGAAAATAAATTTTTAGTTTTGAACAATGTTTATTTTATTCCAGACATTCGTAGAAATTTGATTTCGGTGGCTAAACTATTTGAACAATTATTTAAAGTTTATTTTGATAATGAATTTGTTCATATTTCTCGAAATGGTTTAAATATTTGTTCTGGACGTCTGGATGATGGTTTATATTGTATAAAACCAATACCTAACTTATTGCTTAACACTGAAATGTTCAGAGTTGTCGAACCTAAGAATAAAAAGCAAAAGATTTCTCACGAAAATAACACATATCTGTGGCATCTTAGACTTGGTCACATTAACCTAAATAGGATTGAAAGACTGGTAAAGGATGGTCCTTTGCATGAGCTAAAAGTTAGCGAGCTTCCAGTCTATGAATCTTGTATGGAAGGTAAAATGACCAAGAGACCTTTTACAGCAAAAGGAGTAAGAGCTACAGAACCCCTACAGCTGATACATTCAGATGTATGTGGACTGTTAAACGTCCAAGCTAGAGGAGGTTACGAATATTATGTCAGCTTTATTGACGACTATTCGAGATATGGTTATGTTTACCTGATGCAACGGAAATCCGAAACTTTTGGAAAGTTTAGAGAATTCCAACCAGAAGTTGAAAACAAATTTGGTAAACCAATCGAGGGGGTGAATACTTGGACCAAGAGTTCTGGGATTTCTTGATTGAAGAAGGTGTGGTATCCCAATTGACTGCACCCGGTACACCACAGTAGAATGGTGTGGCCGAAAGGAGAAATCGGACTTTGCTTGACATGATAAGATCAATGTTGAGTTATTCTTCACTCCCTACTTCTTTTTGGGGTTATGCCCTAAAAACCACTATTTATTTTCTGAATCTAGTTCCATCTAATTCTATACCTAAGACACCCCTAGAGTTGTGGAATGGTCAAAAACCTAGTTTGAGACACATTCGCATATGGGGGAGTCCAGCACACGTGCTGAGGCAAAAGACTGGGAAGTTGGAATCAAGGTCAGAAGTATGCATCTTTATGGGATACCCATAAGGGACAAGAGGATGACTGTTTTATAGTCAAGCAGATCAAAAGGTGTTTGTATCGACAAATGCCACATTTATGGAGCATGACTATATGATAGATTTTAAGCCCAAAAGTAAGATAGTATTAGAAGAGTTACTTTCTGATGAGATCGGACCACAATTGACAAGAGTTGTCGCACCACTCAGAGAAATGACCACAGTTCCTGATCAGACTCCTACGGCACCTCGTCGTAGTGGGAGGGTAAGCAGGTTACCCAACCGTTATACCAGGGAAGCCCAAATCGTCACTGCTGATGATGGTAAGGAAGATCCATCGACCTTTAGGAATGCGATGGATAACTCTGATAAGGAAGAATGGCAAGTAGCTATGAAACTCGAGATGGAGTCTATGCACTCTAACTCAGTCTGGCAACTTGTAGATCTACCCGAAAGGGTAAAACCCATTGGATCCAAGTGGATCTTCAAGAGAAAGAGAGGAGCGGATGGAAAAGTAGAGACTTATAAAGCGAGGCTAGTGGCTAAAGGTTATACCCAAAAGGAGGGAGTTGACTATGAGGAAACTTTCTCTCCAGTAGCCATGCTTAAGTCCATTCGGATACTCCTAGCCATTGCAACATATTTTGACTATGAGATATGGCAGATGGACGTCAAGACAGCTTTTTTAAATGGCTATCTTGATGAAACCATCTATATGGATCAGCCAGAGGGTTACATAGAGGAAGGTCAACAGCAGAAAGTCTGCAAACTGCAAAGGTCAATTTATGAACTGAAGCAGGCTTTTAGATCATGGAACATCAGGTTTGATTAGGCTGTAAAGTCTTATGGATTTGATCAAAACATTGATGAACCATGTGTCTACAAGTACAAGAAAGAAGAGAAAGTGGTCTTCTTAATTCTTTACATCGATGACATCCTACTCATTGGGAATGACGTGGGAATGATGACAGATGTAAAGGAGTGCTTAGCCAGCCAAATCCAAATGAAAGATTTAGGAGAGGCAAGCTATGTTCTTGGGATCAAGATTATTCGAGATCGCAAGAAAAAGCTTTTGGCGTTATCACAAGCATCTTATATAGACAAAGTGTTGTCTAGGTATTCGATGCAAAACTCCAAGAAAGGGAATTTGCCTTCTAGGCATGGTATTCATCTTTCTAAGGAGCAATGTCCAAAGACCCCGTAGCAGGAAGAAGATATGAGAAGGTATCCCTACGCTTTGGCTGTGGGAAGCCGTATGTATGCCATGTTGTGTACAAGACCAGATATCTGCTATGCAGTGGGAGTAGTCAGTCGCTACCAGTCCAACCCAGGATTGGATCATTGGGCTGTAGTAAAGTGTATTCTCAAGAATCTTAGGAGAATGAGAAACTATATGTTGGTATATTCTGGAGAAGATCTGTCTCTCACCGGATACATAGATTCTGATTTCCAATCAGATAGAGATAGTCGACGGTCGACATCTGGATCTATGTTCACTCTTAATGGAGGAGCCATGGTATGGAGAAGTGTAAAGCAAAAGTGTGTTGCTGACTCTACCATGGAAGCTGAATATATTGCAGCTTGTGAAGCCGCAAAAGAAGCTACATGGCTCAGGAGGTTCTTAACTGATCTGGAAGTTGTTCCAGATATGGATAAGCCAATTAAGCTCTACTGTGACAACAGTGGAGCGGTGGCTAATTCAAAAGAACCTAGAAGGCATAAGAGTGCGAAACATATAGAAAGAAAATATCACCTGATCAGAGACATTGTGGATAGAGGCGATGTAGCGGTTCTGAAAATCGCGTCAGAGGACAACCTTGCTGATCCGTTCACCAAGATATTGCCATTGAATGTTTTTGATCGGCACTTAGATGGATTTGGGATTAGAGACATGACACACCTGTTTTAGGACAAGTGAGAGATTGTTGGGAATAGTGTCCTGAAAGCATGAGATGTAAAAGGATATTTATTATTTATTTAATAAAATAGTTTATTCATCATTTTATGTGCATATATTTATAAATATTTTATGAATATCAAATAAAATTCCTTGATTATTTATGTAACCTTAAACATGGTATATAAGTGTCATATACGAGACGATAATGTTTAAGGATAATAATCAAAAGTAATTATTCATAATGAATTTAATTAAAGTTCGAAATCTTTAATTAAAACATTATTAATACATGTCATTCCCATTTAGAATGGAACGGTGTTATCTGCACTGTTAATATGGCGAGATATTAAATGAGTGTATTTCGCATAATGAGATTATGTGGAACATGGACGCAGACACAATATGAATTTCTAATAATTTCTGTTAAGCATAGAAATTCTAATTGAGTCTACCGATGGTCATATATAGAATGATCTTAATCCTGAGTTCTTAACAAACTCCTATTTATGGATTTATGTCTTTTGATTTACTCGGTACGGATTCCGAAACCCTGAATCCTATTCCTTGTATTTTGGAGACATAATGAAGTAGGTAGCTGGGAATGTTATTATACGAGATGGAATCCATTCCTTCTTGAGAGAGAAGCAGATAAATAATTCTCTTGAGTGTTGATTCGGTACTTGGATTAGTAAGAGCGCTCTGGTTCATGAATGTGTTTTATGAATCACTATCCATTAGAGAATCAATGGTACTCAAGGATAAAGATGTAATTAGAGAGGTTAACGGATTCTACCTGACTCTAATTATGAATTATTTATGGAGGATCGATCTATATGCAATGACTATATCAAATGGACACTTCGCAGTTTAGAAGTAATTAATGTCTATAATTCTGAGAGTGCAATTCCTAGTTTATAGTGGAGTAACTATTGGAATTAATATAATTAATTAATTAATTAAAGTGTTTAATTAATTATTAATTTTATTGGAGCTTAGAATTATAGGTCCATTAGTCCCCGCGTCGTCCTTGTAATTCTACCAGACACAAAGGGCAAAATGGGAATTTGAGAATTTCAAAATTCTGTAACACCCTGAAGAATTAATTGAGATTAATTAAGGTAATTAAGATTATTAGTGTGCCTGATCTGATTTAATTAATTGAGTTTAAATGATTCCAAGGTATTTAAATTATTCACAGTAATTTATTTTAATCCAGAAGTGTGTATGGGCGCATTTCTGGACTGTCCTATTTTTTTATACACGTCATTTTCTTTTATTTTCCTTTTTCTTTCCTTTTTCTTTTTCTTTTCTTTTCTTTCTTTCCTTTCTTTCCTTCCCGCACGATCCTTCCTCACTCTCTCTCTTTCACTCTCACTCTCCCGTGCTCTCTCTATCTCTCTCTCTCTACCATTTTGTCACAAATCAAGACCGGATTTGAGCCAAAGAGTGATTTCAAAGAGTTTTCAACATCAAGAGAAGGATTCAAGGTAAGATTACTGAAAGAACCTCTCTTGGATTTCGAGTTTTTCGGATTTAAAACTCGTTTTTGGTTCAAAACGGATTTTGATGATTTTCGAGTGAAACTAGGGTAGAAATTGGAGATCTTGGGTTCTTTGGACTTGTTTTAGGACCTAGAACCCGGATCTAGTGGTTGTCCCTTGAGATTTTGTGAATTGGGACTGGATTTGCAGGTTTTTGGACTAATTTCCGCGAGTTTTCGCGAACTGGGAATGTCCACCGGTCGACCGCATCGGTCGACCGGACTTCGTTGAGGCCACCGGCCTACCGGACCGGTCGACCGGAGTGCACACCACCGGCCGACCGGTGGTGATGCACTCCTCTGTCTCCGGTCGACCGGTGTACACGGGGTTTGACCCTGTTTGGCCTGAAATTGTCGTTTTGACCCCTGTTTGCGGGGAGAACCCAAATTAGCTTCATTTGGGGACTTGGGATGAAAGGATTAGTATCCTTAATCCCTGATTTGATATTTAAAACCCTTGGAATGGAATTTAAACATGAAAAATTGATTAGGGCACACTAATTGGAAAATCTTGGAATATGATTGAGATTGGATTACTTTAGGACTGAGGATTGATCCTAAGGTGTTATCTAGTATCAGTGCTCGCTGTGGATTCAGACTGAAGGGGCTTGAGGAAGCGGAAGCCGGAAAAAGGGCAACGCTAGTCCCAGGTTTGATTGTGCGAGGTAGGATTTCTATCCCTTTTCCTTGTGAGCCTGTTTTCAAAAAGGATTTTTGGCCTTGAAAATGTTTTAAAGAAAGGGATTGGTTTGCGAAAGAAAATGTTTTAAAAACCATGGCTTGTTAGTTATGGAATTCCTTGGCTTGTCCTGTCCTTGGACTCCATAGCTTGTCAGTCATGGAACCTCATGGCTTGTTCAGTCATGGGGCCCGCGGCTTGAGTAGTTCGTGGGGTCATATGAACGATTTCATAATGTTAAATGAATGATTTCTTAAGATAAGAGCTCTTGTGAACTGGTAATAGAGTCTATTGCTGTAAGCCTAGATAGGATGCGGAGAGTGCATCCTCGGGGGCAGAACCCGAAACCGGTCCGGTAGGCGAGGCACTTGGTGAGGTGAGTACTTTGTACTAATTACTCGCTGAAGCCTGTAATACGGTTAGTTTCTGTCATATTTCCTTTGAGAAAAAGGATGTGAGGTTCCAGCTGTTCTGTCGGGGCTGAATGTCTTATTTATTTTATTTACGCACTTATTTATTTATTTGTTTATTTACATTATTTCAAATTATATCCTACTGGGCCTTTCGCTCATGTTTCAAATGTTTAAACCCCTCCCAGGAGATTCGAGGAGAGGTGCATCGTAGCTGAGTTGTGCTACGGATCGAGCAAGTGAGGATCGAGTTCATCCTCTGAGTTAAAGTGTAAGGAATATGTAAGAACTTGTAATAAATGAGATTTGGATTTACTAGACTGTGGATGATGTCTGTTGAAATGATTATTTACGTAAGCATGTATGTACGATACTGTATGTCCTGTGGGGTGGAGCCCTGTGTGTCAGAGGCTCCTGGATTATGTAGATTAATTATATTTTAATGCAGCTAAGTGTGGGACCCGGTTGGGGATCTGCTTTATTAATCCCTAATCGAGCTCCACGTCACCCACCCCGTTTGGGGGGCGTGACAGAGTGGTATCAGAGCTTTAGGTTAAGAACCCCGGGATTGTACATACATGTGTGACATCTGTTATCCACTGAATAGTCTAGTTTGATTTCAGTTGAAGGAAATGGCGCCTCGCCGCAGACTAGGTAACCAGCCGGAAAAACCGAATCAAGGATTCTTCGATGCCATGTTTACTGCCTTTCAAGGCATGGCTACTAGAGCTCGGAATGAGCGACCGGCTGGGGATCGGAAACAGGAATATTTCCGGGAATTCAGGAGAGCGCCTATCCCCTCGTTTAATAGTGAGGGAGGACCCCAGGAAGCGGAGTTCTGGATTGACTCCATAGTCAAGCACTTGAGTACTATGGGAGTCCCAGAGGAATACTGGGTGGAATTTGCGGTGTATAAGATGGAAGGATTGGCAAACACTTGGTGGAAACAGGTCAAGAGGAGGATGAATGTCACAGGAATGACCTGGGAACAGTTCGAGGTGATGTTTAACGATCAGTACTTCCCTCCGAGTTACAGGGAAGAAAAGGCACTGGAATTCATGTCGCTGCGACAAGGTGACATGTCTGTGAGGGAATATGAGGCTAGGTTTAATGACCTATCCCGGTTTGCGCCATCTTTAGTGGAGTCTGAAGACATGAAATGTCTCAAGTTTGAGGGGGGCCTCAAGAACTCTGTGAGGAGATCCTTGGTGGCTCTAAGACTTCGGAACTTCCGGGATTTAGTAGCTGCTGCTATGAGGGTGGAACAAGATAACCTGGCCTATCGCCAAAGTAAAGAAGAAGAAGCAGGTCGGGTCTCTGTCTCTGGTAGACCCTCTGTTTCTGGTAGGCCTTCTGTATCAGGTGGACCACAGCGGAGTGGTAGAAGAAACCGCAATCAAGAAATGGCAAGTGGTGGCAGTAGTTCTTCTGGGAGTGACAGAAATGCTCCGTACGGGCCCAGGTGTCACCATTGTGGGCAGGTGGGTCACATTAGGAGGAATTGTCCTAATCGGCCGCCGGCTCAACAAGCCCAAAGTGACGCTTCCTATAGCCAAGAAGGGCCGCCACAGTACATGCCGCCATATCAGCCGCAACATATGCCATACCCTCCTGCGCCGACCTACCAGCCACCTCAGTATACACAGTTCCGGCCTCAAGCGCCGAGACCGGCACAACCACCTCCGCCACAACAGTATAGGCCTCCGGCTCAGCGGCCTAATGTTGGTGACAGAGGGAAGGGAAAAGTGCAGGGACAAGCTTATACCCTGGCAGGAGGCAGCTCTGGAGGTCAGACCAGCAATGCGGTGGTTGAGGGTATGATTCTAATCTCTCATTCTTTTGCTCACGTATTATTTGATACAGGTGCCACACACTCGTTCATATCAAGTTCGTTTGTTCGGACTTTGAAACTGAAATATGAGAATTTAGAAGTCCCGATGACTTTGAACTCCCCACTGGGATGTGTGGAGGTGATGAGTGTGTGTAAATCGTGTGAAATCACGATTGGTAGTGAGCGATTGAGAGCAGATTTGATTATCCTTCCGATGAGCCTGTTTGATGTGGTGCTCGGAATGGATTGGCTGTCAAGGCACGGTGCAATTGTTGATTGCTACCGTAGAAAAGTGACATTGGTGACGGATTCCGGAACAGTGATTGCTTATCAGGCAGAGATGAACCCAGTCCTTGGGGAACGACTGTTGAAGTACAGCGTTGGGGGACGGAAAAATCTGGCATGTTTCTCCTCCCTTCTTGCCATGGAAGGTGAATTTGAAGTGAGCGGAGATAGTACAAGAATCCCTGTGGTGGATGAATTTGCAGACGTATTTCCTGAGGATCTACCGGGCTTACCGCCGGATCGGGAGATTGAATTCTGCATTGATTTGGTTCCGGGAACGGCACCTATTTCCATTCCTCCATACCGGATGGCTCCGGCGGAGATGAAGGAATTAAGAACACAGCTTGAAGAGCTGGCAGAGAAGGGATATATCAGAAATAGTACTTCCCCTTGGGGTGCACCGGTGCTATTTGTGAAAAAGCACGACGGATCTCTTCGGTTGTGTATTGCCTACCGACAATTGAACAGGGTAACTGTGAAGAATAAGTACCCACTGCCGAGGATCGATGAATTGTTCGATCAGTTGGGTGGATCACAGTTCTACTCTAAGATTGATTTGAGGTCCGGGTAACACCAATTGAAAATCAGAGAGGAGGACGTTCCGAAGACCGCTTTCAGAACTCGGTACGGGCACTTCGAGTTTCTGGTAATGCCATTTGGGTTGACAAATGCCCCTGCCGCATTCATGGATTTGATGAATCGGGTTTTCCGGACGTATTTGGATCGGTTTGTGATCGTCTTCATTGACGACATACTGGTTTACTCGAAGACTTGGGAAGAACATGCGCAGCATCTTAGAATTGTTCTTCAGACTCTTCGAGAACACCAGTTGTATGCGAAGAAGGAGAAGTGTGACTTCTGGCTGACAGAGGTGAAGTTCCTTGGCCATGTGATTTCTAGACAGGGAATCTCTGTAGATCCTTCTAAGATTGAGACTGTGCTACAGTGGGAAAGGCCGAAGAATGTGGCAGAGATCCGAAGCTTTCTCGGACTCGCGGGGTATTACCGGCGTTTTGTGAAGGATTTCTCAAGTATCGCTGCACCGATGACTCGGTTAACCAAGAAAGAAGTCAGATTCGAGTGGGAGGCTGAATGTGAACATGCCTTTCAGGAATTGAAGGTAAGATTGACAAGTGCACCGATTCTGACGATCCCTAATACCGAGGAGCCATACGAGGTGTACTCTGATGCCTCGGGGGTTGGGCTTGGTTGTGTCTTGATGCAAGGCGGACACGTAGTAGATTACGCATCTCGCCAACTGAGACCGCACGAGCGGAACTACCCCACGCATGACTTGGAGTTAGCAGCAGTAATATTTGCTCTGAAGATATGGAGATGTTATCTCTATGGAGCAAGGTTTCAGGTCTTCTCTGATCATAAGAGTCTGAAGTACCTGTTTACTCAGAAAGATCTGAACCTCAGACAGAGGAGATGGGTAGAGTACATGGAAGATTATGACTTCACCCTGCAGTATCATCCTGGAAAAGCTAATGTGGTGGCTGATGCCCTTAGTAGGGAAACGTCAGGGACTCTGGCGTCATTAGCTTTGGAGGATTGGAAGAGGACTGAAGTGGTGAGTGAGTATGATCTTCAGTACCATGAGGATTATAACCAGGCTGTGGTGTATAATGTGATTTCCGCACCAGCTCTTGTGCAACAAGTTAAGCAGAATCAGTGGCAAGATCCTCATCTTCAGGGAATCTGGACTCGAATCCAGAATGGAGAACAGTGTGAGGATTGGAAAATCCGAGAAGACGGGACGCTGTACTTTCGCGACCGCCTTGCTGTTCCTAAGGTGGGTGAGATCAAGAAAGCGATTCTGCATGAAGCTCACAAATCGAGGTACGCCATTCATCCGGGTAGTACCAAGCTGTACCAGGACTTGAAGAGACAGTACTGGTGGAGAGGCATGAAGAGAGATGTTCGTGAGTACGTCTCGGAATGCGTGACTTGCCTCCGAGTTAAAGCTGAGCACCAGAAGCCAGCGGGGGAGTTGCAACCTCTTCCTGTCCCTGAATGGAAATGGGAGCACATCACGATGGATTTTCTGATGGGACTACCGAGAACCGAGTTGAGGCACGATGCCATCTGGGTGGTGGTTGACAGGTTGACGAAGTCCGCGCACTTCATACCGTTCCGTGCGACGTGTTCTCGGAAGATTCTGTCAGAATTGTACCTGGAGCACATCGTGAGGCTACACGGGGTGCCACTGTCTATCACGTCTGACCGTGACACGCGTTTCAATGCAAGGTATTGGAGAAGTTTCCAGGAAGCCATGGGAACAGAATTAAACTTCAGCACAGCATTTCATCCTCAGACGGATGGACAATCTGAAAGAGTTATTCAGATTCTGGAGGATATGCTTCGTGCTTGTATTCTGGATTTTGGCGGGAACTGGAAGAAATACCTGCATTTAGCTGAGTTTGCATACAACAACAGCTATCAGGCCAGTATCGGTATGGCACCGTTTGAGGCGTTGTATGGTCGTCCTTGTAGGTCACCGGTTTGTTGGTTGGAACCAGAGGATAGACTTACAACTGGACCGGATGTCATTCAAGAGAACAATGAGAAGATAGCTGTGATTCGAGAGCGTCTGTTGACAGCTCAGAGTCGCCAGAAGAGCTATGCTGACAGGAGGCGTAGGCCTCTGGAATTCCAAGAAGGCGACTTTGTGTTGCTAAAGGTTTCCCCACGTAAGGGAGTTACTCGGTTTGGTGTGAAAGGAAAACTCGCACCGAGGTATGTGGGACCATTCCCGATCGTGCAACGAGTCGGAGTGGTGGCGTACCGGTTGGCTTTACCGCATGAGTTATCTCACGTGCATGACGTGTTTCATGTCTCCATGCTTCGAAAATGTCAACCTGAGCCGGAAGCAGTAGTGCAGTGGTTTGACGTTCCGATACAGTATGACGCGTCTTACGAGGAGGCACCAGTTCAGATTCTTGACAGAAAGATGAAGAGTCTGCGTCATCGTGAGATTCCGTTAGTGAAAGTGCTGTGGCAGCACCATGGTGTTGAGGAAGCAACATGGGAGCTTGAAACGAAGATGCAGGAACGTTATCCGCATCTGTTTGCACTTTGAGGTGAGTTTTAATTTCGAGGACGAAATTGCCTAAGGGGGGTGGAGCTGTAACACCCTGAAGAATTAATTGAAATTAATTAAGGTAATTAAGATTATTAGTGTGCCTAATCTGATTTAATTAATTGAGTTTAAATGATTCCAAGGTATTTAAATTATTCACAGTAATTTATTTTAATCCAGAAGTGTGTATGGGCGCATTTCTGGACTGTCCTATTTTTTTTATACACGTCATTTTCTTTTATTTTCCTTTTTCTTTCCTTTTTCTTTTTCTTTTCTTTTCTTTCTCTTTTTCCTTTCCTTCCCGTGCGGTTCACTCTCTCTCTCTCTCTCTCTCTCTTTTCACTCTCCCGTGCTCTCTCTCTCTCTCCCATTTTTTTGCTCAAATCAAGGCCGGATTCGAACCAAGAGTGATTTCAAAGAGTTTTCAACATCAAGAGAAGGATTCAAGGTAAGATTACTGAAAGAACCTCTCTTGGATTTCAAGTTTTTCGGATTTAAAACTCGTTTTTGGTTCAAAACGGAGTTTGATGGATTTCGAGTGAAACTAGGGTAGAAATTGGAGATCTTGGGTTCTTTGGACTTGTTTTAGGACCTAGAACCCAGATCTAGTGGTTGTCCCTCGAGATTTTGTGAATTGGGACTGGATTTGCAGGTTTTTGGACTGATTTCCGCGAGTTTTCGCGAACTGGAAATGTCCACCGGTCGACCGCATCGGTCGACCGGACTTTGTTGAGGCCACCGGCCGACCGGACCGGTCGACCGGAGTGCACACCACCGGTCGACCGGTGGTGATGCACTCCTCTGTCTCCGGTCGACCGGTGTACACGGGGTTTGACCCTGTTTGGCCTGAAATTGTCGTTTTGACCCCTGTTTTCGGGGAGAACCCAAATTAGCTTCATTTGGGGACTTGGGATGAAAGGATTAGTATCCTCAATCCCTGATTTGATAATTAAAACCCTTGGAATGGAATTTGAACATGAAAATTGATTAGGGCACACTAATTGGAAAATCTTGGAATATGATTGAGATTGGATTACTTTAGGACTGAGAATTGATCCTAAGGTGTTATCTTGTATCAGTGCTCGCTGTGGATTCAGACTGAAGGGGCTTGAGGAAGCGGAAGCGGGAAAAGGGCAACGCTAGTCCCAGGTTTGATTGTGCGAGGTAGGATTTCTATCCCTTTTCCTTGTGAGCCTGTTTTCAAAAAGGATTTTTGGCCTTGAAAATGTTTTAAAGAAAGGGATTGGTTTGCGAAAGAAAATGTTTTAAAAACCATGGCTTGTTAGTTTATGGAATTCCTTGGCTTGTCCTGTCCTTGGAATCCATAGCTTGTCAGTCATGGAACCTCATGGCTTGTCCAGTCATGGGGCCCGCGGCTTGAGTAGTTCGTGGGGTCATATGAACGATTTCATAATGTTAAACGAATGATTTCTTAAGATAAGAGATCTTGTGAACTGGTAATAGAGTCTATTGCTGTAAGCCTAGATAGGATGCGGAGAGTGCATCCTCGGGGGCAGAACCAGAAACCGGTCCGGTAGGCGAGGCACTTGGTGAGGTGAGTAATTTGTACTAATTACTTGCTGAAGCCTGTAATACGGTTAGTTTCTGTTATATTTCCTTTGAGAAAAAGGATGTGAGGTTCCGGCTGTTCTGTCGGGCTGAATGTCTTATTTACTTCATTATCGCACTTATTTATTTGTTCGTTTATTTAAATTATTTCAAATTATATCCTACTGGGCCTTTCGCTCATGTTTCAAATGTTTAAACCCCTCCCAGGAGATTCGAGGAGCGGTGCATCGTAGCTGAGTTGTGCTACAGATCGAGCAAGTGAGGATCGAGTTCATCCTCTGAGTTAAAGTGTAAGGAATATGTAAGAACTTGTAATAAATGATATTTGGATTTACTAGACCGTGGATGATGTCTGTTGTAATTGTTTATTTACATGAACATGTATGTATGATATTGTATGTCCTGTGGGGTGGAGCCCTGTGTGTCAGGGGCTCCTGGATTATGTAGATTAATTATATTTTAATGCAGCTAAGTGTGGGACCCGGTTGGGGATCTGCTTTATTAATCCCTAATCGAGCTCCACGTCACCCACCCCGTTTGGGGGGCGTGACAAATTCTAAAATTAAATACTCGAAGAATAATTAATTGAGAATTAATTATTATTTAAATAATGAGATTATTTAAATTTGAATTTGAACATATCTAGATTTATCCATTTAAACTTATTTGATAAGTTGTTTAATTTTGAATTCAAATTAATTTAAGTTTGACTTAAATTTGAATTTGAATCTGAATTAAAATTGGACTACTGGATAAAGGATAAAATCTCTTCCTTCCCTATCTATAATTGGCGCCACACACAAAGATAAAACCCTAGAGTGTAGCCGGCCACCTTAAGGATAAGGGGAATGGATTTTTTGTTTCAAATTCAAAATTGGAGATAAGGATTTGATTCTATTTTAAAGTTTGACTTCTACTCTTTAAATATGAGAAAGATAGAAAATTGTGAGAACAATTTTTGACACTTTTCAGCCCTAGTTTTTTGTGGTGGCCGAAATTCTCATAGGGAAAAGAGTGAAAAATATTTTTCTCCAAAAATTCCACATCGTGCATGTGTTGGTGTTTGTGGAAATTCGAGTGTTTCAAAAACCTGTTTTGTCTCACATGTGCCCACACACACGTCTACGTGTAATCAAGAAATTGACGTGGAAGACTTTGGTGTTCTAAACACAAAGCTTAGAGCTAGGACTGTTCGTGGTCAAAGAAATTCAAGTTATCATCCGAGTCAGCTACAAGGTATTTTTTCGGTTGAACCTTGAATGATATAAATTAATGAGATTAATTTATTTGTGCATAAATTAATGTAATCTATAGAGTCTCTCAAAAGTTTTATGAAAATTTTTGTTATACACGATCCGCCTTTCCGCTGCGTTTTTGCCGCCGAATTCGATTCGGCAACCAACAGCCTTCCACTCACTCTTACTATTATGTTTTCAATGTTTCAAACCCTCCCTCCAGAGTTAGCGGTTTGGATTTACAGCATGGTGAGTGGATGCTAATGAATTGAAGGCATGAGATTCGAAGTAATTAGTTTGTTTCAAATTTACAGTTTTAATTCTGAGATGTACTATATTTATGTATATAAACTGTATTGATCGACATTGTCCCAGAGTTGTACTATTTTCCTTGGACTTTATGAATTGTTTTAAATATTATTTGTACAAGAAAGTCTCTGGAGCAAACTATTTTGATATTTATGTATTTATTTTTGTGATTTTTGTTAAACAGTCTAGTTTAATTAAGTTAAATTTTACATTAAACCCCAATAATCACGGTCCCATCTTTGGGATCGTGACACTAATGAATAGTATATTCATAAAACAAATTCATGGATACGAGCTCATTACATATTTAAGTACCGAATAAACTCTCAAGATAATTATTTATCTATTTATTCAAGGAAGAAGGAATGCATTTCATCTCGTACATTAGCATTTTCGGCTCTCTATTTCATCATGTTTCCAAGATACAAAGAATAGGATTTAGAATCTCGAAATCCATACCGAGTAAGTCAAAAAACATGAATCCATAAATAAGAGTCTGTTAATAACTCGAGATTAAGATCATTCTATATATGGTCATCTCTAAACTCAAATTTGATTTTTTATACTTAACGAAAATTATCAAAAAATCAAATTGTGTCTGTGTCCCAATTCTACATAATCTCATTATGCATAATACACTCATTCAATATCCCTTTATATAAATGATGTAGATAACATAATTTCATTCTTAATGGAAATGACGTATATTAGTAACGTTTTAATTAAAGAGTCCGTAACTTTAATTAAATTCATTACGAACATATTTCAATTATAAACTCAAATATTATCATCTCGTATATAACACTTATATACAATATTTAAGGTTATATAAATAATCACAGAATTTTAAATAATATTCACAAAATATTCAATAATATATAAATATATATATATGCATATAAATAATAAAAAAAACTATTTTGTTAATCAAATAATAAATACATCTCATACTTTAAAGATACTATTCCTAATAATTGACATGAGCTACACATCGTTTTATCCATTTAAATCCTTACCTGATTGCATTTTTTGTTTTTTTCTTGTTTTTTTTTTCATTTTACTGGTATGTTGTGTGTAGAAATAAGAGAAATTACATTTGATCAAGGTCTTTGCTTTTCAATGAAACGGTCAAAACTTGATGTCGGACGAGAAACAGAAAAAAGTATCTGCTGGACTTCCCTGTTTTTTTTTTTTTTTTTTGCTGCATCATCCCTAAGAAGTTATCATCCTCAAATTTTTGGAAAATTGAATTTATTATTAAAAAATACATATTTTTAATTTAATATAATTTTGGCGTAAGTTTGACCTTCTAAAACCGCGTAATATAAATACAGCTGCAAAATTCCCACTTTAACTCCTTTTTTGATAATAATTAAAAAAAAAAAAAAAAAGCTAAAAGAGAATTTTCAAAACAAATGGAAAAAAGCGACAGGGTTCCACGCTATCCTAACGCGAAGTTGGAAAAGCATATAAGCAGGGCCCAAAATCCACGCCCGAAGCAAATCTTAACCGCTCGTAGTTCTCATCGAACGGTCGTAATCGTCTATCAACGTCTCCAGAATCTGGCCCACGCCCCACTCTCGGGGCGTCCCAATTCCTCCTCCCAAAAACTGCCTCACTGTGGTATTCCTCCAGCCGAGGGGAACAAAATGACCTAGAGAGAGAAAGTAGAGAGAGAAAGAGATAAACCCCCGAAAGAAGGATTTTGGTTGAAACGCAGATCTCTCTCTGGATGGTATATGTTAGATTTTGTTCCATCAATTTGGCGCTCTCTTATTTTGCATTAGAATTTGGGTATTAATTTGATTTCTCTTTTGTTTTTCACATCTTCTTGTAAAAAATATATATTAAAAAACCCTTTTTTATCTCTGAGGATTTGTTAATGACGTATTTTTCCGCAATTGGTAGACAATTTATGTACCCAAAATAAAATAAAATTCTAGTTACTGTATTTCCCAGGACTGTAGATGATTATTATTGTAGTATTATTGAGTGCTAGATTATCACTTGAGGACAATAAATTGTATTGCTTTTAGTTCTTAAAAGAGAAGCATGGTGGGCAGTTCCAAAATTTCTAGATAAACAATACCCAGAAGTTGTTGTTTTTAAAACTTATTTAAGTTTATTTTTTGTATGGCTATGAGTGGTGTTGAATTGATGAGTTAGTTATTTCTCAAAATAATACGTGTTACTTGTTCTAGCTTATATTGTTGTGTTCAAATCAACTTCCAGTCCAATGATTTTTTTTTGCGCGTTAATTGTTAAAGAGATGTAGTTGAGCTCATTATGTTTGATAACATGTATTTTGAGTCCAAGTCGTAATTAATTTCTGATATGAAGTGAACAATTCAATACTTTACATATCTGAATATAATGGTTTTGCCTTTTTTACATGAGATGATGATATGCACTCTATGATTATAGTTCCTTTATTCCGTCGGTTATTAAGTATGCACTCTTTCTTTTCTGTCTTTTTCAGGAAGATATTATCTCTTATACAAAAATATTATCCATCTTTACTCTTATGATATTTGATGAGACAGTTTTCTTTCCTCAAAGAAAATTTATTGGTTATTTTAATTGCTTTTTGCTTCTTTGTTTCTTCATCGCATTGTCTTTGAAGTTCTTTATTTTGCAGGTTTGGTGAACTTCTTTTGACTGAAAGGTCCCTCTTTGTCCAGTGAATTACATCGGTTTCGGTCTGGACTCTGGAATATATTCCTTCCTTCAATAATGGAAGAAGGACTTTCTAGCTTTTGGGGTCCTGTCACAACCACTGACTGGTGCGAGAGGAACTATATTTACTCCTCCTATATTGCAGAGTTTTTCAACACCATATCAAACATCCCATGCATTGTTTTGGCACTCATTGGTCTTATAAATGCTCTAAGACAGCGGTTTGAGAAGAGGTTTAGTGTCCTCCACATATCTAATATGACACTTGCCATTGGGAGCATGATTTATCATGCGACTTTGCAACGTAAGTAAGTATCTTCTTCTTCATTTTTCCGTCTTCTCTTCCATTAGCTTTGCTTATGTATCTAAATCGGTTAATACTGGACTTACGCTATTGATCATATAATATAGGTTAAATGGATCCCTATGTTTTGTTTTTGAGATATTGCGTTGATTTTATATCTAAACAGTGAAAAAGATTTTAGTTTTTGCTCTAGTCCCTAGTGTAGTGAATAGGTAATTATTCTCAATCACTTTGATGGAAGTTTCTTTCTTTTTAGCCTTTCTGCTTGCCTGCTAGTGTAAATGAAGTAAGAACTATTCTTTGAACTTTTTTTAGTTAGCTTTTATAGTAAAGTCTTGCTTTGTATAGAAGATGGAAGTTTTGTTCCCTCGCCTTGGCATCAAATGAAAGAGGATAGAGTTTGTGGAACACGTAGACTTCGTTTCGAGGAATTCTATTTATTGTTTCTACTTATCGGAAAGTAAATATTTTCAAACCAAGACATTTTCTTAGATCATAACACTGTACAACTGAGTTGAATTTACTGATATTTTCTTCGTTAGTTAAGTATTCTGAGCAAGTTGAAATTGGTGAGATGCTGCATATTGCCTTTGCGTACTGATAAAGTGTAAAACAAAATCTGCATATGCATGCTGTTTCTAGATTTGTGATTTCCGTTGGGATGTACTCATGCTGGAAAGATTGTGATGTTAATATCGGAATGTCATGACTAATTCATCCACCAAGGCAATTTAAAATTGTCAATAATTTTTCATTTGTTTCCAGACAACAGCAAGGCGATGAAACACCAATGGTATGGGAAATGCTCTTGTATATCTACATCCTCTACTCTCCAGATTGGCATTACCGGAGCACAATGCCAACCTTCTTGTTCCTTTATGGTGCCGCATTTGCTGTTTTCCATTCACTAGTTCGCTTTGAAATCGGCTTCAAAGTGCATTACGTGATCTTGTGCCTACTCTGCATCCCTCGGATGTACAAGTACTACATACACACAAAAGATGCACACGCAAAGTGGCTTGCAAAGTTGTATCTCGGCACCATATTCGTTGGAAGTCTTTGCTGGCTCTTTGATCGTCTGTTCTGCAAGAACATCTCCAGTTGGTTCATTAACCCGCAGGGTCATGCTCTGTGGCACGTCCTTATGGGGTTCAATTCTTATTTCGCCAACACGTTCTTGATGTTCTGTCGTGCTCAACAACGGGGATGGAATCCAAAAGTGGTCCACTGCTTGGGGTTATTGCCTTATGTGAAGATAGAGAAGCCAAAGACCCAGTGAGTGAATTTGTTGCGCTGGAAAACAACCTCTCTCTCTCTCTCTCTCTCTCTCTCTCTCTCTCTCTCTCTCTCTCTAGCTTTACCACTCAAATATTTTGAAGTAGGTGTATTCTTTGCTTTGTTTTACTTGATGAATGTAAATGATAGTTTTGAGTTCATGCAATCATTCTTATGCTATATGGAACTGGTGTTTTTGTCGGGCAAATGAGAAAAGGGTATTAGAATTGTTTTATTTCTACCATACTGTGTATCCAGTTAGTATTGGAAAAGGGGGGCTTTGAGACACAAGAAATTTTTTTTTTTTAAATAACAAAAAAAGAGAGATCAGGGATTTTTTTTTTTTTTTTATAGTAGGTTTTTAATCATTCCAATCCCATTTGTCATTTTATCATCTTTAGACTCGATCACTGTCCCAATTTAGATGGTCATAAGAGTAAATTCTTTGGATAATTGTTGAATCCTTTTGAGATAGGTTTGGCATATTCCCTTTTAATGACGCTTATGGTAAAGGATCCTAATCTACTTCTGATCTCACTAGTCATTTTCCTTTGCTTGGTGTAATTTTTAATGGCGCAGCAGCGAAATTCAGAACCAAATAGCAAACGAGATAGCAAAAATCCCAAAACCATAATAAGAGTTGCATTTTGACTCGAGAAGAAAGTGTCGCATCGATTATACCGGTAGAGATGGAAAACGAAAGAACCCTAGTTTTTCAAATCTCAGCAAAATATTTAACCCTCAAATAATATCCCAAACAAGCAAGATTTTAATTTTTTTGTACAGCAAAAGCTCCATGGGTTATTCTTCTGTTGTCTTCCTTCATATCGTAAGATCAATCAAACTTGCGCCCCACAAAGTACCTTCCAAATCTATTCTGCAGCCTTCTCAGGTGTTCTCTTATACCTAAACAATGAGAATGTGTGAATTTCTCATCTAGTAGGAAAAATATATATCAAATGATATTGACATCAACTAAGAAGAGTACATTACAAAAATTACATTTAGCCTAGCAAACGTTTTCTTAGACAAAAATCTCTACCAGAGAAATAAGGAACTTGAAAAGGGCCTTATAGGGGTGTTGAATCAACAATTGCTTCTAGTATTCTCTTTTCCAGATCAGGTTGGTCAATCCACACAGAACTTTGCCGGCGTAAGAGCTCGTTCTTCTCTTTCTTATTTTCTTCTCTACGCTTCTCTTTCATCCTCCAATTTTCAAGCTTCTCTGCTCTTTCTTTCAACTGCAAAGTTCAAAAAGACGTCGCAAATTTTGACAATGGAAGCAACAAATCCGATAACAATTAAGAAAAAATGACGATCTTTTAGTGAGATTTAAAAAAAGGACAAAAAGGATACCTGATAATGCACTATTTGATATAAAAAAAAAAAGGATAAAATCATTTTGGTATCATGTGTTATAGCAAAACATGCTCTTGGATTGTGTTTTTTATAATATTAAAATGGTATCTTGACGTTTAAAAAAACCTTCTTAGTACCCTAAAGCTGATTTTTGAGACATGTAACGTCCAAACTACTCTTCTTATTAATTAAATAGAAATCAACACTTAAAAAAAATTCTAAAATATTTTAAAACATCTTTTGGTTAATTAAATAGGATGGTACTAAGATCATTTTACGTCTCAAAAATCAACTTCAGGGAATGTTTCAGTACCGCTTTAGTATTATAAAAAACACAAGGTACCAAGAGCATGTTTCGCAATGATTTTATCGTTAAAAAAAAAACAGGCTGAGTTGGTGCCATGGCAGTCCTAAAGCAAAGCATCATACGCACAAGTAAAGTAGGAGTTGCATCTGTCAACAAGTTAATATAAATTTCGCATCTCTCAAACTACAATGCAAACAATAGTACTCACAACTAATTCGAAGAATCCACTACAAAAACTATTAACTCTGTATCACCTAAATAAAGACGCTGAACTTATGCAAGCAAGTATAACCTGCTTCAGATTAGATACCACACTTACAATAACAAAACAAGAAACTATGGTCTTACAAATATATTCATTGAGCAGCTTCTAACTGCAATTCACCTTTTCCACAAAACCTAGTATACTCCTTAGTCTTTACAAAAATGCTTGAAGAATGCTCTTCTTCCCCAGCTCTGAGGGGGTTAAGTACATCCTTCTGCCTAATTGGAGCTTAAATACAATGCAGACAACATATCTATTACTGAATTTTTATACTTCCGCGGAAAAACAACTACATTGCCTAGGTCTGAACAAGCCTAGAATAAGAAATCTGGTTGATATTTAAAACATTTTTTCCCGTCATGTTTAAGACATGACGAATAGATGAACACCGATGAAATTGTCAGTGGTTGTTTGTGAGCCGATGGTTGTTTGAGAGGAGAAAGAGGAGGGAGGAATGAATTGGATTAGAAATTTCAAATTCTTCAAAGAACCCTGCTTTTCTTCATATTAAAGGAGGCAATTTATACCAAACACGACACTAGAAAGGCCCCCCAACCTCTCTAGTTTCCTCAGCTTGTTTATATGCATTTCTTACTTTCCTTTCTATTTTCATTTGCTCTTACCAAACACAACGTTAATTCTCACTGGAAAAGAAAAGGCATTGTTCAAGAGAGTAAACAATGTCTTATATATATATAACATTCGAATACCACATATATATCAACTTTCGAATATCTACTCTACTAAAAGAATAGATTTTGATTTCAAACAATTCTAGTAAAACAAAATACTTGTATAAACATAAAGACTAATCCAACCTTTTCTGTTTTAATGTTCGTTCAGTTTTTTCCACAAGAAACGAAAATCTACCCAGTAACTTCGTATAAAACACAATAAGCCAAAGATTTCTAATTTTGTTTTCCCATGTCTTCCTTCGCTTTCCCCAAATCTTTCTCAGCAAACCAAACAGAAAAAGTAACCGAAAATCAAATTCTTCCGACCATTTCCACAGCGATCCATCAAATAATCAAAATGAACCGAATACTGAAGAACAAGAACAAAACAATAGAACATTCAAAACATTCATAACCTAAAAATATCCCAAACCACCATTACAGAGAGAGAGAGAGAGAGAGAGGACATACTAGGGTCTGATGCAACTCCTCCTGGAATTTCTGTCGCTCGTGAGCCCCAACCTTGGCGGCCTCGGCCTTCTGCTTCTTCCTCTCCTCGTTCTGCAACCTGAGGGCCTCCTTGCGACTCTCGTCCTTGCGAAGCTTCTCGAGCCTCATGAGCTCGACCTCCTTGATGTACTCCTTGCGAAGCTCCTTGACCTGCTTGGCGTAGTCCCTCCGGAGCTGCGCCAGCTGCCTCTCCGCCTCCCTCGGGTCCTTCGGAGCCTCCCAGCTTCCGAGGAAGGGGTTCACCTCTAGGTACTGATGGTTCTCGCTGTGGTTGTTGCGGTGCGACGGCTTTGGGGCGCTGCTGGTCGAGAAGAAGCGGAGAGTTCTGGTGATTTCGGTCGTTTTTCGGTGCAGAGAACGAGCAGACGCCATTGTTAGACAGAACGAGAGTGGAAGAAGAGAGAGTAATGGAGTTTTTTTCTCTTTTTCTTGCGGAGGACTGAGAACTGGGAGTAGGGCTCATTGTAAGGTTTGGGCCAAGCCCATTAATAAGCTTAAAAAAGGAAAGGGAGAAAGAGAAAAATAGACCAAAATTTGATATGAATTAAAATTAATAGGTCAATAGTTTACGTAAGTTAATAAATAGGTTAAATTATTATTTTCGTTCATAATTTATCTGGTTATGAACCATAACTTGACAAGTTATTATTCATAATTGTCCATAATTTGTCCGGTTATAAACCATAACTTGACAAGTTATGGTCTATTAATTTCTATAACAAAAAATTGACCTATTTCCTTTCTTAAGCTTTTCATATTGGCCTATTTTCTACTATTTCCTAAAAGGAAAATAGTAGAAAATAGGTCACTATCAAAAGTTTAAAAAAATATGTAGACTAATTTTTAGTTATAGAAATTAATAGGTATAATTTGTCAAATTATGGTTTATAATCAAGTAAGTTATGAATAAATTTGTCAAGTTATGGTTCATAACCAGACAAGTTATAGACAATTATAGACAATAACTTGTTAAGTTATGGTTCATAATCAGACAAGTTATGGACGAAAACAATAAGTTGGCCTATTTATTAACTTATGTAAACTATTGACCTATTAATTTTAATTCATCTCAAATCTTGGTCTATTTTTTTTTTCTCCCTAAAAGTAAATAGAAAATTGCACGCATCGACCCTTTTAAGTTTTCAGGAGTTTTACCATTTTGATTATAAAATACACTTTTATAACTCGTACCGTATTATATCATATTATATTGTATTATATGGTATTATATTATATAACTTTTATATGATACAGTATTTGGTTTGTAAAAAGTTACATTATACTATGTTTATTGTTATAATATAGCTCGACTTTAATCTCAATTCAAACGTAATATTAAGAACAGGTAACGAATAAAATAGAGTTGCTAGATATGGGTATTTTTGTAAAAAAAAAAAAAAAATTTAAATGAGGTCAATTTGTAATTTTAAAAATTGAGGGGTCAAATTATAATTTAGAAAAAGTTTTAGAGTCAAAATATAATTTTAAAAAATTTAAAGGGTCAAAATATGAATTTTAAAATTTGAGGTCTTAAAATATAATTTTTCAAAAATTAAGGAATCAAAGTGTAATTTTTTCAAAATATAGACCCAACATCGCTTCGATCCCGAAATTTAATCTCAACGTTGGTTCTGAAACCCGATCCTAACTCTTGATATTTGTAAAATATTTTATATGTTTTATAAAGTTAAATTGCTAATTAATAAATATACTAAAGGAAACCCCTGCGGCACTGTTCACTCACACTCAGTTTACTTTTTTTACAATAGTGTTTTGACTATTTTGCCCTTTTTTCTCTTTTCTTTTTTCGTTTGTGGGTTGTGGGCTATTTCGTCTTTTTTATTTTGTTGAAAGCAGACCCATCCGGCACTGTTTATCCACGGTCATTTTACTGTTTTACGTTTTTGCCCTTGAATTTTTCTCATTGGCCGGCTTAATTTGATGGGCATTTTTGTCTTTTTATTGTCAATGAAGCTTCTAGGCTTCTTCTGTCTGTTTGGTTGCTTTGCTTTTTTTGGTGGTAGCGTTTTGTTCAGTTTTTTCCCCTTTGCTCTCTCACTGGAACTGAAAAGTTCCTTCTCTCTTCATGAAGCTTCTTAGTTTTTTTTTATTTTTTTTTTACCTCTCTCGCTGGAAATGAAAAGTCCTCGCTTCTAGGCTTCTTCTGTCTGTTTGGGTGCTTTGTTTTTTTTGGTGGAAGCGTTTTGTTGAGTTTTTTTTCCCTTTCACTCTCTCTAGAACTAAAAAGTTCCTTCACTCTTTTCTGACTGTTTGTTCGGATCATTCGAATTTGGGTTTCAGAGACGGTTGCGTCTTTGCCCTTGATTTTTTCTCATTGTTCGGCTTAATTCGAGGAGCGTTTTTGCCTTTGACCTTTTATGGTTGATTTTTTCTGCCTACTCTCTTTCCCTTGGTTTGTGTGTCTTCTGGAGTATTCTGCCCTTTCCTCCTCTCTCTTTCATTAGTTTTGTTCTGTGGTACTTCTCTCTCATTTCTTTTGCACCCCAATTGCTTCTCCCATGATTTGGTGATTGTGGTTGGTTCTTTGATTCCATTTGGCCACAAGTGAATCTCCATGGTTTATGTGATATTTGTTGTGGGTTCTTTGATTTTTTTCTTGTGGGATTTTTGCTTGATTTTTGGATGTTTTTTTGCTTCGTTTTGCTGCAGGTTTTTTGAAAATTTTTGTTGCATGTTTCTTTGTTGGTCTGATTTATTTTTCTTGCATGTTTCTTTGTTGGTCTGATTTCCTTATTTATCTTGGTTGTCCCTTTATTTTTTTGTTGAGTCCATGTTCTGTTCCATTCTGTTTTTTTCTCTTTTTTTTTCTCTATTTTTGGTTGGGTTTTGTCTTTATTGGTTTGATTTGCTCATTTAATTTACTTTCCCCTCTGTTTTTGGTCGACTCAATCTTTTGTTTTTTTCTTTTGCCTTTTTTTTCTTTTCGTTTTTCTTTTATTTTTTTGGCTTTTGTTTCGGTCGCTGGTTTCTTTTGTCATTGGCCTACTTCAAGAGATAAATTTTTCGGTTTTTTTTTTCTTTTATTTTGGTAGTTTTTCCTTTCTTTTTGTTTTCTGTTCACTTTTGTCATTGATCTATTTCAGGAGATAAATTTGTGCAGAAAGAAGGTTCTACGACCATCTTTTGATGTTCTTGCTGCTTACTTCACCTGGTATACAGGTAAACATGGATTTTTTTCCAGATATTTTTTGTTTTTTGTTTTTTTTTTTTTTTTTTTTTTTTTTTTGCTTTTATTTTGGTGGTTTTTCCTTTCTTTTTGTTTTATGTTCACTTTTGTCATTGATCTGTTTCAGAAAGAAGGTTCTACGAGCATCTTTTGATGTTCTTTGCTGCTGACTTGACCTGGTATACTGGTAAACATGGATTTGTTTTGCTTTGATTGATTAATTTGTTGATCTGTGATATTTAGACTGCTGATCTGGCTACCTAGGTTGACGATCTGTACTTATATTGCAGATGCATTAACTACCTAGGTTGATAATTTGTACCCTAAACATCGATTTTTTTCCTTGGATTGATTAATTTGTTGATCTGTGATATTTAGATTGCTGATTTGGCTACCTAAGTTGATGATCTGTACACTACATATTATTGCAGATGCATTAACTACTTAAGTTGATGATCTGTACACATATTATTACAGAGGCATTAAATGAACTATTTCTTTTTTTCTTTATCGTTAATTAATTTCTGAAATTTGTGAAAAATCTGGAAAAAAAAATTGAGAGCTTTTCCTTTTTGTTTCTCCTTTTTTGCCCTTTTTTCTGTTTCCTCAACTCATTATTATTTATTTCTTATTTGGTTTTTGCTTAGTATACCCGTACGTTGCTTTTGCCACCTGATTAAGCAATCTTGCTTCCTTAATTCTTGCAGACCGACTTTGTTTTGCTACGTGTCCTTTTAAAAATTATGTACTGTTGAAATTTTTTCCCTCATTTATTGTTTATAAATACTGCTGCTATATTGGCATTTTGTTATCTATTTATCCCTTACTCTCCCACTGACTTTGCTTTGTCTCCTTCATATTTTATCTCACATTACTGCTCTACTACATTCCCAATCATTTATTGCTCTTTCTATTCCTATTCTTCTCCCTTGCGCTTGACTTTGGATCCTTTGTATTCCATCTTCAATAATTTATTACTCTGCTTTAATCCTACTCATTTACTGCTCTAACTTCCTGCCTTTGTATTTACTCACTTTCTCTGCTGATTTTTGAGTAGTTACTATTTCATATTTAAGGCAGCGTTTATAGTGCTCCAGGTATTACTCATAACCTTTGCCTATAGCCATTCACTATTTGTTACTCAGTGTGGAGATATTCATTTGCTCTGATGGTATTAATGTATGTAGTTTGTCCTTTATTATTTTTCTTGATGAATACTGCAAATCTATGTCCGTTTTTTTCTTCTATTCTCTTTTCTTTATATCGTAATCATGATTGGGATGGATTTTGACATCTCGAACTTTATATAAACTATCCTAAAACAACTATGACTGGGTTTATCTCAGTTGCGTTTTGATTTTGTCTACCTTTTTCCATCAAAATTTTTATATTCTGTCTTTTTTCCTTTTTTAGTGAACTTTGATCCTTTTTGTTTTTTGAGTCATTTTTTCATTGAACATTTATTTAGACACATCCATCATTTTTTTCTCCTACATGATTCTTGAAATTTTCCTATTTCACTTTAATTTTTTGATGACTAACTTAGTTTGGTATATTGGTCCTTTTTTCCTGTTGGTGTCATGATTTTATCTTAGTTTTGATTCTTTATTGTTCTATTTTTACTATTTGAGTTGGGATTTATATATTTATAAAGTATCTCCCTTTTTTCCCCTCCCAAAAATTTGAGAGTGCAGTATTTCAAATGTCCATTTTCACTTTTGATTGAAATTTTATCTATTTCTATTTATTAAATTCTTTCATATTATTTCTCTTATTATTTTACAAATTTGATTTCCAATACAACAACAGTATCACCTTCGCTGTTTTGGTGTTCATTATTTCTTCCAATATACAACTCTTTATTATTGGACTTTTGCTATAATTGTTTTTAACTATTTAAGCTAAAGTATGTTGTCTACTGATTTTACTAATTGTTATTAATTTTGATATATTGTTATTTAGTGCATACAGATCACTCACGTGGCATGTTTAGTCCCTGTTGACGTTGTACTTGTTGTTTCATTTTTAAAACAAGGTTTGTGGCGTTCCGGGTATTATATATAGCCTTTGCCTATAACAGTTTAGTATCCATTTTTGATTCTTAATGTAATGATTTTTTCTCATGATATTAACGTATTTCTTTTATCTTTTTCTTTTCTTAATAAAAAATTATTAATTTGTGTACTGTTTTTTTTATCCTTTTTTCTTTTAAATCCTGATATTCTATAAGCATATACTGCTAAAGTTTTTGACCTTAACTTTTTAATCTTTCCTATCTACAACATTAGGCAATACAAAATCAATACGGACACGAGATTCAGAAATTATTTCTCAAAATATAGAACAGGGCAAGATATATGATATAGGTAATTTCTTTATTGCCTCAAATAAACCAACATATTAGTACATCAAAATTATTATTAATACATCAACATATTTATAACACTTTTTATTTACTAAATAACAGATGTTAAAGCCATCTTTTCCAAGCAATTGAGAAGAAGATGACAGAGCGATCTAGAAAACGACAAAAAATTAGGTAATATCACTATTTGTAAATTCTTTATTTTAACTTTCCTAATAATTATACTAATTTTTTCAAAAATTTTATTTTGCAGCTACAGCTCCAAAGGACCATCAAAAAAGAAAGGACCATCAAAAAAAGAAAAGTAAAAAATAGACGTATGTATGTGTATAAATCATTTAGTAGACCTTAACAAAAAAAAAAAATATAATATATATATATATATATTACATAATGTATGTACATAAAAATTAATATTGTAATGTAACTCTCAATTTCTTTATAATATAACAATTTTTTTCGCAGCAACGCGCGGGTAAAAAATAATATGATCTAATATATAGGTGTTGAGAATGGTGTCTTAGAAGCATGAGATGTAATAAGATATTTATTATTTATTTAATAAAAGAGTTTATTCATTATTTTTTGTGCATATATTAATGAATATTTTATGAATATCAGTGAAAATTTCATGATTATTTAAGTGATGTTAAATATTGTATTTAGGTGTTATATGCGAGAGGATAATATTTAAGGATAATAATTAAAATAATGTTCTTAATGAATTTAACTAAAGTTTAGAATCTTTAATTGCAACATTACTAATACATGTTATTCTCATTAAGAATGGGACGATGTTATTTGCACTGTTAATATGAAGAGATATTGAATGAGTGTATTACGCGTAATGAGATTATGTGGAATAAGGACACAAACAAAATATGAATTTCATATAATTTATGTTAAGTATTGTAACACCCGCTTGAATTAATTGAAATTCATTAATTTAATCCGGTTGTTAGTGTTAATTATTTTAAAATTAGTGTTTCAAATTCAGTTACAATTATTTCATTATAAAATTTTTCACAATTTTAAAAAAACTTATTTTCAAAAATTGTAGTTTGACCCCTCAACTTTTACATATTTATAATTTTGTCCCAAATATTTTGAACGTTTTAAAAAGGCCTTTGTTAGATTTTTATACTCATTTTATCTATTATGTGATGGGAATACTTGGAAAAGACCAATTTAGGTATAAGGCTTTGTTCTATAGTCTTTTTATGACAAAAGCTCTTGAAAGGACATTTTGGTAATTTCATCTTTTGTAGCAATTTCATTTTTCCTTATTTTATTGACACTGTCTCTCGCCCTCTCACACTCTCACGTTATTCTTTCTCTGTTTCTCTATCTTGTTCTCTCTCACACTCTCTTTCTCATCTCTTTCTTTGTCCGACCCTCTCTCTTTCTTTCTGTCAATAAATGCCTTAATCAAGATGATAAAGAGAGGGTTTTGTTCAATTTTCCTTGGGAATTCAGTTTTGAGAATGATTTTTAGAAGCTTAAAGTTTTGCATGTGGTTTTCGTGATCAAGGATGTATGAGATTTTAATTTCTGTTCTCCTTTGTTTTTAAAATCAGTTTAATTTTGATCTCTTTATTTTATTTGTTGTAAAATGGGGTTCTAATTCCATAAACAAATGAAACGCCCCGAATTGGCCCTCTGGGGTTCATGCAAATTGAGGTTTTTAATCAATTTTGGTGGCTAATCGGAGCCTAAGGAGATTCCTTGGAGGTTTTGTGCTTTTCTTCAAGATTTGAAGAAGTTTGAGGTATGATTTTTCCTCTTTAGTTCTCTAATCTAAAAATATTATGTTTCCTTGATGTTTTTCCTTTGACTTGTGATTTGGTGATGGTGTCTTCATCTTGAGATCTTAGTATGTTGGCTGAGTTTATAAATCTTTAACTTTCTTCCTCAAGGTTGAGTCAAAGTTGTTGGAAATAGTATTCTCTCTTAAGGTTTTTGAGTTGGAACATGTTAGAAGCATAAACTAGACATCTTAAGCTCCGTATAGCCGTAATAATTACCTCAAATGTATAGTTATAGCTCAAGTTATGTAGTTTTAAAGTTAAGCATGATTTCTAGAAATTTTGCGTAAAAATAGTCACTTTTTGATATGGTATAATGTGTGCTTGGAGACATTAACATACCCGACACTAAGCTTGTGATAGCTCTTTGGAAATTCTTAGATCTCTACATGGATTAGGCACTAATTTTGTAATTTTCAAGACTGTGTAAAATATTTTATGATTATTCCCGTGACAGTCATCAAAACTGTCTATTCTAAGAATTGATTAAGAAAAGTACTGAGACCCCTACTTTTTAAAATAGGATTATTGCACCTAAACCACCGTTAATACCATTTACCATTTAGAACATATTATTAGTGATGTATGAGAGTTAGAATCACGTCATTTGTAATTTTGTAACCTTAGTTGTGTGCATTGGAAGTTTCATGTAGAAACTTCCCAAAAGCTGTCAAAACTAGGAAAAAAACATAATTTTGATTTCTTGAAAACTATATTTGAGATACTTAGAGAGCTCAGATTTAGACATATAATAGCTCATTGAAAAGATCTATGTGTCTACTTTCTTATAGAGTTCATTTTGAAATTTTTAGAGACTTAGATAATAATTTATGTATATTCCCGTCAAGGTCAATGAATTTGCTAATTACTGAATTTATGAAGAATGTGGATTCGAGTTAGAAACTAATTTATGATTGAATGATTAGTAGTTTGATGTCTTTTTGGTTGTTTAACATTAATTATGAGGTTCTAAAGGGAATACGATGAAAAGTGTTAAAAGAGGATAAAACCAACACTTGATAACTATGATATCTCAAGGAGACTTAATGGATCTAATTGGAGTACAACACTTTTGCATTGTTGTTTATACATTCATTGATATTTTACAGATTATTGAACTTAGCATGTTCACTTCTTGAGTTTTGATCTTGTTTGAGCATGAGATTGCATTTCTCTTCCCTTTTGGACATATTTCATGGATTTCCACTTCCCGATGTAAAAGTAAGTTTTCACTGATGTTGAGACTTTAAAAATGATTCTTAAAAGTATATTTGTATAGATATAAATATATATTAACAGCAAGTATGTGATAAAAATATTGTATTGAGTTTACAATTGATATGTTACAAACTATATTTAAATAGGAATATAAGAGGACTATTCTAGTAAACTATACAAATACAAATCAGCTAACAAAATCAAATAATCTAAAATAGGTAAGTTTCCTCATTCTAGTTTTGACTCAATCTCCTATATTTACATTCTTGTTTACTTGGTATATTCAATACCGAATATTCCACTTTCCAACAATCCCCCTCAAGTTGACTTGTAGATATCTTCCATGGCTAGCTTGTCTATTAGAAAGTCAAATTGTCTCTTGCGTAGTCCTTTAGTGAGTATGTCTGTTGTCTGTTAAGCAGTTGGTGTTGGTTGCCGAATCAAATTCGGCGGCGGAAACGCAACGGAAAGGCGGATCGTGTATAACAAAAATTTTCATAAAACTTTTGAGATACTCTATAAATTATATTAATTTATGCACGAATAAATTAATCACATTAATTATATCATTCAATGATCAACCGAAAAAATACATTGTAGCTGACTCAGATGATAACTTGAATTTCTTTGACCACGAACAGTCCTAGCTCCAAGCTTTATGTTTAGAACACCAAAGTCTTCCACGTCAATTCCTTGATTACACATAAACGTGTGTGTGGGCACACGTGAGACATAATAGGTTTCTGAAACACTTGAATTTCCACAAACACCAACGCATGCACGATGTGGAATTTTTTGAAGAAAAATATTTTTCACTCTTTTTCCTATATGAGAATTTCGGCCACACTGTTTTTAGGGCTGAATAATGTGTCAAAAATTGTTTCACAATTTTCTATCTTTCTCATATTTAAAGAGTAAAAGTCAAACTTCAAAATAAGATCAAATTCTTATCTCCAACTTTAAATTTGGAACAAAAAATCCCTTCCCCTTATCCTTTAAGTGGCCGGCCACCCTAGGGATTTATCCCTGTGTGTGTGGCGCCTATATCAGATAGGGAAGGAAGAGATTTTATCCTTTATCCAGTAGTCCAATCTTAATTCAGATTCAAATTCGAATTTAAGTCAAACTTAAATTAATTTGAATTCTAAATTGAACAACTTATCAAATAAGTTTAAATGGATAAATCTAGATATGTTCAAATTTAAATTTAAATAATCTCATTATTTAAATAATAATTAATTCTCAATTAATTATTCTTCGAGTATTTAATTTTAGAATTCTGTATTTCTAAAAATTCCCATTTTGCCCTTTCTGTCTGGTAGAATTACAAGGACGACGCGGAAACTAATGGACCTATAATTTTGAGCTTCAATAAAATTAATAATTAATTAAACACTTTAATTAATTAATTAATTCTACTAATTCAAATGGTTACTCCACTATAAACTTGGAATTGCACTCTCGGAATTATAGACATTAATTACTTCTAAACTGCAAAGTGTCCATTTGAAATAGCCATTACATATAGATCAATCCTCCATAAATAATTCATAATTAGAGTTAGGTAGAATCCGTTAACCTCTCTAATTACATCTTTATCCTTGAGTACCATTGATTCTCTAATGGATAGTGATTCATAAAACACATTCATGAACCAGAGCGCTCTTACTAATCCAAGTACCGAATCAACACTCAAGAGAGTTATTTATCTACTTTTTTCTCAAGAAGGAATGGATTCCATCTTGTATAATAACATTTCCAGCTACCTATTTCATTATGCCTCCAAAATACAAAGAATAGGATTCAGGGTTTCAGAATCTGTACCGAGTAAATCAAAAGACATAAATCCATAAATAGGAGTTTGTTAAGAACTCATGATTAAGATCATCCTATATATGATAATCGGTAGACTCAATTAACATTTCTATGCTTAACGGAAATTATTAGAAATTCATATTGTGTCTGCGTCCATATTCCACATAATCTCATTATGCGAAATACACTCATTTAATATCTCGCCATATTAACAGTGCGGATAACACCGTTCCATTTTAAATGGGAATGACATGTATTTATAATGTTTTAATTAAAGATTCTAAACTTTAATTAAATTCATTATGAACAGTTACTTTTGATTATTATCCTTAAACATTATCATCTTGTATATAACAATTATATACCATGTTTAAGGTTACATAAATAATTAAGGAATTTTATTTGATATTCATAAAATATTCATAAATATATGCACATAAAATGATGAATAAACTATTTTATTAAATAAATAATAAATATCTTTTTACATCTCATGCTTTCAGGACACTATTCCCAACAGTTGGCACATAGGGAATGCAGATTAGACCACTCTCAATTTCCTCCTTAATGAAATGCTTGTCTATTTCGATGTGCTTTGTTCTATCATGTAGAACTGGGTTATGAGCAATCAAAATAGCAGCCTTGTTGTCACAATAAACCTTCGTAGGAAGAGAAACTGAGATCTTCAAGTCTTCTAACAACCTCTTGATCCACATTATTTCACAAATACCATGTGCTAGATATCTAAACTCAGTCTTAGCATTACTTCGTGCTACAACATTTTGTGTTTTACTTCGCTAGGTCACAAGGCTTCCTCCAACAAAGGTGCAATATCCTTAGGTTGATCATCTATCTGTACTAGTCCCTGCCTCATTAGCATCTATATAGACTTCAACTTGTAGGTTATTACGCTTTCTAAACATTAGACCTCTCCTAGGAGTTCCCTTCAAATATCTCAAAATTCTGTAGGCTGCATCAAAGTGTTCATGTAGGCTGTAAGTGTGTGCACAATCAATCTCAATCAACCAAATAAAATCCGGATAGACCTATGAGCCAAGGAGACTATGAGTGATATCTTAATAAGAACTACCATAGGCCCATTTTTCGTGTCACTCTCCACTAATAAAGGTTCACTTGTCATTGAAGATCAAAAGGACTTTTGAGGGTTGTAATGTATGGCTAGGGTAAAAGGTAGATGAGATTAGAATTTTTTTTAGGCTCAAATCACCCTAGGCATGTATCACCACTCATGGATCTCACATGATTTCCAAGAAAAGAAAAGAAAAAATTTCACCGACTCCTCTTTTCAGCATACATTCGCTTTCAATCGAACCCAAAAAGAAATAAAAACCACAAAAATTTGAGAAATAAAGACCACACCCCCAAACTCAAACTCAACATTGTCCCCAATGTTGTAAAGAAATGGAAATGGTAACTCAATTCCTCATCCAATTGACTTTTTTTTATTTCTTTATTTTTTTTATTTTTTTTCTTTTCTTTTCTTTCTTTCTTTTTTTTTGATGAGGAAAAAGAAAAAAAAATAATAAAAAAAAAATAACGTCACAAGCCAATCCACTAATGATTTCCCAGACATAACCCACACTCACTCTCAATCTTAGCGTTTAATGCAATCATGCCTATTAGTGATGGGTTTAGGAAGTGAAAGTGCATTTGGTGGTTTGGATGTACAAACATGGGTGATGAACGAAGTAAGCAATATGGCTCAAAAAGGGGTAAGCAAATGATGAATTTTCTTTTCAAGGGTTAGCTTCAAAGGCCCAATCGATCCAAATAAAATGCCTTAATCATCTCCCCAATGACACTAAACCGACAATTTCGTCTCAAGTTTCACTCAAATGGGTTCTAGTGTTCATGAGATATCAAAGTCTACCTAATGCACATAAATGTTCTCCAAATGCTCAACAGGTTAAGTGATCATGATTCATGGTGCTCAAAAGTAGAGAGTCAAGAGTGAATTTCAATCAATGCGAGTCAAGCACACAGAAATCTCAATGAAATACATTTCAAAAGACCTAAGAAAGCATCAAGTGACTATACTCATCATTATTATCCAGTCATTTCATCTCAACAAAACTCACAATTTATTCAAACAACCTAAAATAAAAACAAGTAAAAACATGGCCAAAAGAACACAACTCAATGGAGACAAGTCATAACAACCAACTCAGAAGTAATGCTCAAAATCCACTAAAATCAACCACAAAGTGTCTCACCCCCAAACTCAAAATCAAGCAATCATTAAAATTAAGTACAAGGGAATAAGAACACGTACCGGGGAGGCGAAAAAATCTCACCTCCTAGTATCGTTGGCGATGATGCACCGGGCATGATGGCATAAACTTGGGTTGGGGCGGGTCTCTCCTCCATAAATTGCGTCTTTAGGCTCAATTATTCCTATGCCGAGCCAACTCGTCAAAGAGTGGCTTTTGCCCATAGTACGTGTCATACAACACAACGTATGGGTCTTGATTCTTTACACCCTCAAGCTTGGCGAGATTTGGCGGTTTTCGGGTCATTTGCTCAACTTGACTCGGCACTGGCTCATAAGCTTGGTATGCTTGGAAGAACGGCGCTCGAGATGGTGGAGGAATTGTCGGCCACATTGGGTCTTCGTAGATGTGATCTTTCTCAACCAGGGGTGGCACGACAATGGGGATCTCGAGGGGCGGAGACTCGTTGATTTCTTCTTGAAATTCTTCACCAACCAATTGTTGAGTCTCCTCCTCTCTCCAAGAGTCATCTTCAAATAACTCCCATTCCTCCTCTGGTGGTTCCCTATTCATGGCGTTAGTAGCTTCATCTGAAATTAGCATCAACCTAAACAACTCCGCTAGATTTGTCTCCATTTCCTCGTGAAGTTGGTCGAGCGCCTCCATCCTCTCTAACTTCTCTATGCGGAGTCTTGTCTCCTCCGAAAATTGGGCGACAAGGTCTTCAAGTGAGGTAGAAGACTCCGCTTGGTGACGGGGGGTGTCAAGCCGTGGTTCTGAATTGTTGGAGCTATCCTCAAAACCGTGGTGGTTTGTTGAATACCTCCAATACCGATAGTTAACATCGGCCATGTCTTCCAACAACCAATAAGCTTCATCCGTGGATAGTTGGTGAAAAGAGGTGGTACCATTCCCTCTTTCCACCCACATTCTTGTTGCGGCATCTAACCCGTCGAGGAAGATTCGTAGTTGCACCTCCCTCGGGAAACCATGGTGGGGACACTGAATGAGCAGTTCCTTGAATCTCTCCCAAGCACTAAAAAATGGCTCGGAGTCTCGTTGAGCAAATCTTAAGAGGACTTGTCGATCAGCCATCTCCAAGTACCTAGTAAAACAAGAGAAAACAAAAATAAAACAAAAGATTAAAGATGAAAAATAAAAGCCTAAATTAAAATCAAGTTATGTACTCACAATATTAACAACAATTTCAAATTCCAATCCCCGGCAACGGCACCAAAAACTTGATGCGAATTTATTTTTGTGTAATAAATTTCCGCAAGCGTACGGTGTCAAGTTTTGAGTATAAGGTGAGTGAGTATCGTCTCCACAGGGATTGGGTTTATAATTGCCATTAAGTACCGCAATTATTGTAACTTGACTTTATCTAGGCAACCTAATAAAATGACAATTAAGAAAATAAAACAAAATAAATATGAAAATAAGAAAATAAAGTATCTATACACAAATGGTCTAGGGACTTGATTTCGCTTAATTATTCCTATGTTCATCCTCTTATGTAATCGCTAATCAATTCCATTCAATTCATTAATCAAGGCTCTAATATCATCTTGCAACCTCTCCCGAGTGCCTCACAAGAAATTGCATTTAAATACCCAAAACAATATCCCTATTCGAAATGAACATTTAAACACAAATTAAGCTTCGCCTTTGTGATTAGAAAATAGGAATGTCGATCGCCTCCTGGCCTCACAACAACCTAAATCCTAATTTGATTATCTAAGCGTTGATCTCCTCCCGGTCTCACAACAACCTAGATTATGCTTCTCAAATCTAGATAAAGAATTCAATCTCTCCCGAGCATCAAATTCGCAATCTAAAATTCATCTAACTCATTGGCAAAATAAATTACAAGCATTAAGCATAGAGAAACATAAATGAATTGGAAATGAAATTAAATTAACAATCAACAAAATATTCAAAACATAGTTCAAATAAAACTACATCAAGTCCTAGATTTAATGTCTAGCTCAACATGGAAAAATAGATGAAAGAAGATAAAACCCAATATCCATTGAAGAGCTTCCAAGGACCTCCAAGATGAAGGATTTCGGCCTCCTTTTGATGTTTTCTTCACTTTTCCGGGCCCCTTTTTAAAATGGCAACTTTTTCCTTTTATAATGAAGCACTTCGGAGCTAGGGCTTCCGACGCGCGCTGCAGCGCGCGTTTTTGGGCCTAGGCGCGCTGCAGCCTGCGTGAAAACGCGCTGCAGCCTGCGTCTTTTGGCAGAGAAGCGGACTGGGGTGCGCTGCAGCGTGTGGCATCAAGTGGGCGCGCTGCAGTACCCATTTGGTGCGCTGCAGCGCGCGTTGCTGGGGTAAAACACCCTGGGCGCGCTGCAGCGCCCATTTGGTGCGCTGCACCGCGTGTCTCTAGGGCTAGGGGCTGCAGCGCGCTGCAGCGCATGTTGTGCGCTGCAGCCTGCGCTTCCCCTACTCTCTGGTCTTCTTTGCGCGCTGTAGCCCATGAAGGCGCACTGCAGCACGCTTCTCTTGGAATCCAAAGCCTCCTCTTTTGTGCCACAAAATCCTCTTTCACATCCTCTTTTCATTGATTCACAAGTTAGGCAAATATTCTTCCTTTCTTCATGCAAAGTCATCCAAGTTGGCATTTATTTATATTTCCTATAAAAAACACACAAAAGACATTAAACTAACAAAAATGCTTGAAAACTTACAAATATTCAAGCTTAAAAGTACTTGATTTGTTGGTAGAAATACCCGTCATCACTAGCACAACAGTACTAGGGAGAATAGTATCCCTTTCATCATAAACAGATATAGTAGGATTAGTGAAAATATTTTTAGGACTCACGAGTTTAGGTAAAGGAGTAGGAGTAATAATATACCAAAAATTTTCTTTTCCACTTTGTTTCTCCCCTGAAGAATATTTTTTTGAAAAAAAGGTTGATGTTCAATAAAGGATGCATCCATGGTAACAAGAATCTTTTTAGTCCTTGGGTTAAAGCATTTATAACCATTTTTGTTGGAGCATATCCTACAAAAACACATTTTTCTACCCTTGGATCCAATTTTGACTGTACCTTACTGGATAAGTGAACATAAGCAGTGTAGCTAAAGACTTTTAGCGGGAGAGTAGATTGAATATGCGTCTTAGGAAAAAAGTTTTTAAAATTTCAAGGTGTGTAGTATAGTTGAGAACACGAGTAGGCATTCTGTTAATTAAATAAGATGCAGTTAAAATAGCTTCCCCCAAAGATATTTAGGAACATTCATTGAAAACATTAGGGCACGAGAGACTTCCAGTAAATGTTTGTTTTTTCTTTCAGTAATACCATTTTGTTGAGGTGTATCAACACAAATAGATTGATGATGAATTCCTTTTTCTCTTAAAAAATTTCCAAGAACTTCTTTAAAATATTCAATGCCATTATCATTGTGAAGAATTCCAATTTTAGTTTGAAATTGGGTTTTAACCATAATATTCAATGCCATTATCATTACCTTGGTGGATTTCTTCGAGTTTTAGCATTAGTTCATATACTTGAGACTGATTCCCCAAGTTTGAGTATATTTGATTGATGTTATCCCAAAGCTCCTTAGCAGTGTGATAGCACATGTAGTTGGAACTGATGTCTTCTTTCATGGAATTCACTAACCAGGTCATCACCATAGAGTCGTCAGCATCCCATGCAGCATAAGTCGGATCCTCAACAGCCGGCTCTTCCTATTCTCCCATAAGATAACTAATCTTTCCTCTACCATGGATATACATGCGGACTGACTGAGACTAATGCAAAAAGTTCTCTTCATTCAGTCGAATTGTAGTGATTTGGATATAATGAGACTTAGAGGTAGGAACATGTGTTTCAGATTTTTTGGCTGATTTATAGCAGTGTTTTCAGACACGTTTGTTGTTTCAGAGGTGTTGTCAGATATGGTGGTAGATGACAGAAGTTTCAGCAAAAAAGTATAGGTTTGGGGTTTTTTTTCTCTGTTCTAGATGGACCGGATTTGCTCTGATACCATAAGAACAAGTATATGGTAAAAATATTGTATTGAGCTTATAATTGATAGGTTACAGAGTATATTCAAATAGGAATACAAGAGGATTATTCTTAGAGACTACACAAAGACAAAACCGCTAATAAAATTCAAATCATCTAAAATAGGTAAGTTTCCTCATTCTAGTTTTGACTTAATCTCCTATATTTACATTCATGTTTACTTGGTATATTCAATACCGAATATTCCACTTTGTAACATATATATATAGCGATTATATATATATATATATATATATGAAAAACCTTCCTGAAAACCTGACTTTCGTAAATTATGGTTTTCAGAAGTGAATTTTAGGAAACATATTAAGTCTCGAGTTGAAATAATTTGAGCACGATATATTTAAGTTTTCAAACGTCGTCTAATGAGCATTTTAGATAGTTGACATCAGCATAATGGCCTAGAGAATGGGATATGGAGATCGCACCCTTGAGGGCAGGTCCCGAAACCCGTACGGGTCACTTTCATAGTGATATCAAGGCTTTGCACCAAATTACGTATCAGTACTTTGAAAGAGCATTTCAAGCTACCGGCGTGTGATCTTTATCTTTCTTCTGTCTATAAATTACTTAGATATCATAGTGTCTAATAAAATTACAGATACCCAATATTTGTAGACTATTTAGACACCGGGTACCTTATCACTTTTGAAATGGATTTGAAAATGATATAGTTTTTGGAAAGAGCTTTCAAATACTTGATTATCTGCTTAACTCTACATTTGACTGCATCTATCATGTTTAGATATTTTTTACATATTATCATCTCCTGCATTTGAGTTATGCATTTTATTTTCTATGGTGTCTGAGTCTTTATGATTATTTCACCTTCCTTCTTTTATTGTCATTATCTTTTTTCCTTCCTATTGGAAATTTGGCTCATTCCTAATTTAAAAGAACCCCCCCCCCACACACACACACACACACACACACCAAAGAATTAGCCGTTTGATTTGCTGTATGGCAAGTTGAGGCCATAGGATTGAATGCGCGAGATTGGAGGTGGTTCATTCTATTTTTAATTTTACAGATTTTAATAAATAGTTGTACTTTATTTCTGTATATAAACTATATTGATCGATATTGTCCCAGTGTTGTATTATCTTTAGATTCTATGGACTGTTTTAAATATTATTTATAAAAGAAAGACTCCGGAGCTATGTATTTTAATATTTATTTCGTAAATATATATTTTCTTGGATTTTGTTAATTAATCTCGTTTAATTAAATGTAATTTTTTTAATAATGAAGTTCCCTTTTTGGGGGCGTGACAAGTTTTGGTATCAGCGCATGGCTTTGGATTCCATGAGAATTAAGCTTGTGTCAGTTTTCTATGTACTGTTCTTATTTTTAATAGTATTAATGTCGAGACATGTTGTACAATTCTAGTTAATACATGATACAGTTACACTTGAGAATTTGACGTCAGAGTCTGTTACATTTTCCTAGAACACTTTGATGGATGGATTCCATGTTCCTATATCGATGTTTATGGATATGAAGCCTAAAGTCAAAGTTTGTATTTGAAGCTCCTGTGAAGTTTTGATTTTGATCTGATGTTTCTGGATTCATTTCCACAAGTGCTAATGACTCTTATTAGTTTTTTTTTATTTTTTTTATTTCAAAGTCAGTGTTGACTTTGGAATTTTCATGAATATTTCGATTGTGAGGCAATATTTGTTTTGACTTTCATACAATTAAATTCTCGGTGTTGGCCCCTTTTACCTTTCTCGCACCTAGTGTAGAGGTTTAAGTCGATGGATAGCGACAACTTGGAATCTAGCGGTTTTTGACCATCAAAGTTTCCTCCCTCCTTGTTTTGCTTTTCTTGATTTGATCGATGTGCAAGTTTAGTCTTATGATCTCTAGTTTATGTTCTAGCTACTTGTTTTGATTCGCTGATGTGTTTCTTTATCTCTTGAGGGTGATTTGTTCAAGAGTGTTTACTCTGTGGGTTTTCTTATGCTGGTGAGATTTCATTCTTTCTACAGTTGACAATGATGGTTACTACAGACTGTGTCGTGAGATTGACCCTTTCCCTTGACATTTATTGTATTCGAATCTTGCTTGGAAGCATGGTAGGTCATAACCCACAAGATTGGTCCTTTAATTTGTTATTGGTATTTCGACTCATATCATCTTCCTATCATAACCCTCTATCATTCAACAATTATAATTCTTTCTCATTTTGAATGTTCGTATCGGTGATTCCTATGCTAATCCAAAACGTGTCATTGTAAGACACTGACTATAGACATCAATTCTATACTGATCTCCACCATGTTGTTTTCGAGTTCAGTGTTATGTTTAACTTACTTCTAGAATTGACCATGCCACTTATTTCCTTTATAGTGTATCATTTTTGTTGGTGTGAGATTTGTAGTCAATTATTAACTTCAAAAATTCTCATTACGTGTACAAGGTTTTGAAGGTTTAATCTGTTGAGAATGGTGTCCCATAAGCATTAACCTTTAAGGTTGTGATAAATGATTCTGATAAGGAAAAATGGTAAGAAGCTATGAGCTCGAGATGGAGTCCATGTACTCTAACTTAGTCTGGCAACTTGTAGATCTACCCAAAAGGGTAAAACCCATGGGATGTAATTGGATCTTCAAGAAAAAGATAGGAGCGGATGAAAAAGTGGAGACTTATAAAGCAAGACTAGTTGCTAAGGGTTATACCCAGAAATAGGGAGTTGACTATGCTGAAGCTCTCTCTCCGGTAGCCATGCTTAAGTCCATTCAGATACTCCTTACCATAACAACATATTTTGACTATAAGATATGGAAGATGGATGTCAAGATAACTTTTTTGAATGGCTATCTTGAGGAAACCATCTATATGGATCAGCCAGAGGGTTACATAGACCAAGGCCAATAATAGAAAGTCTAAAAACTATACTAGGCCGAATATTTGATATTCAAGGGGAGAGGTCAGTCGTTGTCAGTTGAACTCCTGATCAGATCATTGGGTAGCAATGTAGTATATCCTTAAGTGTATGAGAAAAGTAAGAAACTATAAGATAGTTAAATCAATTAAAGAGTTATCTTTTAGCTGGATACATAGACTTTGACTATGAGTCATGCATGGATCTCGAGAGTCAACATTTAAATCTGTGTTCACACTAGGTGAAGGATGTAGGATCTTGTTGTGATTTATATATGAAAAATCATTTGAACAACAACAATATTGTAGGCGGAATTTCAAAAATTTTATCATATCCATTTAATTCTAAATTAAACGTGAACCACAACGAGAGATGCATGCATGATATATGTTTATAGACAAAGGATTAGAATAATACACATACCTTTGTGACGATTGAAATAAATGACTGCAAGGATCTTGCCTCACTATCTCACGTTCCGAGATGGAGAATTGCCGTGAAACAAGATCGTTGATTTATCGACACGATCACACCAAAAACCACTTGTTGATTCAAGGCTATGACTCTATAGTATTTGGGATGAGAGTGTGGGCTCTTTTTCCAAAAACCTAAGGAAACAATTTTCCCTATCTTATGTCTCTAAAATCCGGCCACCCCTAGGAGGAAATATGTGTGATATATTTTTCTTCTCTAGAAGTCTCTCTTAGGGTTTTCAATAATATCCTTATATAGGAGGAAATTCAAAAACTCAAACCCTAGATGGGATTTTCGAATTTCCTCTTAACCCTTGGATTGAAATCCGAAAATCCCTACATGGCTAGGGATTTCCGAATTTTCCTTCCCCTTTTTGGAGCAAAATTCGAAATCTCCTTATGGCAAGGGATTTCCGAATTTTCCCAAAATAATATATCAAATTTTTCTCTCCTTTAGTTGCCAAATAAAATCATGTTTAAATTTTATTTTGAATTTTAAATTAATCTTTCTTAATTCCGAAATTCAAAACTCATTCCTTTTATTTTTCAATTATCAAATAAATGAAAAATAACATAATGAATTTAAACATAATTATATAACAAAACATCAGTTTCTGTTTTTCCCATTTATCAGAGCTAGCCTTGAGACCGAATGGACCCACATGAACAAAGCTATGGAATTACAATACTCGACTAACTTAGCCCGATAAGTTATCGACATATTTAATTCCGACATCGCACAACTCCACTAAAAGTTTGATGCCGAATAATCTCTCGATTCATGTGCGCTATCTTTTCAATGGTGTTGATACAATTTATCACACGGTCCACAGTGTAAATGCATTATTATCCTTCGTAAATATCAGTGATCAGAATGGTATATGATATTACCGTTTTACCATTCCAATCATTATTTCCTCAACTCCTTTATATGACTGTGAATAAGAAAGACCAACGTTCGTAAGATGTCTCGCACATGTTACGATGTCTTAATCAATGAATATCATCATTGAATACCAGGCCTGGTTTATTTATTCACACACCCGTCAATAAAGCATGAGGTGATATTATTTCTTACGAATTCCATATCTGTGAATCACATAACTCTAACTCAATAATGTCATGATCCCAATGACCGAGATGTCGTTCAAAAACTGTGAACTAATCTCATTGGTGAGTCAAAGATGATGAGATATTAAGTTGAGCTATGCATTCACTTCAGGATTAAGATAATTACACAAATATACTTAAGTTGTCATAATTAGGTTTAGAGTTCTGTAAACGGTTTTTACTCTAACCTAATCAGTCACATGGTCTATTCAACATGTTGCGAGCATGTCTAGATCAACCACAGAGTCCAATTCCCATGCCCCGAGACCAGCATCACATGGTTCGATCTAACAGTCATAATTGGATTCGATTGCCCAATCAATCCTAAGACTGCGAATATCTATTTTAAACTGTATCCGAAGAGTTTGTCCGGCAGGGTTCCCCTGACTCTTCTTTCGTTGGTAACAATTTATGGACTAAGCAATATCATAAACACTCTTGAGTATGTGTCAAAACATAACTTTATCTTATTTTATAAAATCAGCAAAATAATAATGTCTTACATTTGTCATTTCATAAATAACAAATTACATCCCACTTTATGGACACATTTCCAACAAACTCCCACTTGGACATAAAGTAGGTGTGTAAAATCTCGCATGCCCAAACCTTCCAGGTGCCTATCGAAGACTTTACCAGATAAAGCCTTTGTGAACGGATCAGCCAAGTTGTTATGTGTTGATATCTTTGTTACTTCAACATCGCCTCTTTGTACAATCTCTCGGATGAGGTGGTATTTGCGCTTTATATGCTTGGACCTTTTGTGGCTTCTAGGCTCCTTAGAGTTTGCTACAGCCCCACTGTTATCGCAATACAGTACCATGGGCCTATCAGCTTCCGGAACAACTTCCAGTGAAACAAGGAACTTCTTAAGCCATACGGCCTCTTTCGCAGCTTCACAACCTGCCACATATTCAGCCTCCATGATGGAGTCAGCTATGCAAGTCTGCTTAATACTCCTCCATACCACCGAACCTCCATTCAGGACAAACACAGATCCTGAAGTGGATTTCCTGGAGTCCTTATCCGATTGGAAATCGGAGTCGGTGTATCCCGTCATAGTCAGGTCAGTACCTGAATATACAAGCATATAGTTCCTCGTTCTCCTGAGATACTTAAGGATATGCTTGACAGCAACCCAGTGCTCGGGTCCAGGGTTCGATTGGAATCTACTCACCACACCTACTGCGTAGCATATATCAGGTCTAGTGCAAAGCATTGCATACATGAGGCTTCCTATGACTAAAGCGTAAGGAACTCGGCTCATGTCTTCCTCTTCTTGAGGAGTCTTGGGAGACTACTCCTTTGAGAGGGATACTCCATGTCTGAAGGGTAGATAACCCTTTTTGGAGTTTTGCATGGCGAATCGGTCCATTACCTTATCGATATAGGATGCTTGAGATAGTGCCAATTGTTTGTTCTTTCGATCTCGAAAGATCTGAATTCCCAGAACATAGGCAGCTTCTCCTAGATCCTTCATGTCAAACTGCTTTGCCAGCCAGAGCTTAACCTCAGTCAGTCTTCCTACATCATTCCCAATGAGTAGTATGTCATCTACATATAAGACTAAGAAAACCACTTTGCCTTCTTTTATCAGCTTATACACACAAGGCTCATCCATACGCCATTTTTATACATCGATTGTATTTCGGCGTCCATGGCTTCATGCCATAGGTTTGCTTCAGAACTATCCATAGCCTGCAAGTAGGAGACAGGTTCGTCGATGTCTAAATCTGAGACTGCAGTCAATGCATCTCCATAAGACATGTACCTATCAGGTTGTCTCACAACCCTCCCACTACGTCGAGGCTCTATTGGTGTTAGTTCTTGTTGTGGTTCATCTGTTGTCGGTTCAGGAATAGACTGCGGACATGTTGCCTGAACATTTTCACCAGTCAATTCCTCAAGTACAAGCTTGCTTCTAGGCTTCATATTCTTTATAAAATCCTCTTCCAGAAAATGAGCATTCGTGCTGATGAATGATTTCTGATTAGTAGGACTATAGAAGATGTAACCTTTTGTTCCTTTAGGATATCCTACAAACAGGCATAGTTCTGAACGACTGGTCAGCTTACCAGTCTTCTTTCTAAGCACATGTGCCGGACAACCCCATATTCTGGTGTGGCCAAGAGATGACTTCTTGCCACTCCATCTTTCATATGGAGTTCCAGGTACTAATTTAGATGGAACTTGGTTTAGAATGCATGCCGCTGTTTCCAAGGCATATCCCCAAAAGGAATCTGGAAGAGATGAGTAACTCATCATTGATCTAACCATATCTAACAGAGTTCGATTCCTTCTCTCTGACACGCGATTCTGCTGAGGAGTACCTGGCGCGGTCAGTTAAGAAAATATACCTTCTTCCTTAAGAAAGTCTTCGAACTTTCCCAGTAAGTATTCACCACCACGATCAGATCGTAGTGTTTTGATCTGTTTATCTAATTGCTTTTCAACCAAGGCCTTGAACTCTTTGAACTTTTCAAAGGTTTCAAACTTTTGACGCATTAGATAAATATGACCAAAACGAGAATAGTCATCAGTGAAGGTTATGAAATATTCATATCCTCCTCTTGCTTGGATATTGAATGGCCCACATACATCACTATGTATGAGTTTTAGGCATTCATCAGCTCTATTACCCTTTGCTGAAAAGGGTCTCTTGGTCATTTTTCCTTCTATGCAGGATTCACATGTAGGTAGTACGCCTACACTTAAGGTTTGTAAGGGACCGTCTCTTACCAACCTTTTAATCCTGTCAAGGCCAATATGTCCAAGACGCAGATGCCATTTATAGGTTTGATCAATTGGGTCTAACTTCAATCTGTTACTCTCTCTTATCGAATCATCATTCAATTCAGTATCACAAATCGTTGGAATATTTGGTTTGACGTAGAACAGATTGTTATCATGACTGTAGAAGTAATCATGAAGCCATTCTTAAGAATTCGAATAACATCATTATTAAAATCCAAAGAATATCCTTGCTCAATCAAACGAGCCACAGAAATAAGGTTTTTCCCAAAAACCGGGACATAATAAACATTGTTCAAAACAATAAAACTGTTCTCAAAAATTAATTTAATACTTCCAACGGATGTTGCTGATAGTGATGCTCCATTCCCCCAGCGGAAGTTGAACTCGTCCTTGCTAAGCCTTTTGTTTTCCCTGAACCCTTGCAGAGAACAACAAACATGATTAGTGGCTCCAGAGTCTACAATCCAAGAAAAAGTAGAGTCAGCCACAAAACAGGCTTCGGTAACAAGTAATGTACCTTTAGCTTTAACCTCCTTGAGGTATGTAGGACAGTTGCGTTTCCAGTGGCCAGCTACTCCGCAATGGTGACATTTGTCATTACTCTTGTCCGCCTTTGCAGTGTTCTTGCCTTTTGCAGCTGGCTTCTTCTTGTTGCTGCGGGCTTTCTTCTATTTCTTGACACCAGAGGTGGAAGGCTTCACTTCAGCAAGGTTTGCCTCTCCGTTCCTCTTTTTGCCTTTAAGCAATAGAGTTTCCGCAGTTTGAAGCTCCTTCATGAGTTCTGGGAGTGAATAACTCAACTTATTCATCGAGTAGTTGAGTTTGAAGTTGTCAAACATCTCCGGTAGAGTCTCTAGGATCATATCCACCTGAGTCTCTCCATCTATTTCAGCTCCCATGAGCTCTATCTCATTCAGGTGACTTATGATCAGTAGCATGTGGTCCCGAATAGGAGTGCTGGATTTCATCTGGCAATTCATGAAGTTACGCACAACAGCTTGCTTGGCTTGACGGCCCTGGCTTCCGAACATTTCAGAGATGCTGTAGATCATATATGCAGCCGTCAGCATGTTCCGATTTTGCTGTTGCAACACATTGCTAATTGATGCTAAGATATAGCACCTAGCAATCTCATCGGAACGCATCCAAGCAGTGTATGCGTCTCGCTCCTCTTGAGTCGAATCATCATTCGGCTCAAGAGGACAGGGGGTGATGAGCACATGCTTGTGCTTGTCTACCGTCAACACGATATCGAGGTTACGTTTCCAGTCAACGTAATTTTCACCCACTAACTTGTTTGTACTAAGAATTTGTGCGATCGGGGATAAAGACATAATTGCTAAAAAATAAAATAAAGCGGCGTTGGTAATTTGCTTATATTTAAGAGAAGTATGATGCATGAATGCAAGTACTTGAACATAAATAAAATCCTAAAAAAAAATGTTTCATCTAGGTGTTACGATCATAAATGGCAACACGTCCCACCTAGGGGTGGCATTCGTGACACCTCCTATCGCATCGAGACTCCTCTCGTTTGGTCCACTTCACAAGATGTCTCTACATCTAGTGCAACCAATCACCATCTCTTTTGGTCACCTCAGATCCATTGCCTAGCTCCTATGGGAGATTACAATGATCTTCAGTCTAAGTGTTTAACCGACTAATCGACTCTAGAGGTTGTTATGAACTAACGATCCATCTAGGGATGGTCTCGCCTCAATACTTCCTTTTCGAATCTTATCTTCTTTAAGCAACCTGATGACTCCTTAGCGACATGTTTCATGGGTTTCTCCCATTGAAGTGAGGACCACTAAGGTGGTTCTTAACCTATGCACATGTCACGATCAGGCTAAAGTCGGAGACCTTGGGAACGTTTCAACGCAAACGACCTTCCCACGTAGCTTTTTGAAAAATGGATTTTGTTTTTAAAAGTTAAGTCCAATTAATAATTCAACAAAATTATAACCCTTATAAATTTGTTGCATTTTATAACTCTTTATAAAATTTACCCATTGCATTTATTATTATAACAATTTATAATATTAAACTACAATGATGCATGAACATGCTTGCATGGCAATTTGATATTGGCATCTCTATATCCTATATGGCATGTTATAATGACGCGAGATTAAATAATAAATCATACATTTACAATTTAACCTCTCTATGGCTCATTTCTAATTACAACCCATAAAAACAAATGAAAATAATTACAATAATTTTCTTCATCTTGTCTTCTTGGCATCTTCTCAATTTTCTCTTCTCACAATCCCTGAAAAGTGAAAATGATTGTGGAAAAATTTAAAATTAAAAAAAAAAAACAGAAAAAATTTTTTATTTGGGCGGGGCCCGGGACAATCCCGGGCCCACCTTTTCCTCGGCTGGGCCAGGCCCTGCCTGGCGCAGCATGGGCTGCCAAGCCAGGCAGCCCTTGCGCGCTCAGCATGGGCCGCAGCCCTTGCCTGGGCAAGGCCAGCGGCCAGGCCTGTGGCCCCTGCCTGGGCAGGGCCTGCGGCTGGGCCTAAGGCCCGCCAGGGTTTCAGAAAACCCTGCGCGGCTCGCTAGGGGCCGCGGCCCTTGCTTGGGTAAGGTTGGCAGTAGGTCCTGCGGCCCTTGCCTGGGCAGGGCCTGCAGGCCCGCTAGGGTTTCAGAAAACCCTAGCGCACACTAGGGTTTCCGAAACCCTAGTGTGCCGCACAGCCAAAACCCAAGGAAGGGTCTGGCGGAGGCTGGGACCCGTGCGGCGGTGTGCGACGGCGACGGCGGCGGCACACAAAAAAATAAAATTTCGGGAAATTTAAATTACAAAATTTCCTATGCCCTTTAATGGCTTACATTATTTTCTAGAGAGAAAACATCAACCACCAACTTGGTGTAATCAAAAACCTAGAGCCAATCGATCGGGATCCAATCACATATATAATAAAAAAAATTTTGAATTCATCATATATTCATGCAAGATGCCAATATCAACACATATCATACGTTCAATCGCGTAAACATAAATCATGCATAATCAAAAGCCCTATGCTCTGATACCAATTGTAGGATCTTGTTGTGATTTATATATGAAAAATCATTTGAACAACAACAATATTGTAAGTGAAATTTCAAAAATTTTATCATATCCATTTAATTCTAAATTAAACGTGAACCACAACGAGAGATGCATGCATGATATATGTTTATAGACAAAGGATTAGAATAATACACATACCTTTGTGACGATTGAAATAAATGACCGCAAGGATCTTGCCTCACTATCTCACGTTCTGAGATGGAGAATTGCCGTGAAACAAGATCGTTGATTTATCGACACGATCACACCAAAAACCACTCGTTGATTCAAGGCTATGACTCTAGTGTATTTGGGATGAGAGTGTGGGCTCTTTTTCCAAAAACCTAAGAAAACAATTTCCCTCTCTTATGTCTCTAAAATTCGGCCACCCTTAGGAGAAAAATGTGTGATATATTTTTCTTCTCTAGAAGTCTCTCTCTTAGGGTTTTCAATAATATCCTTATATAGGAGAAAATTCAAAAACTCAAACCCTAGATGGGATTTTCGAATTTCCCCTTAACCCTTGGATTGAAATCCGAAAATCCCTACATGGCTAGGGATTTCCGAATTTTCCTTCCCCTTTTGGAGCCAAATTCGAAATCTCCTTATGGCAAGGGATTTCCGAATTTTCCCAAAATAATATATCAAATTTTTCTCTCCTTTAGTTGCCAAATAAAATCATGTTTAAATTTTATTTTGAATTTTAAATTAATCTCTATTAATTCCGAAATTCATAACTCATTCCTTTTATTTTTCAATTATCAAATAAATGAAAAATAACATAATGAATTTAAACATAATTATATAACGAAACATCAGTTTCTGTTTTCCCATTTATCAGAGCTAGCCTTGAGACCAAATGGACCCACATGAACAAAGTTATGGAATTACAATACTCGACTAACTTATCCCGATAAGTTATCGACATATTTAATTCCGACATCGCACAACTCCACTAAAAGTTTGATGCCGAATAATCTCTCGATTCATGTGCGCTAATTTTTTCTAATGGTGTTGATACAATTTATCACACGGTCCACAGTGTAAATACATTATTATCCTTCGTAAATATCAGTGATCAGAATGGTATATAATATTACTGTTTTACCATTCCAATCATTATTTCCTCAACTCCTTTATATGACTGTAAATAAGAAAGACAGACGTTCGTAAGATGTCTCGCACATGTTACGATGTCTTAATCAATGAATATCATCATTGAATACCAGGCCTAGTTTATTTATTTACACACCCGTCAATAAAGCATGAGGTGATATTATTTCTTACGAATTCCATATCTGTGAATCACACAACTCCAATTTAATAATGTCATGATCCCAATAACCGAGATGTCGTTCAATAACTGTGAACTAATCTCATTGGCGAATCAAAGATCATGAGATACTAAGTTGAGCTATGAATTCACTTCAGGATTAAGATAATTATACAAATATACTTAAATTGTGATGGTTAGGTTTAGAGTTGTGTAAACGGTTTTTACTCTAACCTAATCAGTCACATGGTCTATTCAACATGTTGCGAGCATGTCTAGATCAACCACAAAGTCCAACTCCCATGCCCCGAGACCAGCATCACATGGTTCAATCTAACAGTCATAATTGGATTCGATTGCCCAATCAATCCTAATACTGCGAATATCTATTTTAAACTGTATCAGAAGAGTTTGTCCGGCAGGGTTCCCCTGACTCTTCTTTCGTTGGTAACAGTTTATGGACTAAGCAATATTACTAACACACTTGAGTATGTGTCAAAACATAACTTTATCTTATTTTATAAAATCAGCATAATAATAATGTCTTACATTTGTCATTTCATAAATAACAAATTACATCTCACTTTATGGACGCATTTCCAACAAAGGAGTCATGATACAAAAGGTTGTTGGCAAAGTGTGATTGCTAATTCTATCATTAAGGGCTAATGTGTTGCAGCATGTGACGTGCAAAGGAAAAAACCTGACTCCAAAAATTCTTAACTAATCTGGAAGTTGTTTCAAGGATATATCAGTCACAGACACCTAGAAAGTTTCAGGATTAGAGACATGTCACACCTGCTATAGGATAAATGGGAGATTGTTGGGAACGGTGTCCTAAAAGCATGAGATGTAATAGGATATTTATTATTTATTTAATAAAACAATTTATTCATTATTTTATGTGCATATATTTTTGAATATTTTATGAATATCAACGAAAATTCCATGATTATTTATGTGACTTTCTACCTTGTATATAAGTATTATATGTATGAGGATAATGTTTAAGGATAATAATCAAAAGGATGTTCGTAATGAATTTAATTAAAATTTAGAATCTTTAAATAAAACATTACTAATATAGGTCATTCTCATTTAAAATGGAACGGTGTTATCCGTGTTGTCAATATGATGAGATACTGAATGAGTGTATTACGTATAATCAGATTATATGGAACAGAGAGACATACACAATATAAATTTCTATTAATTGCCGTTAAGAATAGAAATTTTAATTGAGTCTACTGATGGTCATATATAAAATGATTTTAATCATGAGTTCTTAGCAGATTATGATTTATGGATTTGTGTCATTTGATTTACGCGGTACATATTCTGAGATCATGAGTCCTACTCCTTATATTTTGGAGACATGATGAAGTAGGTAGTCGGGAATGTTATTATATGAGATGGAATCCATTCCTTCTTGAGAAAGAAGTAGGTAAATAATTCTCTTGAGGGTTGATTCCGTACTTGGGACAGTAGGAGCTTCAATTCATGAATTTGTTTTATGAATCACTATGCATTAAATAATCAATGGTACTAAGGGATAAAGATGTAATTAAAGAGGTTAACGGTTTTACCTAGCTCTAATTATAAATTACTTATGATGGATTGATCTATATACAGTGGCTATATTAAATGAACACTTTACAGTTTAAAAGTAATTTATGTCTATAATTACGAGAGTGCAATTCCAAGTTTATAGTGGAGTAACTATTGGAATTAATAGAATTAATTAATTAATTAAAGTTTTTAATTAATTATTAATTTTATTGAAGCTCAAAATTATAGGTTCATGAGTTCTCGCATCGTCATTGTAATTCTACAAAACACTTAAAGGCAAAAAGAGAATTTTAGAATTATGGAATTCTAAAATAGAACCTTGACACTCAAGGATAATAAATTAAGAATTAACTATAAATTAAATAATATGATTATTTAAGTTTACGTTTAAATTTTGAAACACACATGTGAAGGTGTTCACGTAGTGTGAACACACAGCACAGTATGAATCCCTTTGGGATTCAAATTTCTTGCTCTCCATAGTTAACCAATTAACTTATTGATAAGTTGTTCAATTTGAAATTAAAATTGGTTTAAGTTTGAGTTACATTGGAATTTATATTTAAGTGAAAATAGTTATCCAATAACTTATTTGATAAGTTGTTCAATTTGAAATTCAAATTGATTTAAGTTTGACTGAATTGAAATTTGAATTTAAGTTTGACTTAAATTCAAACTATAGGATAAAATCTTTCTCTAGTCTTTCTCTATTCTGTAGGATAAGGGATGATATCTCTTAGTAGTGGCCGACCGGATAGGATAAAAAGAATGGATTTTGTTTCAAGATAAAATTTGAAGTGAGAGATAAATAACAAGCTTTATCTTAAAGATAAAGATAAGGCTCATTTTAGGAGTTTGATTCTTACTCTATAACATAAGAGATTGAAGAAAATTGTGAGACAATTTTTTGCTCTCAAAAAGCTAAAGTAGTCAAATTTTATAGAGCGAGGAAGAGTGAAATTTTTTGAGTGAGGAAGCGGGAAATTTTCTTCAAAAATTCCACGTCGTGCATGTGTTGGTGTTCGTGGGAACCTTGAGTGTTCTTGCTAATCCCGTTTCATTTCAGGTGTGCCCACAAAAACGTCTTCGTAGATTCAAGAAATTGACAAGCAAGATTCAGGTTTTCTAAACTAGCATTCGAGCAAGGAACGTTCAAGGTTAAAGAATACAAGTTATCATCCTAATCGGTTGCTAGGTATAATTTCTAATCCGGTTCATGGTAAATAAATTAATGTGATTAATTTATTCGTACATAAATCAATATAATCTACAGAGTATCTTAAAGATTTTATGAAAATTTTTGTTATGCGCGATCTGCTACTCACATGCTTCTACATCCAAAATCGTTTCGAAAACCAACATAATCATTATTTTATTTTATATCTATTTGATAGTAATTCTTCTCGGTTCCAACCTTAGGGTCAAGTTTCATTTTGGAAAAAAAATGTTCGACTTCTTAGATTTTAAGTCGATGATTAATGTCCTTGTGGACGTTCATCTTCGGAATAGGTTGCCTCTATTCCAATGGTTGAAAGTATGTGTTGATGATTGACTTTTAGCTAGAATTGATTATATTTCAGAACTGAGATTCTTGGATGGCAAAGTGTTCCCATGTCACATTCCATAATTCTGAAACTGTCACGACCCAAAAGATAGGGTCGTGATTATTAGGGTTTAATAAGAAAATTAACTTAATTAAACTGAATTAATCAATGAAAATCCATGAAAATAAAGTATATAAATACTAAAATATATTTCTCCAGAGTCTTTCTTTTACAAGTATGATTAAAACAATCGATAATGTTTAAAAATAATATAACACTTGGACAATGTCGACTAATATAGTTCAAATAAAGGAATTCAGTACAACTCAGAATTAAAAAAAACTGTAAAATAAAAATAAAACAAAGAACCTTATATCCCGAGCCTTCAATCCATCGACATAAGCTTCCCACATTGCAAGTCAAGCCACTAACTCTAGAGGGAAGAAAAACATTTAAAACATGGGTGAGCTGAATGCCCAGTAGGAGAAAATAGGGTCCGACAAAAAAAATAAGAATAGAGACGATAATTTCAGCAATTGAAATATGGATTCAAAACCATGGCTCATGTAAGGAAAATCAGCTCAAACCTATGAGTATTAACATGTACTAGCAACTACAAAATGGGACCGATGATCAAGTATCTCAAAACTCCTTTAAAAATACCATATCGTTCTCAAATTCATTTTCAAACCTAATAGGACATCTATCACCCAAATAATCCACGAATACTTGGTATTCGTATTTTTGTTTAACTCTAGAACATTTAAGTCATAGGAAAAATAAGATAAATTTAAACATCATACGCTGGTAGTTTAAAATGCTCTTTCAAAGTACCAATACATCATATAGTGCAAGTGCAAAGCCAAATCACCCTTGAAGTGGCCCGTACGATCTCCATATCTTGATCTCTGTGGACATCATGCATAACTAAATAGATGGATAGTGTTTGGAAACTTACAAATTTCATTCTCAAATTATCTTGATTCGAGAACTTACTCTTTTATACAATCCACTTCCGAAAACCATGATTCACGAAAACCATTACTCTTTTCGGGCGGAAACAAGTGTCATTGGCTGACTGGTGATAGAGAAGTGCCACACCACCTGTCAACCGGTGTTGTGTACCCCTGTCACCCGGTGTGGACGACTGGTGCTCTTCCACAAACAAAGTCAGCCTGCCATTTTTGCAAGGAACAATGCCAAAAACCTGTGCTTTTGTATGGATTTCAGGATGAACTCATGAAAATTTACTCTAAACAGTTTATAAACAACAATTCATGGTTACAACACCAAAACCCCTATGTAATTCAAAATAAACCAGGTTTAAAATCATAAACCATCAAGTAAATCAAATTTTAGAACTAGAACCTCTAAAACTAATAAATTTAGTCAGTTCCAAGGGATTTTTCATGATATCAAGGGTTATTTATCAATTTCCTTTCATAAATCACCAATATGAACAGAAATAAGTGTAAAATCCAGATTTAAACCAAGAAGGAGAAAAAGGAGGAAAACCCTACCTGAAAATGGAAGCTCCTTCCTCAAAATTTCTTTAGGGCTTTGCATCTCAATGTTGTCCTCTTCGTTTGATGTGGATGGCGTCGACCACCACCACCATAAATGGAGGCTCGCGGCATGGCGGCGGTGGAGCACTGATTACGCCCAAACATGTACAAAAACAAGCGGTCAATTGTAGTACAATTTGAACGGTCGATCCCACGAGGAAGTGTTAAATTGAACAAGATATGATTAGCAAATAAAAAGCATTAGGAAAGTAGGCAATCAAACAAAGAAAAATGAATGAGTGTTTTTGATATTTTTTGAACAATTTAAAATAAAGAAAATTCAATAATAAAAAGTGGTAAGGCTTTGAGAATCCTCCATATGCTTCGTTCACCTATTTGGATTTTGATTCAAGAATTGACTCAATTGAAAGTTTCACATCCCAAACAATCAATCGGAAAATAAATATTTGAAGAACATATGAATTAAAAATGTATTCGAGTAAATAAAATTCTAACGTTTAAAATTAGGAAAAATTATCTTATGAGAAATCCAAGAGCGACAATATACCGTTGGCAATAATGCAGTAAAAGATTACTAAATCTAAGAGCGACAATATACCGTTAGAATTAATGCAGTAAAAGACTACTCATAAAATAATAACGATCAATATATAATATAACGCAACAATCACATAAAAAGAGCATGACTAGATTTATATGAGAGTTGACAATAAAATATATTGATAAGAAGAAGAAATATGATAAAAGAAAATTATTTACTCAAATGTATAAAACTTACAAACCATTGGAGAATCAAAAATCCAAAATAAATTCACTACACATATAGGATCATCTCAAGCCTCACCTAAATACTCTAGCCTAACTTGTACATAATTCCCATAAAATTCTAAAAAGAAAATATGAGAATAAGAACAAGAAAATATGTGAGAATTTAGGCTCTCAAAAAATGTGTCTCACTCTTTGATAATGATCCTATTTATAGAGTTTTGAATGTGTTAAACCGGATGCCTAATCGGGGGAGAAAAACATCACGTTTCTGAAGAGTGGGACACGTGTCACAAGGCCATTCGCGCGCGGGAAGACGTGCTGCAGGAGCACTGACGAGGTGGGACACGTGTTGCCAAATGATTCGCGCGCGGGAGAAGAAATGGTGCACAGCTGGACCACGTGGTGAGAGCTGGACGCGCGCGGAGAGAAACTCGCGCGGAGAGGGAGAGTGCGCGCAAAGCGCGCGTACGCGGGGGAACAGGCGGACACGTGGCGAGCTCTGACTAGAGGGACGCTAGCACGCGGGACCCACGCGGAAGAGAGATGAAGTCCGGCTGACGCGCGCATGAGGAGAACTCGCGCGGAGGAGAGGCGGTGCGCGTCGAGCGCGCGTCTGCGAGGGGACAGATGGACCCCACCGGACGCGTGGCGCGCTGTGACTGGCGAGCACTAGGTCCCACGGCCTGCGGCGCGGCAGCGATCGACACGTGGCGGCTCGGCTCGCGGCTTCTCGGTCTTGGCTCGCGGCTTGTCGGCTCGGCTCGGGGAGTTGATGGGCTGATGGGCTTTGGGCCGAATTGGGCTTTTCTTGGGCTCAACTTTTGGGTTTTTCTTGGTAAACTAGCCCAAATTCAATTGTTTTCTTCAAAAACCTGAAAAATAAAATAAATCCAATTAAAATTAAATCCTCTAAATTTAGGAATATTTGAAATTAAAGTCACAATTTTGATAAAATAATTTGACAATTATGAACATTAAAAGTGCAAATTCATGCACTTATCAAGCACCAATGAGCTACCGGGCATGGCAGATTTTCATATTTAATATGGGTGTCATCTCGTTCTCCTCTTCATTGCAAACTCACAGAAACAAGAATCACTCAATTTCGATTAATAACGAGTGAATTTTTGAATTTTGAAATTGAAGAAAAATTTGGTAGAAGGAGAGAGGGAGAAAAGAATGAGAAAGTGCGGAAGAGGAAAAGAAAAATATCTGGGGAAGGAAAGGAAAAATGAGAAACGAAAAAAAAAAAGAAAAGAAGAAAAAGAAAAGGAAAAAAGAAAAATGGGCTTGGGCTTTCTGTGGAAATTTAATGATTTGGCTTCAAAGCCCAATCTACCTAAAATAAAAAATGGCCCACCATTCTTATTTTGAAAAATTAATTATTAATACCTGAAATTGATTGAGGAACTAAAACATTAATTTTTAAAAACAATCATTTTAGTGGAGAAAAGTTATTTATGCGATAATTATAATTGAAAATCTTCCACTAATCTCAGATTAAGTAACACTCACAACCGGATTAAATTAATTAATCTTGATTAATTTAACTGGGTGTTACAACCCTACCCCTATTAAAGTAATTTCATCCTCAAAATTAAAATAAATCATGGGTAGTGGTTTTTTCTGAGAAACATTCAACAAAGATATGTAAGAAAACGAATGGCATTAATGGTTTCATTACTTATAACAACTCGTGATTACTTCACAATCACGCCTTCCATATGTGATTACTTATAACCATGCATAACTTGGCCTACAAAACTCCACACATAAAAAATCCATTAAAAAGAAGTGGATATATCATTTTTCAAATTCAAAACTTTCTACCCCAAAAAGAGTTTTATATAATTCATTTTCTCAAAATCATCTTCTCACTAAAACTTTTTCAAAATGTTTGCGGCAACTAAACAATATGAGGAAACAGTAGTACTGAATATCATACATTCATAAAATATAGATTTAAAGTTATATGTCATTTGAAAACCAACGGTTTTGGTCGGTTTGATAACCGATCCCACTCCATTACTTTTAAAAGTAGAAATGAACTGAGTCAAAAGTGGAATCGTTGGTTTCCAACCGATTTGCGGTTGATTATCGGCACTTGGTTTTCTTTGGTTTTCGGTTTTCATTGAACCAGTGGTATACTAGTTTGTCGCCCATTGTTTTACTAACAATTTTCTTTTTTTTTTTTGTCAAAAAATTTAGAAATAACTACATGACATGTCTACTCTAAAAACCTTAAATTTAACAATGTCTACTTATATACAATACTTAAAAATATATACTTTTAAATAATAAGGCATGTGTAATATCGGGTATGTCCTTATTGTTTATTTTGGATACATTTCTCTGTGTGTGTTGTGGAGGGTGGGCTGAAACCACTTTCGACAATCGACTCAAAAACAATTAAATGTATGGTTTTCTTAACCGACCATGTCGATTTCATATGGCATTGAAGTTCTACTTGAGCGATTTCGATGGCCGGTCAATGTTAATTTTTTAGTTTCTTGTACAATCCTAGGTGGATCCCATCAAACAACTTTTATTAGTCATGGTGTTTAGCATTGATTGTACATGTAAATTTTTTTATTTATTGCTATTTATTTATTTATCTTTTTTGTAAAGACAACTGTGAACTTTCAAGAGAGAAACTTTTTTTTTTTGTATTAATTACAAAAATTCTCTTGATTTATATCCCATGTAACACTTTACCTCATAATTTTTAAAACGTAACATCTGTTTCCTTAAATAATAAAATATTAATAAAAAACCCATTTGTTAGGGTTTTAACTGAAATTAGCATTTAATTTACTATTTTGATGGTATTTTGATAATTTTATTATTTAAAATTTAATTTAAATCTAAATTAAATTAAATATTCAAAAAAAACTTTATAAATTTTTTTAATCTACAAAAAATGCATAAAAGTATTTTAACTTACATTCAATAATAATAGCTGTATCATAATTAAAAGTTTTAAATTTAAATTAATTTTAAATGCAAACAAAAATTTTAGAATATAGAGTTATTAAATACTTTAAAATAATAAATTACATGTTAATTTTTCTTAAAAATTTAAGAGAAAGGATTTTTTGTTAATATTTTATTATTTTAAAAAATAAATATTACGTTTTAAAAATTAAAATATAAAATATTATAAGGGGTATAATTGAGAGACAGTTTTTATAATTAATACAAATTTTTTACTTTCCTTTGAAAAGAAAAAATTGTATCCGAGCCATTAAACTTGAAAATAAAAACAATACGCGCGCCGCCGTTAGAAAGCCAAACCACCTGATAATTTCCTTAAAAAACATACAAAATACAACACAAGTATAATATAAATACTAACTTGAGTGGGTTTTTTTCGAGTTATTGCGTGTAAATGAACAAACCCTAAACAAACGGGTACCCTAGTTCTCTGATTGTAGCCTTCATTCAGTTTCCCTCCTCCTCTCTCTCGCCGCCATGGACGGACGCCACTGGAGATGGCCACCGCCACAGCAACCGTCTCAGCCGTCGTCGTCCCAACCTCAAAACCCTAATTTCCCCTTCCAAAACGTTTATTCCCAAACTCCTGCCTTCACACAGCCTCAAAATCCATTTCCTTACCACCTCTGGCAACAGACCCCCAATTTTCCTCCCAACTTTCCGTCGCAAAACTCTAACGTTTACCCCCCAAACCCCAACCTGAACTTCTCCTACAAGCAGATCTCCGCTCCAGCAGCACACTCTCAGGCTCGGGCCGAGAAGGTCGACGGGGCCGTCTCAAAGGCTCGGGCCGATCTTATCGCAGCCGGAGAGAGCGTCTCGTCATGGAAGGTCGCTCAGGCCGCGCTCGTGGCCCTCCAGGTCGATTCGTGGGGCTCTTTGGGGTTTTCTATGCAGCAAGTCCCATCGCTTCATAATCTTATGATGACCGAAGGAAAGGTAATGTGGTTGCTGAAATCTCTCTGTTTTTAGGTATATAGAACAGAATGAACGTACAAAGATGTGCAAGGTGAAAACAAATACATTGGTGAAATAACAGTTTAATTCACTATGTTTTGTTTGGTTTGCCGTTCGAGTCGGGTGTTTAGTATGAGGATTTGTGTCATGGTTTAAATCATGATTTGTGGTTTGGTATATTATTTTTTCTAAAAAAAATACGTAAATCGAGAATAATTTTAAATTATGATTCTGAATTCATAAACCGAACATTTACATACTTATTTGGGTTTGAATTGTAGAATCTGAATTATGGTGATTTGAATCTACTTGTAGAATCTGAATTGTGATGATTTGAATTGCGCTTCAAAACGATATTTGGATATGCAAATAAGTTATAATTTGAATTAGAATAAAATTTGAATTGTGTTTGAATAGTGTTAAAAACTGTCATTAGAATTTTACAATAAATTTATCTCATAAAATCTCATTGTAAAAGACATTTAAATATGCAATATGATTCGAACTTGTTTTCTCTTAATTATGAATCATCTCAATTGGAGTTGAAGAGAGAGAAAAATAAAAATAATTATATTTGAACTGTTCACAACAATCAGGATTGTTAAATTTAAAGTGGTGAATTCTAAAATTAACAATCCGAATTTTGAACTTTTAGGCACAATTTGAATTGAATTGTTTAGTTCAAATAGCCGAACCAAACATGGGGTATCTTTTTACAATTTTGCAATACTTTACATTGTAATATCAAGATAAAAAGTACATCATTGAGAAAATAATCGTGTTCTTTCAAAGGTTGTTCGTTACTTCGTTTTATTTTTGTTTTTGTTCAATTTTACACTACGGGTGAAATTGTGAAGAAAAAAAATGGAATATTAATTCCTCGTAACATTGTGGAAGGCACATTATTTCTTGGATATGAGGCGATGGAATATCGTTACACCTCGAATTAAGGATATTTCCGGAAAAATATTGACTAAATTATTTATATTTACTTCTTTTGTTGACACGAAAGGGTCTGATTTTTGTTTTTTTAGATAAATTTCTTCAATTTTCTCGTCAAACAAACAGAAAAGAAACACACAAAATTTGTGACTACTTATTTCTCTCTCAGCTGCAACAGTTAGAATTGATATGATATTTTGGAGAATACTACTGTTTTCAAAGTATATTCTTTTCACCTACTTTTACTTATTTTCCACTGGTATTAGATAGATGCGTTTATCCATTGCTTTGTTGGTGTGCGGAGAATCACTTCAGTGTACGAGTTGGGAGTGGAAATCTGCAAGGATGAAGGGATTGGACAGTTTGAAGAGCTGGGTTTGGGCCCTTTGGCTCGACACCCACTTGTTCTGCATTATTTCTCAGTGAATGTGGATACAACTGATATTTTGAAAATAACAACTGAGGAGATCATACTTCTACTTTCTCAATTCCGAAATCTTTGTAGTTCTAAAGATGTTAAGCTTGAGGAATTTTTAGATTTTGTTGCTGAAAAGCGATCAGTTGCCGGCAAGGAAAAGCTTGGTATACGAATTCTGAACTTTGGGTATGTAACACATTTCTGCTCAATACTCTTTTCCCCCTAAATGATAGGACATCAGTTAGTGCAATATTTTTTGGAATTGAAACCTCATTAATCTGTAGCTGTTAGCGCTATTGGTCTTTGAACTTTCAACATAGTGACACTTTTGTTCCTAAATTTTTAGGGGTTGTTCTTTTGCATTTTTGAGTTAAGGTGACTTAAGTGATGATCTTGAGTTGAGTTTGAGTTATAACTTGGGTTGAAGTTGTAACTTGAGTTTGTGTTTGGATATGCACATTTGAGTTATGATTTAAATTGAAAATCTATTTGAGTTTGTGTTTGGGTAGGTCAAAACTTAAATTTATGTTTAGATAGTATTTTAATGAAAACTCAATAATGATGAAAAATTTTAATAGTATATATAGGTGTGGTTTTATTCGTATTTTCGTTGTGAATGCATAGAAAAAAATCTATCTCAATCAGAATTAAAACAAAAAAATTATGACATTTTTAAGAATAGAAAAGATATTGTTTATTAACTTGAGTTTGAGTTTATGAACTTGAGTTGAATGAGAAATTTGAACTCGAGTTTAGTCCTAAACTCGAGTTCAAACTCTAGTTCAAACTCGAGTTCAAACTTAAATTTTACAAAAGAACATGAACTTGAATAAAGTTGTAACTCGAGTTCAAATTTTTTCTGAGTTTCGTTGCAAACGAACAACCCTTTGATTTTTGTAGATTAAACCTTGAACTTGTTTTTTGTAGTTTTGGTTATGACACTAAAATTGACGAAGGTTTCTGAAATTTATCATATCTATATTGTATGGTAATCAACATTTTACGTTAATAGTTATTGTTGTTAAATTTTATAAATTGTTTGCTACTTTTAGTGTCTGGGGCCGAAATTACACAAAAAAAAATGATGTTGATGGAGTAATCTACTAAAATTGAAAATTCAAGAATTAAATTGTTAAAATGCTCAAAAGTTTTATTAATCTGAAGTAAACTTTCTTCTAGTTGCCCATGTAATTTTGTGCTAGTCTTTTTTTTTTTTTTTGGCTGTTCTGCTAGTTGACTTTTCAATTTGTTTACTAAAGTGAAATATTAGAGAATTGCTCTTTTTAGAAGTCAGTCTTGCAGATTTTTAGGAAACTAAAAACTGTTGAATCAATTTTTTTACTCGTTGTCTGGATCCACTTAGACTTCAATGTTCAAAGGCCAAGTTCTTTTCGTTTTTATTCAATAAAAAAAATGAAGGTCAAGTTCTTGGCCTCATATGGCTTAAATTGACAAAGTGTTCAAGGACATCCCATTCTCCATGATGATTTTAAATTGGATGGATGTAATTGGTAGGTAGCTTCTTTGGAGGACTAAAGCTGTTTCCTTTTCACTTTATTATTTTATTTTTATTACTTTATGGCCAAAGTGCAGTGTTGCTTTTTTATAATTTTTGAGGATCTGATAGGTTTTAGAGAAGAATCAATTAAGATTAGGGCTGAACGGTTTATTATTATTAATCAAATCAACTGAAAGACAAATTCTGACCTACAATTTGAGAGGTAGGTCAATCTCTCTAAAACTCTTAATTATTCCTAATAACTTGACAAAACTCAGCATAAACATAGGGTCCGTTCACTTCTCTGATTCGAGTTTTTAATTCGAGTTGAGATTTGATTTTATGTGAGAGCTTTTTACTGTAGCAAAAAAGTTAGATGTGATTGTTTGTGAGAGCTTTTTACTGTAACAAAACTCGAATTCTAAACTCGAATAAGTGAAGTGAACGGAGCCATAATTAACTTGCTATTGTCCTCTTTATACTAAAGCTCTAAATTCATAAAATACTAAAAGACTAATCTACTCCCCTAACCCTACGCCTAACATAAGTTTGTAAGGGCTTGGGCTTAACATTACTCCTTTCCCGATGAGACACCTTGTCCTCAAGGTGGAACAAAGAAAATTGCTCCTGAATCAAGTCAAACGGTTCCCACGTCGCTTCATAGTCTGGCAAATCCTTCCATCTAATTAGCACCTCTTTATCGCCCGATTGTCCTGACAGCCCTTGGCGCACGCCTTCTAAAGCAGCTAGTTTGAACACAACCTCCATATCTTCAGTCAACGTAGGCGGTAGTAAAGGAGATGGTGTATGGTCTCTAATAGTCTGTCTCAATGGAGACACATGAAACACCGGATGAATCGCCAAAGAGGGTGGCAACCTCAAACGATAAGCCACCTCGCCAATCCTCTCTATAATCTCATAAGGCCCAAAATATTGAGGAGAGAGCTTCTCATTCCTTCGCCGCGCCAAGGTCTTCTGCCGATCTGGTTGAAGCTTCAAGTATACCTGGTGCCCCACCGCAAATTGTACATCCCTCCTATGACCATCAGCCTGCTTCTTCATAATCTGCTGAGCCTTAGACAAATGCATCTTCAACTCTTCCAACATTCTATCATTTTCTTCCAAGTACTGATCCATCTGCGACACAGGTGTCGTGTTATGCCCATCATGCACCAAATGCGGCGGGTCCCGTCCATATAAGATCTTAAAAGGAGTGGTATGTGAAGCAGTATGGTAAGAGGTATTGTACTAATACTCAGCCCACGCCAACCACTTTGCCCACTGCTTGGGCGTATCTGACACAAAACACTGCAGATAAGTCTCCACACTGCGATTGACTACCTCAGTCTGCCCGTTGGTCTATGGATGATAAGCTCTGCTCCTTTTCAATACCGTCCTCTGCATCTTAAACAATTCTCTCCAAAAATGGCTTAAAATGACTTTTATCGGTTCGTCACTATCGACCCCAGAATCCTGTGTAAACACTCCACCTCTGGCATAAAGGCCGCGACCACTGTCACCGCGGTATAAGGGTGTCGCAAGGGTATGAAGTTAGCATACTTATTCAGACGATCAACCACCACCAAAATCATCATAAATCCATCCGACCAAGGCAACCCCTCAATGAAATCTATTGTCACCTCCTCCCAAACCTTATTCGGTAGCGATAAAGGTTGCAGTAACCCTCCTGGCACCATTGCCTGGTATTTGTGACGCTGACACACATCGCACCTGGCTACCATGTCCTCCACATTCTTCCTCATTTCCACCCAATACAACTTAGCTGTTAAGTGCCGGTAAGTCTTAAGAACTCTGAAGTGACCCCCAACCGCACTCCCATGAAAGTCCTGCAGTAACCTCGGTATATGGGGCGATGTTCTCGGCAAAACGAGACGCCCCTGGTATAACAATCACTGCCCCTCCAAAGAATAGCCCGGATATACCGTCTCCCTTCGCGCTAATGCAGTCCGGATCTTCTACAACCCCATGTCCGCCTCAATATCTCGTAGCAGCGCCTCCCAATCTATCACCAACAACACTGATAACGCTACCAAATGCGGCTCCTCCACCCGTCTTGACAAGGCATCAGCTGCCTTATTCTCCAATCCTGGGCGATACCGTATCTCAAAGTCATACCCCAACAGCTTAGACAGTCAACGCTGGTGTTCCTCAATCACCAACCATTGCTCCAACAGAAACTTGAGACTGTTGATCCGTTCGGATAATGAAGCGTTGCCTTAATAAGCAATTGGTCGCTAGTTCTGCATGAGGACTGTCCCTAGCCCAGCCCCGAAGCATCCGTCTCGACAGTATAAGATTGGCTAAAGTCCGGTAAAGCCAACACCGACACACTGGTCATGGCTCGTTTCAGCTTCTCGAAAGCCTGAGTTGCCACTTTCCCCCACTGGAAGCTGTCCTTCTTCAGCTGCTCTGTCAGGGGCCACGCTATGGTGCTATACCCCTTCACAAACTTCCGATAGTACCTAGTGAGCCCCAAAAATCCCCTCAACTCCTTCAGCGTCTTAGGTAATGGCCACTCCAGCATTGCCGGCACCTTAGATTGGTCTGTTAAAACCCCCTCAGCTGACACCACATGCCCCAAATACTCCACCCTCGCCTGAGCAAACAAAACTTCTTCTGATTGGCAAACAACTGATGTTATTGTAACTTAGCCAACACTATCTCCAAATGGCTCCCATGATACGCCAGAGAATTGCTGTAGACTAAGATGTCATCAAAGAAAATCAAGACAAACTTCCCTAGATAAGGTTGAAATGTTTTATTCATCAACGACTGAAAAGTGGCTGGAGCATCCGTGAGGCCAAACGACATGACCAGGAATTCTTCATGTCCCTCATGAGTCCGAAATGCAGTCTTATGCACATCCTCTGGCCGCATCCAAATTTGGTGATATCCCGATTTCAAGTCAATCTTTGTGAACACTGCTGCTACATGCAACTCATTCAACAACTTATCGATCACTGAAATAGGAAACTTATCCAGTACTGTCTCCTTGTTCAGGGCTCGATAGTCGATGCAAAATCTCCAAGTCCCATATTTTTTCTTCACTAGCAAAATCGGGCTCGAAAACGGACTCATGCTCGGTTGTATGATCCCTGCCTCCAACATCTCCTTGACCAGCCTCTCAATCTCATCCTTCTGTATTTGGAGATAGCGATATGGGCAGGCACTAACGGGTGAGGCCCCTTCATTAAGCACGATCGCGTGCTCGTGATCCCGCTATAGGGGTAGCCCTTCCAGCATCCGGAAAACCCCCCCACAGCGCCTCAACAGTTGTTGAACCTGCTCTGGAATCATCCTGTTTGTCTCTCTTTGCTCCCCTTCGAGGTTATGCAACTCGATCAAAAATCCGCGCCCTGCATTGAAACGCCAGACCCCGACGCCCATAGCCCTAGGCCGCCTCCTCCAGCAGCGAAAGCCTCTGATCTGTCGCCCCCAGCCGCGACCAAGCCTCCCCCGCCGCACCCAACGCCGGGGAAAGTCCCCCCAAGTCGCACGTCCCCTGGGCCGTCCTCCGCGCCAGTAGATCTGCCGCAGCCATTGCCTCTGGCTGTGCGAAACTGTTGGTTTCCGGGCCCCCTCCCCCTGTGCCGTCGCCAGCCACCGGTTCCGTACTGCTCGACCTCTCTCACGTTGCGCCACTATGGCTCGTCGTTGTTGCCGGTGGTGGGTTGAGGTGGAGCTCCGTTAATTTTAGCAACATGGCCTCAAGGGATGAAAACTGTTGTTGGACAGTGTTAAATCGCTCGTCAATGGTGGTCTTGAGCGATCCAACCTCTGTTTTTAATTTCTCTTCAACCACGTCCACCTTCTTCGTTGCCATTGTCCCAGAATTTTGCTCTGATACCAATTTGATAGGTTTCAGAGAAGAATCAATTGGGATTAGGGCTTATTATTATTAATTAAATCAACTGAAAGACAAATCCTGACCTACAATTCGAGAGGTAGGTCAATCTCTTAAAAACTCTTAATTATTTCTAATAACTTGACAAAACTCAACATAAACATAAATTAACTTGCTAAAGCCTTCTTTATACTAAAGCCTTATATCCATAAAATACCAAAAGGTTAATCTGCCCCTCTAACCCTACGCCTAACATGTCTGTAGGGGTTTGGGCTTAACAGGATCTCTCCTCATTTTTCCTTGTAATTGATCCTTATTAATGAAAATGGTTTCTCCTATTCCAACAACAACAACAACAACAAGCCTTAATCCTAAGTTAATTGGGGTCGGCGATATGGATTTCACTTTTTCACGCAATTATGTTCGAAATTAAACTTTCCTAAATGCCTATATTTAGAATGCCTTTTTTAATTACACCGGTCCACATAATTCTTGGTGTACCCCTCCTTGTCCTAGTATTAGATATAAGAATGTCCTCCCAAGCACGAACTGATGCTTCTAGCGGTTTATGTTGGACATGTCCGTATCACCTTAAGCGGCCTTCGCGATCCTTATCTTTTATTGGTGCTACACCTACTTTATTAGAAATAACATCATTCCTTATGCGATCCATTCTCATATGGCTACTCATTCATCTTAACATACGCATTTTTGCCACTCATCTTAGATATATGTTGTCTCTTAATGACTCAACATTCACTACCATATAATATAGCTCGGCGGATTACAATCTTATAAAACTTTTTTTGCAACTTAATAAGCATCTTGCCATCACATAAAACTCCCGTAGCATTCTTTCACATAACCCATCATGCCTTAATCTTATGTTGAATATCCTCTTCTATATCTCCTTCGTATTGCATTATAGACTCAAGGTACCTAAACTTCTTAGAAGCCTCAATCTCCACACCATCTAAAATAATTTCATCACTTTGATTACTTGAGTTATTAAACCTACAATGTATGTATTCAGTTTTCGTCCTACTTAACTTAAATCTCTTCGTTTTGAGAGTCTGTCTCCACAGTTCTAATTTACGGTTAACTCTTTCCCTATGTTCATCAACTAAAATTATATGATCTGCAAAAAGCATACACTAAGGAACTCTATCTTGGATTTTTCTCGTCAGCTCATCCACCACGATGGTGAAAAGATAAGGACTAAGAGCAGATCCTTGATGAGGGCCGATATGAATGGAGAACTCTGCCATGTAGCCTCAGTAATTCTCACACTCGTGACCACCCCATCGTACATGTCTTTAATTACCTTGATATACCTCACTGCACTCCTCTCTTCATTTTTTTTTTTTTTTTTTCCTATTCCAAAAAAAAATAAATAAATAAAGAAAACTTCTCCCAGTCAAAGTATCTTCAGGTTTTTAGATAGCTGCAGACTTCATTATTCTTCCTTACTCTTAACTATATATTTGTTTTGTTTTTGTCTTTGTTTTGTTTTGTTTTTTATTTTTTAAATAATGGTAATTTCTAAACAGCTGATCATGTGTGCATATGTTTCAGAATCTTTTCTTTTTGATATATCAAGGCTTTACAGTTTTCAACTTTTGTTATTGTCCACTTAAAATTGGAGACCTGGTTATAGAATAAACTATTTCGTGATTATTCTATTTTATTGGACCATTGATTTGGGTGCTTGAATTTGTGAAATTATTATTATTATTATTATTATTATTTTTTTATTATTATTATTTTTTTTTCTGTTCTATATGTTGTTTTACATTTGGGACTTGATCCCATTCTTCCTGAAAACATCAAAAGATTGTTTAAAATCTTCATGAGTGAATATTGTTATCTTTCGTTCTTTACGGTTTGTACAGTATAGCAGTATCAAATTTTTTCTTGTCAATTATATACACAAATAAACAATATATGAAATTTAATTTTGATCTTATTTGAAAAATACTGTGATTGTAGGAAACTCATTCATAACATCCGGAAGGCTAGGATTTTGGAAGATACTGTCATTTGTAATCATAACCAGGCACTTAAAGAACCAAAGAGAAAAAGAGGTGAGACACGTCCCCTTCTCTCCATGATGAAAAAGGAACTAGACGAACGGTTTGATGCTATTTCCAAGCGTGTTGGATCATTTAATAATGAAAAGACAGTTTTTCGCGGCAAGCACATTAGATTTGCATCATCAAGCTCAGAGGATGAACGTAGCAATGATTGTACATATGAAGATGATAGTGACTATGTTACAGACGATCATAGTAAATTCTCATCACAATCTGTCAAATGTTCTGACAGAGTAAGTAGTTGTCCTTACCCTTCTGCAACTGAAGAGATGAAACGGCTTGGATTGAAAGGTGAAATGAAACTGCACCTGTCTCCAGCAAGTGACAGCCAAAAGCACCATAAGAGTATTGGATCAGTTAAAAAGAAAGGAAGAAATGAACCAATTAGCACTAACTCTGCACCCGCAAAACTGAAAAAGATGGACAAGGTAGGCCTTGATGTTCTGCCACTAGAGAACGAGAATGGTGCACAGGAGAAAAACAATATGTATGAAGATGATTTTTGCAGTATTAATGAAGATAAGTTTTTACTAACCAATGAATCTTTGAGAATGTTCATTACAATTTGGAAGGAGAGATGTCGGGGAGTCAGTGTGGGTCAGGTATGTTCATATATTTTTTTTAATCAGAGTCTTTGAATATATATCTGCAATTGAATTATTTTTATTTCGCATGATGTTTATGTTTGCAGTATGTATCATGGTGCTTGTTGGGTATTTAAGAGTTGGTTAGTCTAATATAATTTTAATATTTAAGTTATATGGTTTATATGTTTCTCTTACCGGGTTATTTACTCCATGGTTGTCATTTCTGGATGATTGCCGTGAGTATGAAGCACTCATCGATTTTGTTGGTTTTGACTTGTGCCTGGCGTTCTATTTCTTGCTGGTTATTTGGGTTCATAATAAAGCACTTACCAGATAGATCTTGGTACTTGTAGGTATTGAAGAGGATGATTCGTTTTTATAAAGTTCAATTCCTAAGGAAGACAAGATCTATTTATTCATCTTATCCATTCATTGGAATATTAAACGTTGCTGTAAGTTGATCAATTTTTTCTTCCTTATCCATTGTTGTTATACAATTTACGTTGTATTGCTTATAAGTTTATTATTTCTGTATTCTAGGTCTTGTCCATCAAATTGGGAATGTGGGACAGCATCTACGACACTGTACAAGCCATCAGTCAATACGATTTATCTAAGACACTGATCAATGATGATTGCGAGTATGAGAGCATAGATGTTGAACCAAGTACAAAGGATGTAAGAGGGATTCCTGAATCTACGGCGGACCATACACTTTGTGAGTATCTTCTTAGTTGATCTTTGTTGAATATAGATAGGCTATTGTGGATTATTATCATGGTTTTTCTCCTAACGTTTTTCTTTAGTGGTTGGTTCTAGCTTTTCTGATCATACAAATGCGATTAGAAATTAGGAGGTATCTGGATATCGTTACCTTAAATGCATAAGTCATGAAACAAGTTAAGAGCTGGCTTGATATAAGGGTAGCACTTTGTAAATGCCATGATAGACTAGTTATTATTTCAATGTAATTGCGTCTTTATTATTCTTATTATTATTACTTTACTATTATTATAATCATCATCATTATCATCATCATTGTTGTTGTTGTTGTTGTTTTACTATTACTACTATTGTTATTATTATTATTATTTGGAGTAACTGTTTTTATTTAAGAGGGCCAAAAAGTGGGAGTCTATTCAAGTACCTAATTTACTTGATGAAAATTTTAAATTCTTCAAATATTTGTTGCATTCTAATTTACTCCCTCTTGAGACTTGTATTCTTACCATGTGCTTTCAAACTTTACAGCAGTTTCAGTTGAAGACGTTATCAAGAAAGTTGCAGCATATCTCAAGCTTGATGACAATGTCTTTACAAATGATAGGACATCTGTGGAAAAGAGATTTAGCATGTGGAGAAGCCTTTCCAATTGTCCGCATTGGCTGGCAGAACAATTTCGTGTCAAGGAATTCAGATCCCTTGGTTATGGGGATTTCACACTATTTTTAGAAAAATATGCTTCTCTGCTACCAAAAGAGCTGTGCAAATTCCTTACTGGTGACATAAGTGAGAAAAGTCCTTTGGAGGTTTGCATGATGCACCATCAATTGGTTCTTTTACTATCACAAGCTTCAAATAATTTATGGGAGGATAAAAACATAACCAAGCAGGATATTTTTTCACTTCTTATGAGGCAGTTTCCATCCATCACTTTCAACATCTTATCAAATGGTTCTTTAAATGATTTCATTAGCATGGCGGTGAAGGACAAAAACGTCTCAATTCCTAAATCTATTATATTCTCTTTAACACTATGTACCACAACTAATGCTCCAGAACTGTCAGCACGTAACAAGAACGACCTACTGGATTGCACTAATAATGATCAAGATATCATACCTCATGAATCTGTTACATCCAAGGATGCAATTGAAGTCTTGCTAAAGGCACCAATGTTGTCAGATTTAAATTTATGGTCACATTGGGACATTATATTTGCTCCCGTACTTGGTCCTCTTGTGTCATGGATATTGAAAGAGGTCAAAACGGATGAACTGTTGTGTTTGGTGACCAGAGATGGAAAGGTCCTTCGGATAGATCCTTCTGCTACGGTTGACTCATTTCTAGAAGCTGCAATTCAGGGATCCTCTCACCGAACAGCAGTAAAATTGTTATCTCTGATCTCTGTAGTTGGGGGACAGAAACATGTTCCCATTTCCCTTTTAAAATGCCATGCCCAGCAGGCATTTAAAGTAATATTGAAGAATTCTCTAGAAAATCTGGAATTAAGTGGCTCTGGATATTCTTATTTTAGTGGGAAAGTGTTGTGTGGAGATGGAGAATCACAGAGCAACTTGAGCAAAATGAACAACTCAGTGTCTGCTACATCAAAGTTTGTCGTTGATTGTCTTCATTATATACCTGCAGAGATTCGTGTATTTGCTGCTGATGTACTTCTTTCAGGGATGCAATCTATTATCAATGATGCTGCTGCAGCCATTTTACACGAGTGTAGCCAAACAGATCAGCGTCTCATGCTTCATGAAGTTGGGTTATCTCTTGGTGTGGTGGAGTGGATCAATGATTACCATGCATTTTGTTCGACAGCTGTTACTGATTTGTTCCCATCTGATGCTTTGTGCTTGAAAGCAGTTGGAGTTAAGGTAAAGACACGTTCAAAACGCAAGCAAGATGTGTTGGACAAGTTTTCCACTGCTGAAGGGAACAAGAATACTTCTGTCAGGACACATAAGAAAAACAAAAAACGTGCCTGCGATTCTTCTGTGATCAACAATGTAGAAGCTTCTGATGATAAAATTGTCTGTGGTGGCTCATTGCGTCCTTCTGAACAAAAGGAACATGAAGATGCAGCTCTTGTCATTGAGTCTATCAGGAGAGATGAATTTGGTCTGGATCCAAGACTTTCAAACGTTGAGAGTGGCATGCTAAAGAAGCAGCATGCTCGCTTAGGGAGAGCATTGCATTGTCTTTCACAGGAATTATATTCCCAGGATTCACATTTTCTTCTTGAGCTGGTAATGACTTCTTTCTTATTATATTTTCTTGTGGGGGTAGAAAAATTGCTTACTATTAGAGTTATAGCCAATTGAAACAAAGCACATGGTTGATTGTATTTCATGCCTCTGTGATGCACAAAATCGCTATATATACACACATCTATATCAATCTATAAATTCTTGGTATTAGGTTTTACTTCATTATGCAATTTGGGTGTTGCCTTCTGGAATTTTGCTCGAGAGAAAAATTGTTTAACGTTATTACTTCCATCCCCTTTTTTGAACTTTCATATATTTCGCGTTTGTTTGTGATGCATTCTTTTTTACTTCTTTTCAAAGAGACGATGGGTATTCTTTTTCTTGAGCCAGATTTATGAAGCCTCTGATTGGGTTGTGTTCTTTTAATTTTTAAATACATCTTATAGTTCTCTATGGCTTCAGGTGCAGAATGCTGATGATAATATCTACCCTGAAAATGTGGAGCCAACTCTGACATTTATTCTTCAAGATTCCGGTATTGTTGTTCTGAATAATGAGCAAGGTTTCTCTACCGAGAATATTAGAGCTCTCTGTGACATTGGAAATTCAACAAAAAAAGGATCAAATGCGGGATATATAGGGCAGAAGGGTATTGGTTTTAAATCAGTATTTCGGGTATGTTGATAAGACACTAGCTCTTTCTTTCATTGTTCATGCGTAAAGCTACTGAGAAAGTCAGTTGCTTGATTGTTGGCTGCTCCTAGTTTAATACCTTGTGGTTTGTTTCCAATTACTCATGGCTTTACTGTAAATGGAGATGTGAGTGCTTACCTTTTTATTGCTCCAAAGGTTTTAACTTTTAATGATTGAAGTTTCATTTGGATTTCATTATTGTTGATTGCAGTTGGATTTCATTATTGTTGATTGCAGTTGGATTATATCATCTCTTTCTCACTTTTCTGTTATAAGTGTTTCTTGTTCCAGTTATAAAAAGTTATTATAAATGAGATTTACTTCTTCAGATGTTCCTTGCTTTTGGCTACAATTCTGCTAAAGAGACTAATTCCAGTGGCTATCATGTCAAGTTTAATGAACTCTATTTTCATATTGATTGTTAAATCTTATGAATATTTAAATGGTGTTTTGCAGATTACGGATGCTCCAGAGATTCATTCCAATGGATTTCATGTCAAGTTTGACATAAGCGAGGGTCAGATTGGTTTTGTTTTGCCAACAGTTGTACCACCCTGCGACCTTGCCCTATTCAGCAGGCTGTCATCTAGTGGCAGTGATCAGTTTGATTTTAAGCAGTGGAGCACTTGCATTGTGCTTCCTTTTAGATCAAGACCATCTGAAGGAAACGTTATGAAAGGTATTATGGCGATGTTTGCGGATCTTCATCCATCCTTGTTACTCTTTCTTCACCGCCTCCAGTGTATCAAGTTTAAAAACTTGCTGGATGATTCACTTGTTGTCATGAGGAAAGAAGTTGTGGGGGATGGTATTATTAATGTCTCACATGGAAAAGAGAAATTGACATGGTTTGTTGCGTCACAGAAATTATGGTCAGATTATATACGTCCTGATGTACAAATGACAGAAATTTCAATAGCGTTAACACTGCAGGAATCGGCTAGTGGTGGTTACATTCCACTTCTGAGCCAACAGCCTGTATTTGCATTTCTTCCTCTGAGAAATTATGGCCTAAAGTTCATTCTTCAGGGCGATTTTGTTCTTCCTTCATCTAGGGAGGAAGTGGATGGGAGTAGTCCATGGAACCAGTGGTTACTATCAGAGTTTCCAGGTTTGTTTGTCAAAGCAGAAAGATCTTTTTGTGCTCTTCCATGCTTTAAAGACAATCCTGGAAAAGCTGTAGCAGCTTTTATGAGCTTTGTCCCACTTGTTGGGGAAGTGCATGGTTTCTTTTCTAGTCTTCCTCGATTGATCATTTCCAAATTACGCATGTCAAATTGTTTAGTTTGGGAAGGATGTAATAGTGAATGGGTTCCTCCTTGCAAGGTTCTAAGAGGCTGGAATGAGCAGGCTCGTTCTATTCTTCCTGATGCTTTGCTTCATGAACACCTTGGTCTTGGTTTCTTAGATAAACATATTGCTCTATCTGACGCGCTGGCAAGGGCTCTAGGTGTTGAGGAGTATGGACCAAAAATTCTGGTTCAAGTTTTGTCCTCCTTGTGTCGTACGGAAAGTGGCCTTAAGTCAATGGGCTTTGGCTGGTTGTCCTCTTGTCTGATTGAGCTTTACACAATGTTGGTGCATTTCTCTGGGAGGACTGCATCGGAGTCTGAAGTAGGATTAGATGTTATAAATAATCTTCAGAGAATTCCATTTGTTCCCCTCTCAAATGGTACATTCAGTGCAGTAAATGAGGGTACAATTTGGCTGCATTTTGATGCTTCCAGCTCTGGTTTTGATGGTGAGCATCGCATCGAGTCTTTTCCAAATCTATATTCCAAACTTCGAGTTGTAAGTCCTGATCTCCTATCTGCATCATCTGTTGATGGCTCACATAGTGATTTGACTTTATCTGACAAACTCACCATGATGCTTTATAAAATTGGTGTCCAAAAACTGTCTGCACATGAAATTATCAAGGTGCATATTCTGCCAGCAATATCTAATGAAACTATTGCTGATAAGGACAAGAATTTGATGACGGAATATGTTTGTTTTGTCATGTCCCACCTACACTCAAGCTGTTCTGATTGCCATGTTGACAGAGAGTACATAATGTCTGAGCTACAAAACAACGTTTATATTTTAACAAATAATGGCTTTAAACGACCTGCTGAAGTGTCTATTCATTTTAGCAAAGAGTATGGAAATTCTGTTAACATAAATAAGTTGATTGGTTCTGTGGATATGAAATGGCATGAGGTGGACATCTCCTATTTGAAGCATCCAATAACCAAAGCACTCTCATCTGGACAAACGAAATGGAGGGAATTTTTCCAGTCAGTTGGGATCACAGATTTTGTAAAAGTAGTCCAGGTTGAGAAGACTCTTGCAGAAATATCTCATGCTGTGTTGCAAAATTTCATGTCAGAGGGACACTCGATTTCCCTTGGATCAATTGTTAAAGATTGGGAATCTCGTGAGTTGTTCGATTTGTTATCTTTGTTGACCAAGGTTGGAATGAGAAAAAGCAGTGAATACCTCTTAGAGGTTTTCGACAAATTATGGGATTCTTGCTTTACTGATAAAGCAACTGGTTACTATACTTCTGAATCTGTTATGAGTAGTAAGCCTTTCAAGTCTTCATTTATAACCACCATCTCTGATGTGGAATGGGTTGCATCAATCATGGACGATAAACTTCATTGCCCTAAAGATTTGTATCATGACTGTGATGCAGTGCGTTCAATTCTTGGCATATCTGCTCCATATGCTGTCCCAAAGGTTAGTTTAGCATGTTTGCCTGCACACAAAATTGCCACTCCCTTGACATATCGTTTTAATTTTAGTATACCTTTTGTAGTTTTGAATTCTTTTCTTATTCTGTGTTATTGGACGAACTTAAGTGCTGGTTATATATAAAATATATACCATCGTAGTCTCTGCTGTTTAGTGTAGGGTTTTCTTGGGGCTTATGAGCCTCTTGTTTCCGATATCTTTCACTTCTTGATAGTGTTGGGTAGTTGTAGTTTTCCTTATGTAGCCTGTAGTCCCAATGGGGTGCCTCATGCTCCTCCTAACAAGGGGCTTTTGTGTGCTTTTCCTTGCTGTTGGGTGAATGCTCTCTCAGTTTGTCCAAGTTCTGTTCTTGTAGACTCTTTGTAGTTGAGTGAAATTCACGTTTTCCCTTCCAAAAAATAGTATCTTTTGATGGTGCAAGTATTAGTTGCGTTACAAAATTTGCATACTGTCTCATCTCCTTGGGATATTGTTTGATCCATATTGTTGTGTTTCTTTGTGAAACAGGTGAAAAGTGAGAAGTTAGTAAGTGATATTGGGTTTAAAACTAAGGTTACCCTGAAAGACGTTTTTGAACTGCTAAAAGTGTGGAGATGTAATGCTCCATTCATGGCCAGGTATTGCTGTTTCTCTCTCTCTTTTTTTTTATTTTTTATTTAATAAGAAAAAATATGTTGATAAAAAAAAAAAAATCAATACAGAAGAGGACAAGGAGCCATTCTCTTTTATCATGTTGGATTTCTTTTTTGGTTTGAAAGTGACATTGCACTCTGTTAAATTGTTGATTCGAAACTAATTTGAATGATTTGATTGTTTTTGTAATTTCAATGTTGCTTTTATTGTTTTCTATTTGGGGAATACCTTATCCTCTTTGCCTATTATTATTTTTAAATCAATAAAGGAGCTTTTCTTACATAAAAAAAAAAAAAAAAAGATTTCACCTGTGTTGATGGTTTTTTGAGACTTTGCAGAACTGTACGTCAGTGTTTCTCTTGAAATAATGAACAATTTGACCCCTGAAGTAACAAACAAACTGATGTTAGTGGTTTTTGATGTTGGTTTCCAAATCTTAAATGGCTTCTTCGTTCTTATTTCAGTTTTTCATGTATTTCTTTATTTATTTTGCCGCGGGGGAGAGGAGGATTGCAGGAAGATTATTCCTTGTCTCCCACTTTTCCCCCACTATTGGTATAATCATTTGTATTCTTTAAGACCTGATAAAGATTAGTTATTACCTTTTATTTATTTATTTTTATTTTTATTTTTATTATTATTTTTTTTTTATAAAAAAAGAGAATGAATAGAGCTCTTTTTACTTTTCTCTAAATAAAATTAGTCATCTGTCACTGTATTTTCAGTAATTGATCTGAACTTAGATATGCTTTTTCATTTTGTTAAAAAGATGTTTTAATGCAACGGATTTCTCACTGCTAACCGTTGTTTTGATATCAGTGCTCGTCTTTCTTTAGCTATTTGATACAAGGACAAGGTTAATGTCCATGTAGCCAGATGTTGGTAATTTCTTTGTTTAGATTATCATTTAATAGAACTCTTCAACTCTTTTGCATTCTAGCATAACGCAAATGTCCAAATTGTACACGTTTATTTGGAATGAAGTGGCTGCTTCAAGGAAATTGGCGGAGGAATTCCATTCCGAACCGTTCATTTTTGTGCCATACACATTTTCTTTAAGGAAGGAGGATGTGGTACCTGGTATATTTTTGTCACCTAATGAAGTATATTGGCGTGATTCAACTGGTGCTATGGACCATATGAAAGAGTTGCATCCTCAACACAGCTCAACAAATGTGGCTCTTGGTCCTTTGAACAGGACGTTACACAACATCTATCCTGGCCTTCATGACTTCTTTATTGATTTGTGTGGGGTGCATGAGAATCCTCCTCTCCCTGTGTACCTCCAGATTTTGCGGCAGTTATCCAGTGTCACTTTGCCTTCACAAGCTGCTAAGGCAGTAAGTAAAACAGGATGCAATATTCTTTGCAGTTAATGCAGGTTGTGCTGCAACCTAATTTTTTTTTTCCCCTTCCCATTTCTCAGGTTTTTCAAGTTCTTTTAAAGTGGGCGGATGGACTGAATTCAGGATTAGGTCCAGAGGGGGTTGTTTACCTGAAAAAATCTCTTAAGAAAGCAGACTGCACAGTGCTTCCTACCTTGCAAGATAAGTGGGTTTCTCTACATCCTAACTTTGGTCTCGTGTGCTGGTGTGATGATAAAAAGTTAAAAAAACATTTTAAGCATGTGAATGGGATCGATTTTTTGTACTTGGGCAAACTGAGCAAGAATGAAAAAGAGATGCTTCAGACAAAAGTGTCCGTTCTCATGAGAACTTTAGGGATACCTGCTCTTTCAGAGGTAAGATCTCTTCCTTTTTGTTCATCTCCATCTTCCCCATACATCGAGATACTGCTGCACTCAGCTGCACATGTTATTTGCAATTGTGTCTATATAAATACACACATATATATAATGTCAACACATGTACAATTGTTTTGGTTTTCTCTTTTGTGATTGTTGGTGGACGTCTTGTCCCCTATTGTGCTCTTTTATTTATTTATTTGTTTATTTTTCTTAAATCACAAGTACAATTAAGTGGATGGTTTATAATAACCTATGAAATCCAAGAAAAATTGTTGCACGTTCTCATATGGTTCAATTTGGTCATCTATTTTTCTTACTAAAGACATACGCATTATGCGGTATGCAGTATCATTAGAAATTGATTATGCAAAAACTCACATTTTACTAGCTTTAAAAATTCAATGTTCGATGTTTCCAGTCTTCGTATTTTAGCACCAGATTGAAAATAACAATATTAAATCATATCCCATAAAGTGCAATTGGAAACTGCAGGAAAATATGAGATATCTTTCTGATTTTGTAAGAGAATATGCTTTTCATTGGTTTTGAATTATAGTTTCTTGATAAATACTAGTATAATTTGGTTCTATTTTAGAGCCTAGTTTCTATTTAGGTTTCGGAAGCGTTAGGTTGTTGATCCCACCTATTATACTTGGTCATGGGCTTGTTGCACCCTAATTTGCAGGGGACCCTATCTGTTTCATGCATGTGTATGTGTGTGCGCGCGCATTGTTGACCTTTTATCACTTTCCTACATTAATAAATATGCAGGTTGTAAGTCGGGAAGCAGTATATTACGGTGTAGTAGACTCCAGATTTAAAGCATCATTGGTGAACTGGGCTCTTCCCTATGCTCAGCGCTACTTGCATAATGCACACCCGGACAAATATTCTCAACTAAAGCAGTCTGGATTCGATATTCTAGATTGTTTACAGGTAGTAGTTGTTGAAAAATTATTCTACAAAAATGTTATAAAAGGTTGCGGTAGTACATCCGAGAAACGACTTGAGTGTTCTTGTCTTCTCCAGGTATGCCATTCCATCCTTCATTACACATGTATGTTTTATTGCTTATGGAAGAACTTGCAGCTAGAATTTCAAAGCTAGATGAATAAAGGCTATAACTTCCTCTTATGACATTAAACGGTAAGATTCTGAGGAAGAAAAATTAGAGCCACACTGGGAGCATATTATTAAAAATTAAAAGAAAACCCACAGTAGGAGTTTTGAATGGTAGTTAGCATTTCTCTTCATGTTTGTAAAATGCAAGATTCACATACCAAAAAGTCCCGCATGGACTGATTATAAGGCAAATAGAGGGTTTATAAGCCCTTAGGGTTCCCTTCTTGCAAGCCGGTTTTGCAATTGTGAGTATTACCTTATGGGTTTATATCAATTGATATCAGAGCCAGTCCTCCACATCCTTCTGTAACTGTTGCCTACGGATGGGGCGACCTGGGGAGGGCTGCTACCCAGTAGAAAGGAGGGATCTGCAAAGTCACCCAGCTGGGAAGATGGGCCACTGTGGACGGCAGTTGCAGAGTGTGGTGGAATGTTAGATACCAAAGTCCCACATGGGATGATTATAAAACAAATAGAACGTTTATAGCCCCTTGGATTGCCTCCCCTTGCAAACCAGTTTTGCAAGGTGAGTTCTACCCAATTGGTTTGTAATAGCACCTTTTCAAAGTGGATAGTATTATCTTTGTCGATGTGTGCCTCTTCCCTTGTGCTTATTATCGACTCTATTTTTATATAGTAAGTCGGTGTATCGAGATGTCAATCATATCTTTATTTTTTACTTCAATACTTGCCTTTGGCTTTCATGTCGGTAGTTGTGTTACTTCCTCTTTGAAGAGTTTCATATTCGGGATATCATTATTTGAACGTTGTGGTTAATAGGTTATTGGTCTTTGACTTGCATATATTAACTTTCTCATCTACTACATATAATTTATTTTCCTTATTTTTGTAGGGTAATATATTGTATTCAACCAAAGATTCAGATGCCCATGCCTTGTTTATGGAACTTTCTTGTTTATTTTTTGATGGAAAACCTGCATTGCACATGGCAAATTTCCTGCACATGATCACAACCATGGCAGAATCAGGTTCCAGTGAGGATCAAACAGAGTTCTTCATCTTGAATAGCCAAAAGATTCCAAAGCTTCCTGATGGAGAATCAGTTTGGTCCCTTGCATCTATGTCTTCGTTGGCAGATAATGATGAAAAAACTCAGATAAAGTTTGCTTCAGGAGCAGCGCATGAGCAAAGTACTGCAAAACACAATCATTTCAAACAGATGCATGGAACTTCAAGTGGAGCAGCAACCACTTCAAACTGGCCTCCTGTGGATTGGAAAACTGCACCAGGTTTTGACTATGCTCGTGCAAATGGTTTCAAGATGCAACCACCGATTGCACAGCCTTGTTTCAGCTCTCACTATGTAAAGGAGGATGATTGTCTAACCATTGATGAAGCAGATATTGCAGCTCCGCTCTCAATTGACAATGATTGGTCGATCGAAGATGAAACAGGAGCATCAACAGCTTTAGTTTTGCCAGACTCCAGCAATCTGGAAGAACAGCGGGTCAACGCTTGTGATGAAACTAATCTTGAAGTGACTAGAGAAGTTGATCATGTTGGTTTAGATTCTGCTCCCGAGTTACCTAAATTAGGTGCATCTAGGTTTCACAAAAAAGATCAGATTAGAATTGGTATACCCAATGAACAAGGAATCTTGACAGGGAGACTTGGCGAGCTTCTTGCCTTTAAGTACTTCATTGGGAAAGCTGGTAAGGACGCCGTAGAGTGGGTTAATGGAGACAACGAAACAGGGCTGCCTTATGACATAGTTGTTAAGAACAAAAATGGTAAAGAGTTTATCGAAGTTAAATCAACCGTATCTCCGAGGAAAAACTGGCTGATGATAACACCGAGAGAGTGGCATTTTGCAGTCGATAGAGGTGACGCTTTCAGCATTGCTCACGTCGTCCTGTTGAAAAATAAAGTTGCAAGGGTCTCTGTGTTCAAGAATCCAGTAAAACTGCTCCAGCAGCGCAAGTTGCAGTTGGTTATTGTGATGCCTACAGAAAAGGAATTCACCATTGTCTCCTGAAGGTGCACACTGGGATTTCTTCTTCCGTTGGATGCTCTCAGAATTAGAGCCTTTTCTCCCAATAACAGCAAATTCTCCAATGGATTTCAGTGCTTTGCACTTGTTCTCTCTGTTTTCATCTGTGAGAGCACCAACTTCTAATTTAACCGCACAAGGTTAGATCAAAACGTGTCTACGCAAATGTAGGCAAATGTTAAAGTTATCTTGTAAAGTTTAGTTGTCCCAAATAGAGAACATAATTTATACAACTAATAAATGTAGAGAACCCATTCTTTTTTTAAATCTGGAAATGATATATTTTTTTTTGTTCCTCATCCTCTAAATCAGCATTCTCTATTTATCATGCATTTTGTATAGATTTGATATGCTGTATCACAGCAATGGTAAGTTCGGGTTATTGATACAAATGGATAGTAGAGGCTTAGTTTTTCATATAGCGCTTTTTCTTATTTAAGAATGAAGATTAATTTATGACAGTTATCTGAATTTATCTCTTTTTAGGATTAGTTCATGTAGTTGTATTTGTCTCACAAAGTTTTTGAAGTAGAAGTCTCTTTTGAAGTAGTTATATTTATTCTTCGCTTCAACAACTTTTGAACATTTCAATATTAAGTAGTGAGTTAGATTCGGCAACTTTTGAACATTTCAACATTAAGTAGCATGCCAAGTATCGGTTTAAAAGGTATAAATCGTTTTCTAAATATTCAAAACAAATATCAGAATTATTTTAAAAAAATTGTGCACTAGATTATTATTAAAGGCAATTGTTCAAATAATTTAAAAATAGAAATCAAATTTATCTTTATATTTGGAGGAAAGTAAACATTGTTCACAATAAGGTATTTATTATTTTTAAAACTGAAAGTCTAATTTTTTCCACTACTTTTGCCGATACCCTCGTAGTATTTTCACTTTCATCATGTAGTTCTCGGCGGTATGTTCTTTGTAAGAACTAATATTTTTTAAAGAAAACCAAACACGATTAGTTATTTCCGAATTAACTATCCAGGACGAGTAATCATCTTCTACTATGTTTCTAGAATTAGGAAATCTTATTTACTTTTATTCTTCTTGTTTGTTTCGAGATACAATTTCCTTGTAAGAGCTAAAACTTATAAAGGAAACAAAACATGATTGATTACTCCCGAATTTACTATTCAGGGTTAGGAATCACTCTTTACTAAACATGTTTTTAGAACTAGCAAATCGTATTTGCTTTCATTCTTTTCTTTTATTTAAGTGGAAACGACTTTCCCTTTGTCTTTTGGTCAGGACCCTTATAGCATTTAGCCAAGCCTTTTATATGGATTTCCATACACGGTATCTGATGACTGTATTATCTCGTAAGTTATCTCCATGTCTTCATACTTCTTGTAAAGTACCACACCCAAACCTGGCTAACAGTTAGCTACATGTGTTTTCCTCAGGGACCAAAGGACAATTCTTTATTTGGGACACACTTATATTCATCACATGAATACAAGTTATTTATGTTACTTTACCACTTCGCATAGTTATCTCTTGTTAGTGTTTCAGTTTCGAGTAGGTTTATAATTAGATTAGACATCTTATTGAAAATAAATAGTATATTCATCTAGTCAATTTTTGTCATGAATATCAGGACGTGTGAGTTTTTGGCACAATTAAATATGATACATGACGCATATGAAATATACATAAATCATGTTTTAATTTTAGGTGCCAACGATAATTCAATTTGCCACAAATATAGTGCTACCGTATGATAGGTTAAAATATTCACAAATTGAACCAAGACCTTCTTAATTAATAAATATAATCAAAATATCTCATATTTTAATATTTATCAACAACCATTATTTTAGTCAACATATAATCAACAAATTTGATTATATTTTGACGATTGTAACCCATCGTTTCAAATTCTACAGACTAACTCCGGAGTGCCGTCATAAGGTAAGTCAAACTGAAAATACATCTTTGAATCCTATCATTAGGAAGTTAACCATGTTATTAAGCCGAAAGAACAATTTCCGTTGGGAATGCGGAATTGTTGCCGCCGTGAAGCCCTTTTCAAATCTCATGGTGTTGAACTAACGATGGAGAGTAGTAGGTTGTACTGTCATACAACCCTTTCCCTCTTAATATTTTACAAATAAGTATTTTATTTGAAAATCATCTCATGGTTTTCAAATCCGTATAAATAAACAATTTATTTGTTGGATATGTGAAATTTTAAAATTTAACTCTTAAATTCAATTTCACATATAACATAATTTTACAAATCAATTTTGCAACTTAAATCAATTAAATCATATTAAATCAATTTTAGTGCATGAGTCATATTTTATTTTTCAAAACACTTTTAAATAAATAAAATAATACGCGTGTATGCATGACATGTAATTAAACATATGAGTATGCACATTATATCTATATGACATGCTATATGTATAGACATATAATATACAATCATCCAATAAATATAAGTATAAAATATGCAATTGGCTAATGAGACGAATTTGACCGAGTTCCATGAGAAATATAAATTACAACCATATTGAATGAATAATTACTACAACCAAATTGAATGAATAAATAACTACAATAATTATTCTTTCGTTATATCAACAGTATTTGATTTTTAAATTCTTCATTCATCAGCTTCGTTCTTCATCTTTGGGTCAGATTTCATATTCTTCACGGTCCGTAACTCTTTTGGGTTCAATGGCACACGTGGGCATGCGGGAGGCACACTTGGGCCGCGTGCAGGGCGCGACGGGCCGTGTACGAGGCGCAGTGTCGCTGTCGCCGCGTGCGATGCGTCACTTCTAAATTTTCCGAGCTTCTTGTATTGTGATTCTTTGCCCTAATCTTCCCAAATCTTAGAATTACAATAATTCTAATACCCGAATAAAATTACAAATAATTTAATGAATGAATTTAATCGATTCATGGAATTATATAATTAACGACCAAATTCATCATCCATACATTCATCGACATGAATCAATATAAACATCCATAAATAAATGCAAGTGCCTACCCATCACATACATACAAATTAAATATCACATATTTAATACAATATTAATTATCGCATAATGAAGCATAAATTAACATAGTCTATAGACTACTTTGATACTACCAATTGTTGGTTTTCGAAACGATTTTGGATATGGAAGCGTGTGAGTAGCTTATCATATATGATAAAATTTTTTATAAAACCTTTGAGATACTCTATAGATTATATTAATTTATGCAATAATAAATTAATCACATTAATTTATTTACCAAGAACTGTATTAGGAATTATACTTAGCAACATATTAGGATGATAACTTGTGTTATTTGACCTCAAACGTTCCTCGCTCCAATGATAGTTTAGAGCACCCCAATCTTGTTGGGAATAGTATCCTGAAAGCATGAGATGTAAAAGGATATTTATTATTTATTTAATAAAATAGTTTATTCATCATTTTATGTGCATATATTTATGAATATTTTATGAATATCAAATAAAATTCCTTGATTATTTATCTAACCTTAAACATGGTATATAAGTGTTATATACAAGAGGATAATGTTTAAGGATAATAATCAAAAGTAATTGTTCATAATGAATTTAATTAAAGTTTAGAATCTTTAATTAAAACATTATTAATACATGTCATTCCCATTAAGAATGGAACAGTGTTATCCGCACTGTTAATATGGCGAGATATTGAATGAGTGTATTTCGCATAATGAGATTATGTGGAACATGGACGCAGACACAATATGAATTTCTAATAATTTCCGTTAAGCATAGAAATTCTAATTGAGTCTATTGATGGTCATATATAGAATGATCTTAATCCTGAGTTCTTAACAAACTCCTATTTATGGATTTATGTCTTTTGATTTACTCGGTACGGATTCCGAAACCCTGAATCCTATTCCTTGTATTTTGGAGACATAATGAAATAGGTAGCTAGGAATGTTATTATACGAGATGGAATCCATTCCTTCTTGAGAAAGAAGCAGATAAATAATTCTCTTGAGTGTTGATTCGGTACTTGGATTAGTAAGAGCGCTCTGGTTCATGAATGTGTTTTATGAATCACTATCCATTAGAGAATCAATGGTACTCAAGGATAAAGATGTAATTAGAGAGGTTAACGGATTCTGCCTGACTCTAATTATGAATTATTTATGGAGGATCGATCTATATGCAATGACTATATCAAATGGACACTTAACTGTTTAGAAGTAATTAATGTCTATAATTCCGAGAGTGCAATTCCAAGTTTATAGTGGAGTAACTATTGGAATTAATAGAATTAATTAATTAATTAAAGTGTTTAATTAATTATTGATTTTATTGGAGCTTAGAATTATAGGTCCATTAGTCCCCGCGTCGTCCTTGTTATTCTACCAGACACAAAGGGCAAAATGGGAATTTTAGAATTACGGAATTCTAAAATTAAATACTCGAAGAATAATTAATTGAGAATTAATTATTATTTAAATAATGAGATTATTTAAATTTGAATTTGAACATATCTAGATTTATCCATTTAAACTTATTTGATAAGTTGTTTAATTTAGAATTCAAATTAATTTAAGTTTGACTTAAATTCGAATTTGAATCTGAATTAAAATTGGACTACTGGATAATGGATAAAATATCTTCCTTCCCTATCTTATTTAGGTGCCACACACAAAGGGATAAATCCCTAGGGTGGCCGGCCATTAAGAGGATAAGGGGGAAGGGATTTTTTGTTCCAAATTCAAAATTGGAGATAAGGATTTGATCCTATTTTGAAGTTTGACTTCTACTCTTTAAATATGAGATAGATAGAAAATTGTAACAACAATTTTTAACATATTTTCAGCCCTAAGAAAGGTGGTGGCCGAAATTTCTCATAGGGAAAAGAGTGAAAAATATTTTTTCTCCAAAAATTCCACATCGTGCATGCGTTGGTGTTTGTGGAAATTCGAGTGTTTAAGAAACCGTTTTGTCTCACGTGTGCCCACACACACGTCTACGTGGAATCAAAGAATTGACGTGGAAGACTTTGGTGTTCTAAACACAAAGCTTGGAGCTGGGACTGTTCGTGGTCAAAGAAAATCAAGATATCATCCAAGTCGGCTACAAGGTATTTTTTCGATTGATCCTTGAATCCTATAAATTAATGAGATTAATTTATTGGTGCATAAATTAATATAATCTATAGAGTATCTCAAAAGTTTTATGAAAATTTTTGTTATACACGATCCGCTATTCCGCTGCGTTTCCACCGCTGAATTCGATTCGGCAACCAACAATTGGTATCAGAGCGGTCTGTAGACGATATTAATTTATGCTTCGATTATTTGATAATCATAATCAATATTGAATATGTGATATATAAATATGTATGTATGTGATGAGTAGGCACTTGCATTTATGGATGTTTATTTTTATTCATGATGATGAATGTATGAATGATGGATTTGGTCGTTAATTATATGGTTCCATGGATCGGTTATATTCATTCGTTAATAAATTATTTGTAATTTAATTCGAGATTAGAATTATTGTAATTCTAGGATTTGGGTAGAATTAGGGTTTTGATTTTGAATCAAGAAAGAGGCCTTGATGATCATGTTTGAAGCCTTCAAAGAAGCCCAGAAAACTGCCCAGAAAGTTCCCGGACGCGGACCAGGCGCGGCCAGGCCGCACCCCAGCGCGCGGCCCAGCGCGGCTGGCGGCCCAAGTTCGGGATTTGATCCTGAACGGGCTCGAAGGATTCCGAAACCCTCGTAAAGCGTGCCGAAGAGCCCGGAAAAGTTTCGGATCCCAAGGAAGGTGAAATCCAGCCCGGAGACAAAGAATGAAGCTAAAGAATAAAGAATTCAAGAATCGAAGACTCGTTGATATAACGGAAGAATATAATTATTGTAATTGTTTATTTATTCGATTCGATTGAGTTGTAATTTATTTTTCCATAGGACCCGGTCAAATCCATCTCAATAGTTGATTGCTTATATTTATATTTTATGTTGATAATTATATATTATATGTCCATGCATATAACATGCCATATAGATTTAATGTGCCTACTAATATATTTTTATAACATGCCATGCATACATGCGCATTTGTTATTGTTTATTTTATTTATTATAAAAGTGTTTTAGAAAAATAAAATAAAATAAAAACCATGCGCTATAAATCGATTTAATATGATTAAATTGATTCAAGTTGCAAAATTGATTTGCAAAATAATGTTACATGTGAAATTGAATTTAAAGGTTAAATTTTTGAATTTCACATATCCGAAAAATAAATTGTTTATTTTTCGATTTGAAAATCATGAGATGTTTTCCAAACAAAATACATGTTTGCAAAATAATGAGTGGGAGAGGGTTGTATGACAATACGATCCACTAGTCTCCGCCGTTAGCGCAACACCGTGAGATCTGGAAAGGGGCTTTGCGGCGACATTGAATCGCCCTCCTAAAGGAGAGTGTCCTTGCCGGATCAATAACAAGGTTGGCTTCCTAGATATAAGATTTCAGGATGTATTTCCGAATTGACTACCCAAAGGTAGCAATCCGGAGTTAAGTCTATGGGATCTGAAACGGTGGGTTACACTCATGAAATATAATCAAATTTGTTGGTTATATTTTGACTCAAAATAACGGTAGTTAATAAATATGAAAATATGAGATATTTTGACTATATTTATTAACTGAGAAGAGTCTCGATCTAATTGGCATATAACTTGACTATCCAAAGGTACACTTTATATGTGGAAAATTAGATTATCGTTGGCACCTAAAATTAAAACATGATTTATGTATTTTCATGTGCATCATGCATCATATTTAATTGTGCCAAAAATTAACATGCCTTGATATTCATGCACATAAATTGATTAGATGAATATTCTATTTATTTCCAGCAATATGTCAAATCCCATTATCACACTACTAGCGACTGAAAAATTAGACGGTGATAATTATGCTAAGTGGAAAAGTAACATGAACATACTATTGGTCTGCGAAGACTATAAGTTTGTCCTAGCGGAGGAATGTCCTCCTGAACCCGCGGCTAATGCATCCAAAACCGCAAGGGAGCCTTTTGATCGCTGGATCAAGGCCAACAATAAAGCAAAGTGCTTTATGCTGGCCAGCATGAGCGATGTGCTTCGCAAGAAGCATGAGGAGATGGAGACTGCTTATGAGATAATGGAGTCTCTAGAAGCCATGTTCGGCGCTCCTTCTGAAAACGCTCGTTTGGATGCCGTAAGGGCTTTCATGAATGATAAGATGAAGAAAGGTTCTTCAGTCAAGGCACATGTTTTGAACATGATTGATCACCTCCACGATACGGAGCTCAATGGTGCCAGAATCGATGAAGCCACCCAAGTTGGCATCATCTTGGAAAGCCTGTCCTCTGACTTTCATGAGTTCGTAAACAACTTTGTTATGAACAAGAAAAAGTGCAATCTCACTGAACTCATGAATGACCTGCAAAACTTCGAATCCACCAACAAAAGAAGGGGAGGAGAAGCAAATGTTGTAGTTGCAGGAAGTTCTGGTAAAAATAAAAGAAAAAACAAGAACCAAGGAAGAGGAAAGAAGGGAAAGAACAAGAGACCCAAGAAAGCAAAGGGCCCCATCCAGAAACCCAAAGGAAAATGTTTCCACTGCAATGGCGAAGGGCACTAGAAGAGAAACTGTAACAAGTATCTCGAGGAGCTGAAAAAGAAAAAAGGAACAAGGTAAATTAGATTTACTAGTCCTTGAAACATGTTTAGTAGAGGGTGATACCTTAGCCTGGATAATTGATTCAGGAGCAACTAATCATGTTTGTTTCTCTTTGCAGAGTCTTAGTTCCTACACCGAGCTAGCCGATGGGGACTACACGATGAAAGTAGGCAATGGCGCAAGAGTTTCGGCGAAAGCAGTGGGAGAAGTTAGACTTTGTTTTAGGGAAAATAAATTTTTAGTTTTGAACAATGTTTATTTTATTCCAGACATTCGCAGAAATTTAATTTCTGTGGCCAAATTATTTGAACAATTATTTAAAGTTTATTTTGATAATGAATTTGTTCATATTTCTCGAAATGGTTTAAATATTTGTTCTGGACGTCTGGATGATGGTTTATATTGTATAAAACCAATACCTAACTCACTGCTTAATACTGAAATGTTCAGAGTTGCCGAACTTAAGAATAAAAAGCAAAAGATTTCTCACGATAACAATACATATTTGTGGCATCTTAGGCTTGGTCATATTAACCTAAAAAGGATTGAACGACTGGTAAAGGATGGTCCTTTACGCGAACTAAAAGTTGGTGAGCTTCCAGTCTGTGAATCCTGTTTGGAAGGTAAAATTGTTGGTAGCCGAATCGAATTCGGATGCGGAAGCGCAGCGGAAAGGCGGATCGTGTATAACAAAAATTTTCATAAAACTTTTGAGATACTCTATAGATTATATTAATTTATGCACCAATAAATTAATCTCATTAATTTATAAGATTCAAGGATCAACCGAAAAAAATACCTTGTAGCCGACTCAGATGATATCTTGATTTTCTTTGACCACGAACAGTCCTAGATCCAAGCTCTTGTGTTTAGAACACCAAAGTCTTCCACGTCAATTCCTTGATTCCACGTAGACGTGTGTGTGGGCACACCTGAGACAAAACGGTTTCTAAAACACTCGAATTTCCACAAACACCAACGCATGCACGATGTGGAATTTTTGGAGAAAAAAATTTTCACTCTCTTTTTTGCTATATGAGAATTCCGGCCACACACTTTCTCTAGGGCTGAAAAGTGTTTTAAAATTGTCACACAATTTTTCATTTATCTCATATTTAAAGAGAAGAAGTCAAACTTCAAAATAGGATCAAATCCTTATCTCCAATTTTGAATTTGGAACAAAAAATCCCTTCCCCTTATCCCTTAGGTGGCCGGCCACACACTAGGGTTTTATCCCTGTGTGTGGCGCCTAGATAAGATAGGGAAAGAGAAGATATTTTATCCTTTATCCAGTAGTCCAATTTTAATTCAGATTCAAATTCGAATTTAAGTCAAACTTAAATTAATTTGAATTCTAAATTAAACAACTTATCAAATAAGTTTAAATGGATAAATCTAGATATGTTCAAATTCAAATTTAAATAATCTCATTATTTAAATAATAATTAATTCTCAATTAATTATTCTTCGAGTATTTAATTTTAGAATTCCGTAATTCTAAAATTCCCATTTTGCCCTTTGTGTCTGGTAGAATTACAAGGACGACGCGGGGACTAATGGACCTATAATTCTGAGCTCCAATAAAATTAATAATTAATTAAACACTTTAATTAATTAATTAATTCTATTAATTCCAATAGTTACTCCACTATAAACTTGGAATTGCACTCTCGGAATTATAGACATTAATTACTTCTAAACTGTGAAGTGTCCATTTGATATAGTCATTGCATATAGATCGATCCTCCATAAATAATTCATAATTAGAGTCAGGTAGAATCCGTTAACCTCTCTAATTACATCTTTATCCTTGAGTACCATTGATTCTCTAATGGATAGTGATTCATAAAACACATTCATGAACCAGAGCGCTCTTACTAATCCAAGTACCGAATCAACACTCAAGAGAATTATTTATCTGCTTCTTTCTCAAGAAGGAATGGATTCCATCTCGTATAATAACATTCCCAGCTACCTATTTCATTATGTCTCCAAAATACAAGGAATAGGATTCAGGGTCTCGGAATCCGTACCGAGTAAATCAAAAGACATAAATCCATAAATAGGAGTTTGTTAAGAACTCAGGATTAAGATCATTCTATATATGACCATCGGTAGACTCAATTAGAATTTCTATGCTTAACGGAAATTATTAGAAATTCATATTGTGTCTGTGTCCATGTTCCACATAATCTCATTATGCGAAATACACTCATTCAATATCTCGCCATATTAACAGTGCGGATAACTCCGTTCCATTCTAAATGGGAATGACATGTATCAATAATGTTTTAATTAAAGATTCCGAACTTTAATTAAATTCATTATGAACAGTTACATTTGATTATTATCCTTAAACATTATCCTCTTGTATATAACATTTATATACCATGTTTAAGGTTACATAAATAATCAAGGAATTTTATTTGATATTCATAAAATATTCATAAATATATGCACATAAAATGATGAATAAACTATTTTATTAAATAAATAATAAATATCCTTTTACATCTCATGCTTTCAGGACACTATTCCCAACAAAAATGACCAAGATGCCTTTCACGACGAAAGGAGAAAGAGCTACAAAACCCCTTCAGTTGATACATTCAGATGTATGTGGTATGTTAAACGTCCAGGCTAGATGAGGTTACGAATATTACATCACTTTTATTGACGACTATTCGAGATATGGTTATGTTTACCTGATGCAACGGAAATCTGAAACTTTTGGAAAGTTTAGAGAATTCCGAGTAGAAATTGAAAAACAATTAGGTAAACCAATCAAGACACTTCGATCAGATCGAGGGGGTGAATACCTGGACCAAGAGTTCCGGGATTTCTTGATTGAAGAAGGTGTGGTATCTCAATTGACTGCACCCGGTACACCACAACAGAATGGTGTGGCCGAAAGGAGAAATCGGACTTTGCTTGACATGATGAGATCAATGTTGAGTTATTCTTCACTGCCTACCTCATTCTGGGGTTATGCCCTAAAAACAGCTGCATACATTCTAAATAGAGTACCATCTAAGTCTGTACCTACAACACCCTTAGAGTTGTGGTGCGGTCAAAAACCTAGTTTGAGACACGTGCGCATATGGGGGTGTCCAGCACATGTGCTGAAGGGAAAGACTGGGAAGTTGGAACCCAAGTCAGAAGTATGTATGTTTGTAGGATATCCCGATGGGACAAAGGGAGGTTTCTTTTATAGTCCTGAAGATCAAAAGGTGTTTGTATGAACAAATGCCACATTTCTGGAGCATGACTATATGATAGATTTTAAGCCCAGAAGTAAGATAGTATTAGAAGAGTTACTTTCCGATGAGATCGGACCACAATTGACAAGAGTTGTCAGACCACTCAGAGAAAAGACCACAGTTCCTGATCAGACTCCTACGACACCTCGTCGTAGTGGGAGGGTAAGCAGGTTACCCGACCGTTATACCGGGGAAGCCCAAATCGTCACTGCTGATGACGGTAAGGAGGATCCATCAACCTTTAAGGATGCAATGGATGATTCTGATAAGGAAGAATGGCAAGCAGCTATGAAACTCGAGATGGAGTCTATGCACTCTAACTCAGTCTGGCAACTTATAGATCTACCCGAAGGGGTAAAACCCATTGGATGCAAGTGGATCTTCAACAGAAAGAGTGGAGCGGATGGAAAACTAGAGACTTAAAAAAGCAAGGCTAGTGGCTAAGGGTTATACCCAAAAGGAGGGAGTTGACTATGAGGAAACTTTCTCGCCGGTAGCCATGCTTAAGTCCATCCGGATACTTCTGGCCATTGCAGCATATTTTGACTATGAGATATGGCAGATGGACATCAAGACAGCTTTTCTGAATGGCTATCTTGATGAAACCATCTATATGGATCAGCCAGAGGGTTACATAGTGGAAGGCCAATAGCAGAAAGTCTGCAAACTGCAAAGGTCCATTTATGGACTGAAGCAGGCTTCTAGATCATGGAACATCAGGTTTGATGAGGCTGTAAAGTCTTATGGATTTGATCAAAACATTGATGAACCATGCGTCTACAAGTACAAGAAAGAAGAGAAAATGGTCTTCTTAATTCTTTACGGCGATGACATCCTACTCATAGGGAATGATGAGGGAATGATGACAGATGTAAAGGAGTGGTTAGCCAGCCAATTCCAAATGAAAGATTTAGGAGATGCAAGCTATGTTCTTGGGATCAAAATTATTCGAGATCGCAAGAAAAAGATTTTGGCATTATCACAAGCATCTTATATAGACAAAGCGTTGTCTAGGTATTCGATGCAAAACTCCAAGAAAAGGAATTTGCCTTCCAGGCATGGTATTCATCTTTCTAAGGAGCAATGTCCAAAGACCCCGCAGCAAGAAGAAGATATGAGAAGGTATCCCTACGCTTCGGTTGTGGGAAGCCTTATGTATGCCATGTTATGTACAAGACCAGATATCTGCTATGCAGTGGGAGTAGTCAGTCTCTACCAGTCTAACCCAGGATTGGATCATTTGGTTGCAGTAAAGTGTATTCTCAAGTATCTTAGGAGAACGAGAAACTATATATTGGTATATTCCGGAGAAGATCTGTCTCTCACCGGATACACAGATTTTGATTTCCAATCGGATAGAGATAGTCGACGGTCGACATCTGTATCTATGTTCACTCTTAATGGAGGTGTCGTGGTATGGAGAAGTATAAAGCAAAAGTGTGTTGCTGACTCTATCATGGAAGCTGAATATGTTGCAGCTTGTGAAGCTGCGAAAGAAGCTACATGGCTCAGGAAGTTCTTAACTGATCTTGAAGTTGTTCCAGATATGGATAAGCCAATTAAGCTCTACTGTGACAATAGTAGAGCGGTGGCTAATTCAAAAGAACCTAGAAGCCATAAGAGTGCGATGCATATAGAAAGGAAATATCACCTGATCAGAGACATTGTGGATAGAGGCGATGTAGCGGTTCTGAAGATCGCCTCAGAGGACAACCTTGCTGACCCGTTCACCAAGACATTGTCATTGAATGTTTTTGATCGGCACTTAAATGGATTTGGGATTAGAGACATGACACACCTGTTTTAGGACAAGTGGGAGATTGTTGGGAATAGTGTCTTGAAAGCATGAGATGTAAAAGGATATTTATTATTTATTTAATAAAATAATTTATTCATCATTTTATGCGCATATATTTATGAATATTTTATGAATATCAAATAAAATTCCTTGATTGTTTATGTAACCTTAAACATTGTATATAAGTGTTGTATACAAGAGGATAATGTTTAAGGATAATAATCAAAAGTAATTGTTCATAATGAATTTAATTAAAGTTCAGAATCTTTAATTAAAACATTATTAATACATGTCATTCCCATTCAGAATGGAACAGTGTTATCTGTACTGTTAATATGGCGAGATATTGAATGAGTGTATTTCGTATAATGAGATTATGTGGAACATGGACGCAGACACAATATGAATTTCTAATAATTTCCGATAAGCATAGAAATTCTAATTGAGTCTACTGATGGTCATATATAGAATGATCTTAATCCTGAGTTCTTAACAAACTCCTATTTATTGATTTATATCTTTTGATTTACTCGGTACGGGTTCCGAAACCCTGAATCTTATTCCTTGTATTTTGGAGACATAATGAAATAGGTAGCTGGGAATGTTATTATACGAGATGGAATCCATTCCTTCTTGAGAAAGAAGCTGATAAATAATTCTCTTGAGTGTGGATTCGGTACTTGGATTAGTAAGAGCGCTCTGGTTCATGAATGTGTTTCATGAATCATTATCCATTAGAGAATCAGTGATACTTAAGGATAAAGATGTAATTAGAGAGGTTAACGGATTCTGCCTGACTCTAATTATGAATTATTTATGGAGGATCGATCTATATGCAATGACTATATCAAATGGACACTTCACAGTTTAGAAGTAGTTAATGTCTATAATTCTGAGAGTGCAATTCCAAGTTTATAGTGGAGTAACAATTGGAATTAATAGAATTAATTAATTAATTAAAGTGTTTATTTAATTATTGATTTTATTGGAGCTCAGATTTATAGGTCCATTAGTCCCCGCGTCGTCCTTGTAATTCTACCAGACACAAAGGGCAAAATGGGAATTTTAGAATTACGGAATTCTAAAATTAAATACTCGAAGAATAATTAATTGAGAATTAATTATGATTTAAATAATGAGATTATTTAAATTTGAATTTGAATATATCTAGATTTATCCATTTAAACTTATTTGATAAGTTGTTTAATTTAGAATTCAAATTAATTTAAGTTTGACTTAAATTCGAATTTGAATTTGAATTAAAATTGGACTAGTGGATAATGGATAAAATATCTTCCTTCCCTATCTTATTTAGGTGCCACACACAAAGGGATAAATCCCTAGGGTGGCCGGCCATTAAGAGGATAAGGGGGAAGGGATTTTTTGTTCCAAATTCAAAATTGGAGATAAGGATTTGATCCTATTTTAAAGTTTGACTTCTACTCTTTAAATATGAGATAGATAGAAAATTGTAACAACAATTTTAAAACATATTTTCAGCCATAAGAAAGGTGGTGGCCGAAATTTCTCATAGGGAAAAGAGTGAAAAATATTTTTTCTCCAAAAATTCCACATCGTGCATGCGTTGGTGTTTGTGGAAATTCGAGTGTTTAAGAAACCGTTTTGTCTCACGTGTGCCCACACACACGTCTACGTGGAATCAAGGAATTGACGTGGAAGACTTTGGTGTTCTAAACACAAAGCTTGGAGCTGGGACTGTTCGTGGTCAAAGAAAATCAAGATAACATCCAAGTTGGCTACAAGGTATTTTTTTGGTTGATCCTTGAATCCTATAAATTAATGAGATTAATTTATTGGTGCATAAATTAATATAATCTATAGAGTATCTCAAAAGTTTTATGAAAATTTTTGTTATACACGATCCGCTATTCCGCTGCGTTTCGACCGCTGAATTCGATTCGGCAACCAACAAATCTTTCTCGTCATTTTCTTGAATCTACAAAGAACATGTGCATGGGCACATCTGAAACAAAACGAGATTAGCTAGAACATTCAAGATTTTCCCGGACACCAACACATGCACAATGTGAAATTTATTTTAGAGAAAATTTCCCTCTTCCTCACTCTATCCTATTCAGCTACTTAGATAGGGAAAATAAAAATTATGTCTCACAATTTTTTACACTGTTATTTTATAGAGTAGCAGTCAAACTCCCAGAAAGAGCAATATCTTTATCTCTAAGATAAAAGTTGTTAATTTTTTCCTACTTCAAATTTGATTTTGAAAAATAAATTCACTCTACCTTACCCAATATGGCCGGCCACCACAAAGGGAATTCCTCCCTGTGGTAGGTGCAATTTTATAGATAAAGAATAGGGCAAAATTTTATCTTGCAGTCTAATTTTTAACTTAAATTCAAATTCCAATTTAAGTTAAACTTAAATCAGTTTCAGTTTCAGTTTTAAATTGGACAACTTATCAAATAAGTTAATTGGATAACAATAGATAGTAAGCAATTTGAATCCCATAGAGAATCACACTGTATTGTGTGTTCACACTATGTGAACACCTTCACATCACATGTGTGTGAAAATTCAAATTTAAACTTAAACTTAAATAATCACATTATTTAATTTATAATTAATTATCCTTGAGCGGTTTATTTTAGAATTCCATAATTCTAAAAATCCCATTTTGTCCTTAGTGTCTTGTAACAGTACAAGGACAACGCGGGGACTTATGAACCTATAACTTTGAACTCCAATAAAATTAATAATTAATTAAACTCGTTAATTAATTAATTAATTATATTAATTCTAATAATTACTCCACTAAAAACTTAGAATTGCACTCTCGTAATTATAGACATAAATTACTTCTAAATTGTGAAGTGTACATTTGATATAGTCATTGTATATAGAACAATCCTCCATAAATAATTCAAAATTAGAGCTAGGTAAAAACTGTTAACCTCTCTAATTACATATTTATCTTTGAGCACCATTGATTCTCTAATAGATGGTTATTCATAAAATAAATTCACGAATTGGAGCTCATATTGATCCAAGTACAAAATTTCTCAAGAGAATTGTTTATCTACTTCTTTCTTAAGAAGGAATGGATTCCATCTAGTATAATAACATTCCCGGCAGCTTACTTCATCGTGTCTCTAAAATACAAGGAATAAGATTCAAGATTTGAGAATCTGTACCGAGTAAATCAAAAGACACAACTCCATAAATAGGTGTCTGTTAAGAACTTAGGATTAAGATCATTCTATATATGACCATTGATAGACTCAATTAGAATTTATATACTTCTCACGACCCCAAAAGAGGAACTTGATTATTGGAAAAATTACATTTAATTAAACAAGATTAATTAAAAAATCCAAGAAAGTACATATTTACAAAATAAATATTAAAATATATTGTTCCAGAGTCTTTCTTTTACAAATAATATTTACAATAGTCCATAGAATCCAAAAATAATATAGCTCTGGTACAATGTTGATTAATACGATTTATATACAGAAATATAGTACAACTATTAATTAAAATCTGTAAATTAAAAATAGAATGAATCACCTCGAATCACACGCCTTCAGTCCTATGGCATCAATTTTCCACGCAACAAATCAAACGACTAATTTTGGAAGGGGGCAACATTTAAATCAGGGATGAGCCAAATGCCCAGTAGGAAGAAAAAGGGATAACGACAATAAAACAAGGAGGGTGAAATAATCAAAGACTCGAACACCATTGAAAATAAAATGCGTAACTCAAATGCAAAAGATGATAATATGTGAAAAATACCTAATCATGACTGATGCAATCAAATGTAGAGTCAAGCGGATAATCAAGTATTTGAAACCTTTTTCAAAAAGCCATATCATTTTCAAATCCATTTCAAAACTGATAAGGTACCCGGTGTTTAAATAAATTACTATATTGTGTATTTATAATTTTATTAGATACTAGGATGTCCAAGTAATTTTTAGATAGAAGAAAGATAAAGATCATACGCCAGTAGTTTGAAATGCTCTTTCAAAATACCGATACGTAATCTAGGGGAAAGCCTTGTTATCACCACCCATATTATAAAAGTGGCCCGTACGGGTTTCGGGATTTCCCCCAAGGATACGATCTCCATATCCCGATCTCTAAGCCATCATGCTAAAGTCAACTATCTAAAATACGCATTAGATAGCGTTTGAAAACTTAAATATATCATGCTCAAATTATCTCAATTTGAGACTTAATCTGTTTTCTAAAATTCACATTCTAAAACCATGATTCGTGAAAGTCAAGTTTTCGAGAAGGTCTTCCAAATGTATAATCTATATATATATATATATATTTACAAATATACTTTTCAGAATTATTTTTAAAGTCTCAATAATTGACTTTTACACCGGGAAGTAGAAATCCATGAAATATGTCTAAAAGTGAAGAGAAATGCAATCTCATGTTGAAACAAGATAAAAACTCAAGAAATGAACATGATGAGTTCAATAATCAATAAAATCAATGAATGCATAAACAACAATGCAAAAGTGTCGTACTCTAATAAGATCCATTAAGTCTCCTTGAGATATCAATGCTATTAAGTGTTAGTTTTATCATTTTTAACACTTTTCATCGTATTCCCTTTAGAACCTCATACTTAATGTTAAACAACCACAAAGGCACCAAACTACCAATCATTCAGTCATAAATTAGTTTCTAACTTGAATCCATTTTCTTCATAAATCCAGTAATTAGCAAATTCATCAATCTTGACGGGAATATACATAAATTATTATTTAAGTCTCCAAAAATTCCAAAATGAACTCCATAGGAAAGTAGACACGTACATCTAAATGCCTCCATAGGAAAGTAGCTATTATATACCCAAATCTGAGCTATCTAAATGGCTCAAAAATAGTTTTCAAGAAATCAAAATTATGTTTTTTTCCTAGTTTTGACAGCTTTTGGGAAGTTTGTATATGAAACTTTCAATATACACAACTCAAGTTACAAAACTACAAATGACATGATTCTAACTCCTACACATCCCTAATAACATGTTCTAAATGGTAGTAACGGTTTATCAATTCTTAGAAAAGGAAGATTTTACAACTGTTAGGGGAATAATCATAAAATATTTTACGCTGCCCTAAAAATTACAAAATTAATACTTAATAGAAGTAGACATCTAGGGCTTTACAAAGAGCTATCACAAGCATAGTTTCAAGTTTATTAATGTCTCCAAAAATACATTATACTAGATCAAAACGTGGCTGTTTTTCTGCAGAATTTCTAGAAATCATGCTTAACTTTAAAAATGCATAACTTAAGCTATAGCTGTCCGTTTGAGGTGATTCTTACGGCTATACAAAGCTTAAGATGTCTAATTTATGCTTTTAACATGTTCCAACTCAAAACCTCAAGAGTAAATACAATTTCTAACAACTTTAAATCAACCTTGAGGAAGGAAGTTAAAGATAGAGTCAGCCAACATACTAAGATGTCAAGATGAAGGCACCATCACCAAATCACAAGTCAAAGGATAAACATCAAGGATACATAATATTTTCAGATTAGACAACTAAAGAGGAAAAGCCCTACCTCAAACTTCTTCTAATATTGAAAAAGTACAAAACCTCTTAGGAATCTCCACCAAAATTGATTAAAAACCTCAATTTGCATGAATCGTAGAGGACCAATTTGGGGCGTTTCATTTGTTTGTGGAGTTAGAACCACATTGAATTACAAATAAAACAAAGAGGTCCAAGTTCAAACTAAAACTGATTTTAAAAACAAGCGAGAATAGAAATCAAAATTCCATACCTCCTTCATCACGAAAACCACATGCAAAACTTCAAGGTTCTACAAAATCATTGTCAAAACTGGATTCCCAAGGAAAACTGAACAAAAGCCCTCTCTTTATCATCTTAATTAAGGCATTTGTTGAGAGGAAGAAAGAGGGAGGACCAGGCAGAGAGAGACGAGAAAGAGAGTGTGAGAGAAAATGTGATAGAATGGAATTGCTGGTTTTAAAATCTGATTTGGGACCCAAAGTTGAAATTACCACAATGTCCTTTTAAGAGCTTTTGTCATAAAAAGACTATAGAACAAAGCCTTGGACCTAAATTGGTCTTTTCCAAATATTTCCATCACGTAATAGTTAAAATAAGTATAAAAATCAACAGAGGCCTTTTTATAAAGTTCAAAATATTTGGAATAAAATTATAAATATGTCAAAGTCGAAGGGTCAAATTATAATTTCTGAAAATAATTTTTTAAAATCGTGAAAAACTTTATAATGAAATAATTGTAAGTGAATTTGAAATGATAATTTTAAAAGTAATTAACAGTAACAATTGGATTAAATTACTTAATCTTAATTAATTCAAGCAGGTGTTACAGCCCTACTCCCTTAAAGAAATTCCATCCTTAGAATTAGAATAAAACATGGGTAGCAGCTTAATCTGAGGAAATAAAAACAAATAAATGCCAAAAAATGATTGACGTTAACAATTTCATCACTTTATGTCAACTCATGATTTCTCCACAATCACGCCTTTTTATATGTAAGCGGGAGAAATTCTCGTCTCTATATACTTGTCTAATCAATCAACTTCTAATGTGAATTTTTAGTGCTAGAACTTTGGGTCGGCGGGCTGTCCGAAGCTTGAATTTTTTCAGGCCCAATTCTCGCCCGCCCAAGCAAGAAATTCAGGTTCAGGCTCGGGCAGTCCGAATTTCACATGTCCACCCTTGCCTGCCGCCGTCTAACCACCGTATACTGCCGTCCGTCGGGATTTTTTTGAATTTTTTCGATCATGCCTGAACTGCCCAAATTGCCGGACCTGCTGCCCGAAAAACTACCCGAAAACTCAAATAGTTTTTTTTTTTTTTTTGAATTTTCCCCAAATTTTTCCCGCCTGTGTGAATTGCCCGAATACCTGAAAACGACTAGTTTTTTAATTTTTACCCGAATTCTACCCGAAAACTCGAGGTGCCCGAGTTGCCTGAAAACCCGAAAATGACTATTTTTTTTACCCGAATTCTGCCCGAAAACCCGAGTTGCCCGAATACCCGAAATGGTTAGGTTTTTGAATTTTTACCCGAATTCTGACCGAAAACCCGATTTGCCCGAGTTGCCTGGCTGCCCAAATTACCCGAAACGGCTAGTTTTTTTTTTAAAAAAATTTTGCCTGAAAACCCGAGTTGCTCGAGTTTGCCCGACTGCCCGATGCTCGAAATTCAAAAAACTAGCCGTTTTATCCTTTTTTTTTTTTCATTTTTTAACCCCAAAATTTTCCTATAAATACCCCCCATCCCTCACACATTTTCCTCACTCAAACTCTCTCAATCCCTCTCAATGTCTCTCAATCTCTCTCAATCTCTCTCAATTTCTCTCAATCTCTCTTAATGTAATGACCGGGAAAATATTAAGTCAAAATCGGACAGTCCGGTATTTGACCGTAATTATTCCCGGAACAGAAAGTAGTAGAAATATTGATGTAATCAGGAAAGTGTTATTTAGAAACTTTATATACGGGGTAAAATCACCCGAAAAGTGTAAAGTTATAATACGAATATTGTTACAGAGAAAATTCGTAAATATCAGTTGTGAATAGTGAAATATCGGTTAAAAGTTAGAAATTTTAACAGGTATATTTTAGTTATGAAAAACTGAAATATTTGGTAAATGACCAAATGACCAGTTAGAAAAAGAGTAGAAATATTAGAAGTAAGGAAAATGGTAAAAGTTCCTGAAACAGAATTTTCCCGAGTCAGTTAAAGCGGGAAACTGTAAAAAAAACGAGTACCGCGAGGGTACGCGTTTTGGGCGATTCTGGATCGTTTAAAATGAGAATTTCAGAAAAAGAAATTGACTATTGAGATACCCAAGAGAAGTGGGTTGAATATGAGAAATTTGACCCAGGGTGCTCGGCAGTCCAGAAAAGCAGTATAGAACCTGTACCGGGTGTGAAATTATCGGTACCGGAAAGAGACTCGTTTTGAAAAACGGAAAGTTTGTTCTCGACAAGAAAAATGTGGGGAACACGGAACCACTTAAATTAAGTGTTAAACTTAATTAGAATTAGTAAAATTAAATTATAGGAATTAAAGTGATTTCTTTAATTTAATTTTAGAAAGTAATAATAGATATTATTAAAAATATTATTATAATATTCATTATTACATTAATGTGGCCTACGGATTACATTAGAAGCTATAATTGCTTCTTCTTCTAATTGTGGCCGAGAGATAGAGAAAAGAGAGAGAAAAGAGAGAAAATCAAGAGAAAATAAAGGAATCACCCGTTTTCGCTGAAATTTCTTCCGTTCAGTCCGGTAGAAACATAACCCGAGGCATTCTAGCGGAGAATCTCAACTTTTCAAGGTAAGATTTCAGATTTTTCATGAGAAACTGCTTGCTTTTTCGTTTTTATGAATAGTAACTCATCTCGGGAAAAATCCGTAAAACTGAAAAACGAAACCGCGTTTTGTCGGGGACTACGATAGGAGTTTAATGTGCAAGTATTGAAAGGATTGAACAATTTTTTTTGGATTAACACTAAAAAATCCGGAATACCCTAGAAATGGAGAAAATGTATTTTTGTTCAATTTATATAGCAATTTGTGTTCAGGAATGTGAATCTGGACTACAGGTACCGAAATCGGAAGTAAAACGAGTTATTGAAAACTCGGGAAACGAGGAAAATTAAGGCGAAACTCTGCCAAAATTTCCTAAAATCTAGTTAGCAAGCAATGAGTTAGGAATCTGATTCTAGAGAATGGATAACAGTTTTAAACCTCGGAAACGAAGAGATTAAGATTCAGAAACCGAGATACACGAATATGTGTAAATTGCCTCTTGAGCTAGAATTTGGCCTTAAGGGGAAAAAGTCCATAAATGAGTTTGAAATTAGATTTAAGAATCTAAGTATGAGGAATTGTGATTGGAATAGGGAATTGATACCTATTTCTATGAAACAGGTTTTGGCACGAGAGCCGAAGCAACAAGAAAGAACTTCAAGCAAGCGGGTATCCTAGCGGATTACCGGTAAGTATAGACATATATGTTTGTCTGGACTCGAGTAAGCTGTAGTTAGACTTAGAACTATGAATTTACTTATGTTCTTAAGTCTATGTGATTACATGTGATTATACATGTTTGGAGGGCTTAATGCTCTAGATTTCAGAAGGGCGACATATGGTTACCCTTATGCATAGTTAAAAGACTGACGGGTCGTCGGCCTCCGCAAGGGAGGAAAATCTCAAAGAGTAGAGATTCCGACTTGACCAGACAGTAAGTAATGAGCTAGTAAAGTAAAAGACTGACGGGTCGTCGGCCTCCGCAAGGGAGGGAAATCTCACAGAGTAGAGATTCCGACTAGACCAGCCAGTAAAGTAAGAACAGAAAGATAGAAAGTAGTTTAAAGCATGTTCACACGAGCATATTTGCATCATAACTCTTAATGTAATTTCTATTAGTTTATGATGTATGCATGTTTATACTTGCTGAGCGTTAGCTCATCAGTTTACTCGTGTGCAGGTAACAAAGGTAAGCAGCCAGTCATATAGTGGTTTGCTTGATGGACATGCGGAGGCAAGGGTGGCGGAAATGTCATGGGTACACCGGAGTGGTCTCTACTACGCTCGCTTAGAAATTAAATTCCGCTGCAAAGTAATGAAATATAGAATACTAGTATGTATGTTCAGTTCTAAGAAGAAGATATTACAACCATTGTCTTAGTAAAGAACAACGGACTGTAATAAATTATGACAAGTTTTCGGAAACTAGTTTGATATCCGAATCGTTAAAGTAATAGCAAGATATGTTATTAGTGTAACAACATAACATGTTAAGAACCCGATGGTTAAAGTAAAGAAAAAAAAAATTTACCCGCACATGAACGCAAATTAAATAGACAATAGTCTAACAACGAATAATGGATTAGACTATAACTTAGCCTAATAGTAGTAGTATAAGGAACGGCGACCGCGCCGCGAGGGCGCGGGACGCCACACTTAATCTCTCTCACAATTTTTCTAAAGCTCTCTCTCTATCAAATTCATCTTATTTTTTTATAATGGATCCTTTTGGTTATAGTGGTATTCCTATTGATGCCCAACACAATGTAAAAGAAGGGTAATTTCCCACTAATGAGTTTGTTACGCAGCAATCTACTAATCCAAGCCATGGTGGATGTATTGGAGGTCGTGGTCACAATAGTGGGCATGGAGAAGCGGCGGTGAGTGCGACTGCATCTGCGTCTGCGTCGGCAAATGTTGCAACCTCCAGGAGGAAATGCAAGCGTACCTCGACACTTTGGGATCACTTTGACATAATTGACGAGGTGGATAATGAAGGTAACACTAAACATATAGTTCAGTGTAAATATTGTTTATCTAAATTACAAGGTGACACTATTCACGGCACCACACACTTGAGACGACACTCCGAAAAGTGTCTTCAAAAGGTTAGCCAATCTAGCGGACCCGAACTCCACCAAACACAATTATCTTTTGATCGCGCAACTAGTGGTCTAACCACTTGGAAATACGATCCGCAAGAAGATCGTATGGAAGTTGCGTGAATGATAGCTGCTTTAGATCAACCACTTAGTTTTGTAGAGCATCCTAATTGGCAACGATATATTAAGGTTGTACACAATCCTAATGCACAATTCACTTCAAAAACTACTCTTAGGAAAGATTTATTAAACTTATTTAAAAAAGAAAAAGATGCATTAATAAACCTTTTACACTCGACTAGCAAGTGCGTTGCGTTAACAGCAGATATTTGGTTTGTCATTGCCAATAAAGATTATTTAGCTGTAACCGGATATTACTTTAAAGGATTTGATTTAGATAAGAGAATATTAGGTTTTAAATGTGTTCTAGGATCACATAGCGCTGATTTAATATATAACACAATTTTAAATGTAATTGATGAATTTAGATAATGCTAGTGCCAATACAAAAGCAATTGAATTTTTTGAAAATGATTTAAGTCTATTCGGTGACGGTACTATTTTCCACCAACGTTGTTCATGTCATGTAATCAATTAAATATTTAAATCCGGTTTAAAAGAAATGGGTAATCACATTAAAAGAATTAGAGATAGTCTTGCATGGATTCAAGGTAGTAACCAAAGACAAGAAGATTAGTTTAGGTTCTTACAAGCATTAAATATACCTCCTAGAGCATTAGCGTTAGATATGCCTATAAGATGGAACTCAACTTATATAATGCTTCAACAATGCATCCCTTATAAGAATGCTATAACAAACTATATGTGTGCAAAATTAGGAGTAGGACATATAGATGAATTTGATTGGCAAATTGCCGAAGTTTTGTATCAATTTTTAGGTAGGTTTCATGAAGTTACTCTAAAACTTAGTGGAACATACTACCCAACATCACCTTTAGCTTTAGGAGAACTTTTAAGATTTAGTATTTTATTTCACGAATATAGGGAGGACCCAATCTTAGGAGTTCCTGTTCAGTCTATGGAAAAAAAATTTAAAAAATATTGGTATAAGTTGCCTTTGTTATATGGTTTAGGTACAATTTTTGATCCTAGATTAAAATTAGACGGATTAGAAAGTGGGTTAGAAAACTTAGGTGAATTTTAGGCCTCACTTGTATGGACCAATTTTCAATAATAAAGGCAAAAATATATGAAATCTATAGTAGATATGAGATTAGGTTTAGAAGCACAAACTCTAGAGTACAGGAATCGTAACAACAGGATGAAAACCCGCATTCATTCTTGAATGTTTTCGGGTTAAAGAAGAAGAAGAAGACAACTCAAACGGAAGCTATGAGTGGAATTGGATCTTCATCAACAAGTGGCAGTGGCGGCAGTAGCTTCAACGAGCTTATGGCGTACCTCAGTGAAGGCTTAGCAGTCGGCAGTGCGGCAGAATCATTTGACTTAGTTCAATGGTGGAGGGCACGGGACTTGGTCAATCCTAACTCGATTGGCAATGGATATATTTTCAATCCCAGTCTCCACTGTTTCATCCGAACAAGCCTTCAGTACAACAGGAAGAATACTTGAGGAACGCTGGAATGCATTGCAAAGGGATATTGTTGAAGCCTTAGTTTGCATTAAGGATTGGGATTGGGCCGATCAACGTCTACAAGATACAATTTCACCGGCAAGCCAAGAATGGATCGATGAATTTAATCGATTAACATTTAATTTTGAAGACGATCCCTCAGCTTCAAATTAAATTGTAAATTTGTAATTTGTATTTTGTAAATATGTATTTACTTTTTACATTGTATTTGTAATTTAATAAACAATGTAAGTTTATACAATTTGTAATTCATCACAAAATGATTGCACTCTTTTTTCCTTGCCAAGTTTTTATCCCAATTGGGTTTTTCTTGGTAAGGTTTTTAACGAGGCAATCATGAATTACAAATTTAAAAATTAATAAAGAAATAATTTTTTATATAGTTCGTGTGTTCATTTAAAATTGTAATAGATATAAATATAATATATATATAAATTGTGGCGACCCGCGCCCTCGCGGCGTGGTCGCTGTTCCTTATACTACTCTACTAATGGGCTAAGCTATAGTCTAATCCATTATTCGTTGTAAGACTATTGTCTCTTTAATTTACGTTCATGTGCGGGTAAATTTTTTTTTTTACATCGGGTTCTTAACATGTTATGTTGTTACACTAATAACATATCTTGCTATTACTTTAAAGATTCGGATATCAAACCAGTTTCCGAAAACTTGTCATAATTTATTACAATCCGTTGTTCTTTACTAAGACAATGGTTGTAATATCTTCTTCTTAGAACTGAACATACTTACTAGTATTCTATATTACATTACTTTGCAGCGGAATTTAATTCCTAAGCGAGCATAGTAGAGACCACTCCCGTGTACCCATGACATTTCCGCCAGCCTTGCCTCCGCATGTCCATCAAGCAAACCACTATGTGACTGGCTGCTTACCTTTGTTACCTGCACACGAGTAAACTGATGAGCTAACGGTCAGCAAGTATAAACATGCATACATCATAAACTAATAGAAATTACATTAAGAGTTATGATGCAAATATGCTCATGAGAAACATGTTTTAAACTACTTTCTATCATTCTGTTCTTACTTACTGGCTGGTCTAGTCAGAATCTCTACTCTTTGAGATTTTTCTCCCTTGCGGAGGCCGACGACCCGTCAGTCTTTTTACTTTACTGGTCATTTCTTATTGTCTGGTCTAGTCGGAATCTCTACTCTGTGAGATTTTCCTCCCTTGCGAAGGCCGACGACCCGTCAGTATTAACTGTACATAAGGGTAACCTTATGTCGCCCTTTTTCAATCTAGAGCACTAAGCCCTCCAAACACGTATAATCACATGTAATCACATAGACTTAATAACATAAGTAAATTCATAGTTCTAAGTCTAACTATAGCTTACTCGAGTTCAGACAAACATATATGTCTATACTTTCTTGTTGCTTCAGCTCTCGTGTCAAAACCTGTTTCATGGAAATAGGTATCAATTCCCTATTCCAATCACAATTCCTCATACTTAAATTTTTAAATTAATTTCAAACTCATTTATGGACTTTTTCCCCTTAAGGCCAAATTCTAGCTCAAAAGGCAATTTACACATATTCGTGTATCTCAGTTTCTGAATCTTAATCTATTCGTTTCCGAGGTTTAAAACTGTTATCCATTCTCTAGAATCAGATTCCTAACTCATTGCTTGCTAACTAGATTTTAGGAAATTTCGGTAGAGTTTCGCCTTAATTTTCCTCGTTTCACGAGTTTTCAATAACTCGTTTTACTTCCGATTCCGGTACCTGTAGTCCAGATTCACATTCCTGAACACAAATTGCTACATAAATTGAGCAAAAATACATTTCCTCCATTTCTAGGGATTTTCGGATTTTTAGTGTAAATCCAAAAAAAATTGTTCAATCCTTTCAATACTTGCACATTAAACTCCTATCGTAGTCCCCGACAAAACCTCGGTTTCGTTTTTCAGTTTTACAGATTTTTTCTGAGATGAGTTACTATTCATAAAAATGAAAAAGCAAGCAGTTTCTCATGAAAAATCCGAAATCTTACCTTGAAAAGTTGAGATTCTCCGCTAGAATGCCTTGGGTTATATTTCCACCGGACTGAACGGAAGAAATTTCGGCGAAAACGGATGATTCCTTGATTTTCCCTTGATTTTCTCTCGTTTCTCTCTCTTTTCTCTAGTCTCTCGGCCACCCTTAGGAAAATAGAACACTTTGTGTTCTAATGTGCTTCCGTAGGACTCTTTAATTGTATTAATGAATATTATAATATTTTTTTTATAATAATATCTCTTATTACTTTCTAAATTAAATTAAAGAAATTACTTTAATTCCTACAATTTAATTTGACTAATTCTAATTAAGTTTCACACTTAATTTAAGTGGTTCCGTGTTCCTCACATTTTTCTTGTCGAGACCAAACTTTCCGTTTTTCAAAACGAGTCTCTTTCCGGTATCGATAATTGCACACCCGGTACAAGTTCTATACTGCTTTTCTGGACTGCCGAGCACCCTGGGTCAAATTTCTCATATTCAACCCACTTATCTTGGGTATCTCAATAGTCAATTTCTTTTTCTGAAATTTTCATTTTAAACAATCCAGAATTGCCCAAAACGCGTACCCTCGCGGTACTCGTTTTTTTCGCAGTTTCCCGCTTTAACTGACTCGGGAAAATTCCGTTTCAGGAAATTTTGTCATTTTCCTTACTTCTAATATTTCTGCTCTTTTTCTAACTGGCATTTGGTCATTTACCAAATATTTCAGTTTTTCATAACTAAAATATACCTGTTAAAATTTCTAACTTTTAACCGATATTTTACTATTCACAACTGATATTTACGAATTTTCTCTGTAAAAATATTCGTATTATAACTTTATACTTTTCGGGTGATTTTACCCCGTATATAAAGTTTCTACGTAACACTTTCCTGATTACATTAATATTTCTATTACTTTCTGTTCCGGGAATAATTACGGTCAAATACCGGACTGTCCGATTTTGACTTAATATTTTCCCGGTCATTACATTCACCCCTCCTTAAGGAATTTTCGTCCCGAAAATCAGAACAACTGGGGGTACTTCTGTCTGATCTCTTCTTCTACTTCCCAAGTGGCTTCTGAAACATTGTGATTTTTCCAGTGCACTTTAACCATTGGGATACTACGACTTCTGAGTTTCCTTTCTTCTCTGGCTAGAATTTGGACTGGTTGTTCCTCATAGGACAAATCTTCGTGAACCTGAATAGGCTCATGCTGTAACACGTGCGATGGATCCGAGATATACTTTCGGAGCATTGCTACATGAAACACACTGTGCACTGAGGCCAACTCTGGCGGTAGAGCTAGTCGGTAAGCTACCTTTCCTATTCTTTCAATGATCTCAAAAGGCCCCATGTAACGTGGACTCAGCTTACCTTTCTTCCCAAAACGCATCATACCCTTCATTGGTGCGACTTTTAGGAATACAGAGTCCCCTACAGAAAATTCCAAGTGTCTTTGTCGTTTATCTGCATAACTCTTTTGCCGGCTCTGAGCCGTCTCTAATCTTCTACGAATCTTTTGCACTGTCTCAATGGCCTCTTGAATGAATTTCGTCTTGTGAAGCTGCTTTTCCCGAGTGTCATACCAATGAACTGGGGATCTACACTTCCTTCCGTAAAGTGCTTCATACGGGGCCATACCGATGGAAGCTTGGTAACTATTATTATACGAGAATTCGATCAATGGCAACTTCATACTCTATGCGCCCTTGAAATCCACTGCGCATGCACGAAGCATATCTTCTAGGGTCTGAATGGTCCTCTCTGACTGCCCATCTGTCTGGGGAAGGAACGCTGTGCTATAGCGCAATTCTGACCCCATCGCTTCCTGAACACTTCTCCAAAAATTGGAGGTAATTCGGCTGTCTCTGTCCGACACTATGCTAACTGGTACTCCATCTAGCTTTACTACCTTAGCCACATATAACTCAGCTAACCTCTCTAAGGAGTAAGTTATCTTGATCGGAATGAAATGTGCTGATTTCGTTAGCCGATCAACGACTACCCAAATGGCATCGTATCCCTCACTGGTTCTCGGAAGTCCGGTTACAAAGTCCATGGCTAAGTGTTCCCACTTCCATTCTGGGATCTCTAGTGGCTGTAAGCTTCCAGCTGGTCTCTGATATTCTGCTTTGACCTTTTGGCATGTCAAGCAGCGACTAACATAGTCAACTATGTCATTCTTCATTCGCCTCCACCAAAAATGTTGTTTCAAATCTTGATACATTTTGGTGGCACCTGGGTGTACGGAATATGGCGTGTTGTGCGCTTCCGCGAGTATCTACTTCTTGATCCCCTCTTGATCCGGTACACAAATTCTTCTTTGGTATAGGAGAATTCCGTCCTTTGAAAGGCTGAAATTCGACCTTGCATTATCTACTATCTCCTTCCTTTATCCATCCATAATTGGATCACCTTTCTGAGCTTCTCGTATCTCGTCCTGTAGCACAGGCTGCAGCCTTAGAGAAGCTAACTTACCAGAGATTAATTCGAGGTCTAGGAGATTAATCTCTTGTTGAAGCTGCTTGGGCAACAATTCGGTCTCCACTGGAGTCCGTAGTGCTGGGTTTCTACTCAAAGCATCTGCTACTCGATTGGCTTTACCTGGATGGTAAAGGATTTCACAATCGTAGTCCTTCACAAGTTCAAGCCATCGTCTTTGTCTCATATTAAGCTCCTTCTGCGTGAAGAAGTACTTTAGGCTCTAATGGTCCGTATAAATTTGGCATTGAACCCCATATAGGTAATGCCGCCATAACTTGAGCGCAAAAACTACTGCGGCTAACTCAAGATCATGTGTTGGGTAATTTCGCTTGTGATCCTTCAGTTGCCGAGATGCGTAAGCAATGACCTTGCCATTTTGCATCAACACGGCTCCTAGTCCTGTCTTTGATGCATCACTGTAGATGTCAAATTTTTCTCCCTCTTCTGGGATCGTGAGTACTGGAGCACTAATTAATCTTCTTTTGATCTCTCTGAAACTCTGTTCACATCTATCTGTCCATTCATACCTTCTATCTTTTCTGGTTAAGGCAGTGAGAGGAGCTGCAAGACGAGCAAATCCCTCCACAAACCTTCTGTAATACCCTGCCAATCCTAGGAAACTGCGAATTTCCGTAACACTCTTTGGAACTGGCCACTTCTCAACCGCTTCAACTTTTGCTGGATCCACGGTGATTCCTTCCTTGGATACCACATGTCCGAGGAAGTGGACTTTATCTAACCAGAACTCGCACTTAGAAAACTTCGCATATAGCTGATGTTTCTCCAACGTGTGTAGTGCGATCCTCAAATGTTCTGCGTGCTCCTGTGGATCTCGTGAGTATATAAGGATGTCATCGATGAAAGCAATAACAAACTTATCTAAATACTCTCTGAAGACTCTGTCATAAGGTCCATAAACGCCGCTGGGGCATTTGTAAGTCCAAACGGCATCACTAAGAATTCGTAGTGTCCATACCGAGTTCTGAATGCCGTTCTGGAAATGTCTTCTTCTCTAATCTTAAGCTGATGATACCCCAATCGAAGGTCTATCTTCGAAAACGTGGTAGCTTCCTTCAACTGGTCGAACAAGTCATCGATTCGTGGCAATGGGTACTTGTTCTTGATGGTGACTTTGTTGAGCTCTCTATAATCTATGCACATCCGAAGCATGCCGTCCTTCTTTTTGACAAAGGACCGGAGCTCCCCATGGCGAGAAACTCGGTCTGATGAAGCCTTTGTCTATCATTTCTTGGAGTTGAACCCGCAACTCTTTCAGTTCCGCTGGAGCCATCCTGTACGGTGCTTTGGATATTGGTGCGGTGCCGGGGAGAAGCTCTATCTCAAAAACTATTTCCCGTTCTGGAGGAAGTCCGGGTAGTTCCTCTGGAAAAACGTCTAGGAACTCCTTGACTATGGGAACGTCTTCTGGTTGATGTTTCCCCTCTTGGTTCCTGTCCACCACATACGCCAAATATCCAGTGCATCCGCTAGACAGCAATCGTCAGGCTTCTAGGGAACTAATAAAACGTATGGGTGTCCCTGATGTGGAACCCATGTACTCAAACACCTGTTCTCCTTCTGGCTGAAAAACTACTCTTTTCTTTCTACAGTCTATTGTAGCATTATACTTTCCTAGAAAATTCATTCCTAGGATCACATCATGATCTACTAAGTTCAGAACAACTAGGTCCGTAACTTAGTTCTCTTCCTGCTATCTTTACTGGTACGTGACGTAACCAGTGACTAGACAACAACACATCACCTGATGGTAGTGCTGTCTTAAAGGCTTGCCCTATCCTCTCTGGATTTGGCAATGTTATGCTCTGCACGTATTGCCCGATTAACTAGATCGGCTATCGTGGTTGGTGGATGCTCCCCACTTTCCACAACAGTGGCTATATCTCCACGGAGCATATTAACCATCATCCTAACCTTCTCTTCCTCTGTTGGAACCAACTGAGGGCATAGTCGTGCCAACTGATCACATCGTCGGCATGCTTCTACAACTGTCTGGTCGCCTTGCTTCAAATTGTTGAACTCATTATGTTGAGTCTTCAGGGCTTCTAAGTTGTAATACTTACGGTTAAATTCCCATAGGAATTCATCCCACAACATCTGTCTCACATTCCTTCTAGCGCACACTGATTCCCACCAATAGCGGGTGTTGTGTGGGAAAATGTGACGAAACACGTGGACCACCAAAATTACGACACGTGGCGACATACGCTCCCTGCCAAATGCATAACCCTCGACGCTTCGATATCTCGAAACCAGCCGACGAGCCCAAAGCCAATGTCCAAACCGAAGCGATGACCCCATGTGGCGTCGACGGAACCAAAAGGTCCAAATTAAGGCGCTAAGGTTCCTCGACTGCAGAAAGGGCGCTCAAAGAGGACAAAAGAGGCTCAGGCGGTGCTGGCGACGAGAGGATCTTCCCGTCGAGGCATGGTTGGTTGCGTACAAAAGAAGAAGACTACAGACAGCATTAATGACAAGATTACAAACCGCCACAGGGGACACAAAAGCATTACGGAGATTCACAGAGCCGTAATCGAAGACTAAATCAGAAGAGTGAACAGTACTGATTAGTGGGCTACTGGGCCTAAAAAGGAGAAGCACTCGAGTGCCTGAGGCCTACAGAGGAAAACCCCTTGTGAAGGCAATATTCGGCTATATAAGGAGAACAACCCCCAATGGAGAGGGGATGGAAAAATAAAAAGAAAAGAGAACTTACTTGTACAACTTCTGTAAACTCTCTCAAAAGAAATACGAATGACAGTGGATGTAGCTCTGATTTTATAGAGTGAACCACTATAAAAATTTCTCTTGTATTTTTATACTCAGCAAAAGAAAACACTAATCACACATAGAAACTCAATAACCGGCCGGTAAACCAAAGGGTGACCAGAGGTATCCTGGCTGGTTTATTGTTGACGAAATTCTACCGTCAACAATTGGCGACTCCGCTGGGGACCGGAAGCGTTAGGCCCCCAAGAATATAAGCTGCAAACAACCATCCACCTGGGGGATATCAGGATGGAAGGAGATTTACGTCCAGAAGGAAATGGAGTTCCCCCCCCCCCCCGACGCACCACAGCCGGACCCGAGACAGATGCAAGCTCAGATTACTGCCCTAACCGACCTGGTGCGTGGGCTAGTAACCGTGGTAGAGCGACTGGAAGGAAGGAACTCCATGCCGCCGTTAGAAGATGCCCCGAGACCACAAGGACCCGCCGTAATGGAAAATCCAAATCACGGTGAACATCCACACGTCCAAGAAGGAACCGGGGAGAGCGAGCACCGCCGGGGCCTTCCCAGGCCTCGGCCCACCCACTCTTCGGGCAGCCGGTTGAGAGCTGCTGGGATCCGAGCCATCGAGGAGCTACCCCAAAATCCAGGAGGAAACCTGCCGGGAGAGTCGGGATCAGTACAGGCGGGCGGCCAGGCCAGGGGTGGACCCATTGCTCAAAGGCCGGAAGCACCGGGAACTGCTGGGTCGGCCGTCTCGACGGAAGAAGCGCGGACCATCATGGAACGCATGGCCAACCTGGAAAGGAGACTGACCGGGGATGTGGCGGGGCTGAAAAAGAATATTGGACGAGTGGCCGAAGTGGTGAACGTCGATATTACACCCAGCCGCATTCACGACCACCCGTTCACTACGGAGATAATGGCGCTCCCCCTCCCCGACAAGTACAAATCGCCGTCGATTCCACCCTATGACGGACGAGGGGATCCCGACGACCATTTAGAGATGTATACGGGACACATGCTCTTACACGGGTACGCCGAGGAAATCATGTGCCGAGCTTTCCGGAACCACCTGACCGACTCCGCCCGACGTTGGTTCCGGACGCTGAAACCAAACTCTATCTCCAGCTGGGATGAGTTAAAAGAGGCATTTTCCCTCCAATTCATCGGGGTCAAGAAGTATGTACCCCCAAAACAAAACCTGACAACAATATACCAAAAGCCGAACGAGACGCTGAGGGATTGGCTTGCCAGGTATGGAGAGGCCGTAGCCGCAACGATGGATATTACCGACAGGGAAGCCCTGATGGGGGCCTTGTCGAGTATAAAGAAGACAGCTCCTTTCAAAAGAGAGCTGAACCGAAAACCCCCGTCCAGCTACAAAGAGTTCCTTGCACGGGCGCAAGGATACATCAACGCGGAAGAAGCAGACGCTAATGACCCCGATCACAGATCCAACAAGGGTAAGGGGATCGAGCAAGGGTCGGCGCCACCGAAGCAAGACGGGAGGAAACGTCGAGGGGAAGGAAGCGGCGACAAGCCACCAGCCTCGACACAAAGAACACCGGAGGCCAAGAAGCCAAGACAGGAGGAGCCACGCAGGCCTCGGCTATTCCAAAAATACGACACCTACCATGAACTAACGGTAGGCGTCGAAGAAATATTCAACCAGATAGGCCGCGGGAACATGCTACGCCGGCCTGAGCCGATGAAGTCAGACCCTACCCGAAGGAGCCAAAGGAAATTCTGCAGGTTCCACGGCGAGGTTGGCCACCACACCAATGACTGCGCCGACCTCAAGGATGAAATCGAAAGAATAATCCGCGAGGGAAGGCTGCAGGAATTCAGGGCTGACCGAAGGCCCCGTAACGACGGCCATGGCGGGCACAACGACGGTAGACGCCGAGAGGAAAACCACCGACCAGAAGATCGGGAGCCTGTCGGCGTCATTCGAACAGTCCTCGGCGGCCCTTACATAGGAGGAGACACTCGGAGGTCGCAGAAGGACTACGCCCACGAGGCCAGAGGGGTCTACCAGGAGCGATTTTGGAATGTCTCCGCCACCAAAGCCCCGAGACACAGCCACACTGATGTGGCCTTCAACGAGGATGACGCCAGCGGAGTTCACTTCCCCCACAACGACGCACTGGTAGTGGAAGCCGTGATCGGGAACCACACCGTGTGCCGGATTCTGGTGGACAACGGGAGCTCGGTGGACCTTTTATATTCCGACTGCTTAGACAAAATGGGGATTCCTAAGGAGCAGTTGGAACGGACTACCAGGCCACTATACGGGTTCACCGGGGACTCCGTCATCCCTCAAGGAACTATCCGGCTACCGATAACCGCCGGAGAAAAACCCCGACAAGCAACAACAATGGCCAACTTCGTGGTAATCAAAGGAGGCTCCCAATACAACGCGGTCATCGGGAGGCCAACCCTCCAGGCCTTGAGGGCGGTAACCTCCGTTTACCACCAAAAGATTAAATTCCCCACCCCGAATGGCGTAGGGGAAATTAAGAGCAATCAATATGAGGCCAGGGTTGCATACTCCGATGCTTTGCGAGGATATGACCAGCCGGGAAGACAAGAGATGAGGATGGTTCAACAAGACCTCATCGAAGACATAGACCCCAGAGTTCAAGAGGAGGTTACTTGGTCCCAGCCCATCGAGCAGTTAGAAGAAATCCAGATTGACCACAATGGGGGCATCAAGGTACTGAAGATAGGCTCGGACTTGACTCCATCCCTCAAAAGCGAGGTTGAAAGGTTCCTTAAGAAGAACATGGATGTCTTCGCCTGGAACCATTCCGACATGGAAGGGATCGACGCCGAGGTAATGTGCCACTCCTTAAACGTCGACCCCACCTATCCTCCCAAACGCCAAAGACGCCGACCGATGAACCCGGAGAGATATGAAGCGCTGAGGGAAGAGGTCGACAAGCTGATTAACAATGGCTTCATCAGAGAGGCACACTACCCACGATGGATATCAAATCCAGTCCTGGTAGTCAAGCCCAACGGGAGCTGGAGAACTTGCATCGATTTCAGCGACCTCAACAAAGCATGCCCCAAGGACGGCTTTCCACTTCCTCGGGTAGACCAAATGGTCGACGCCACGGCGGGACATGAGATGCTGAGCTTCATGGACGCTTATTCCGGGTACAATCAGATCCCCATGAATCCAGCCGACGAGGAGCACACATCTTTCATAACCGATAGGGGCCTTTACTGCTACAAAGTCATGCCCTTTGGTCTGAAAAATGCAGGGGCAACCTACCAAAGGTTAGTAAATAAGATGTTTGCTCAACAGATCGGCAAAACAATGGAGGTCTATGTCGACGACATGCTCGTGAAAAGCGCCAACGCAAGCCATCACGTCGAACATCTGGGAGAAATGTTTGGTATATTGAGAAAATACCACATGAAGCTCAATCCCCAGAAATGTGCCTTCGGAGTCGGATCGGGTAAATTCCTCGATTTCATGGTTAGCAGCCGAGGAATCGAGGCCAACCCAGAGAAGATTAAAGCCTTACAGGATATGCGGTCACCAACCAAACCAAAGGAAGTACAGAGGTTGACAGGTTGCGTCGCCGCCCTGAATAGATTTATATCAAAGGCTACGGACAAATGCGTCCCTTTCTTCGACGCGCTGAAGGGAAATAAACACTTTGAATGGACGCCACAGTGCGAGGAAGCTTTTCAAAGGCTAAAAGAACATTTGGGCAAGCCCCCAATCTTGTCCAAACCAAACGCAGACGAGGAGCTTAGGCTCTACCTCTCAGTATCTCAGCACGCCGTGAGCTCTGTACTTATAAGGGAAGAGGGGAAAGTGCAATTACCAATCTACTATGTGAGCAAAAGACTCCTCGACGCCGAGTCAAGATACAGCGAAATGGAGCGTCTAGCTCTCGCCTTGATGATCGCCTCGAGGAAACTCCGGCACTACTTCCAATCCCACATAATACGAGTCCTCACAAACCACCCGCTGAGACAAGCCTTGCAAAAACCCGAGACCTCCGGACGACTTCTCAAGTGGTCGGTAGAGCTAAGCCAGTTCGACATAAAGTACATGCCAAGAACCGCCATCAAAAGTCAAGCTCTCGCCGACTTCCTGGCCGAGTTTTCTCACAGACCAGCTTCCACCTCATCTGAAGAAGCCGATAATACTACATGGAAGCTCTACGTAGATGGGGCGTCGAGCGAAAACGGATCAGGGGCTGGCATTCTGTTGATCAGTCCTGAAGGCCACAAAATTACCTCGGCGGTACAATTTAAATTTAAGGCTTCAAACAATGAAGCAGAATATGAAGCCCTGATTGCCGGACTGCGCTTGGCGAAACACTTGAAAGTCGAGAGGATCGACATCTACAGTGACTCCCAGTTAGTCGTCGCCCAGGTCAAAGAAGAATACCAAGCACGCGGCGAGAAGATGGGGGCATATCTCAGGAAGACGAAGGAAGAGCTCGTCAAATTCAAAAAATACGAGATATTCCAGATCCCTCGCAGTGAGAATGCAAACGCAGACGCGCTGGCGAAACTAGCGACGTCGAGGGATGCTGACACCCTAGGCGTCGTCCCCATTGAAGAGCTAGAGCGACCAACTATTGAGGAACTTGTGCAGACACTCAATATCCAAGAAGGAGAAAATTGGATGACTCCCCTCATTCAATACCTAATGGACGCACGGCTGCCGAATGATAAAGTTGAGGCCCGACGAATCAGGTATAGAGCCGCCAGGTATTTATTATACGATGGCCTGCTCTACCGACGAGGCTATTCAACACCCTTACAACGATGCTTGGACGACGACGAAGCCCAGAAAGTCCTCCAGGAAATACACGAAGGGGTCTGCGGCAATCATACCGGGGGACAATCTTTGGCACTAAAGGTCTTGAGGCAAGGATACTACTGGCCCACGCTAAAAAAGGACGCATTTCAATATGCCAGGCGATGTGATAAATGCCAGAGGTACGCCACAATTCCACGAGCACCCCCGGAGAAACTGACCTCCATTCTTAGTCCGTGGCCCTTCGCCAAGTGGGGGATCGACCTAATCGGACCATTGCACCTCGCACCTGGGGGGTTGAGGTTTGCAATTGTAGCGGTAGACTATTACACGAAGTGGGCGGAGGCCAAGGCCTTAACTACAACAACCGAAGCGGCCTGCACTAAATTCCTATGGGACCACATTGTGTGCAGGTTCGGGGTTCCCCACTCGATAGTCTCCGACAACGGAAAGCAGTTTGACAACGCTGCCATACGTAAATTCTGCGAAGGTTTGGGCATCCGGAAGGACTTCTCGGCGCCAATTCATCCACAGTCAAATGGACAGGTCGAAGCAGTCAACAAAATACTTAAATATACTCTCAAGAAAAGACTCGATGACCTGAAAGGAAGATGGGCTGAGGAGCTTCCCAAAGTTTTATGGGCATACAGAACTACGAGCCGAACCACAACAGGGGAAACCCCTTTCTCCATGGCGTATGGCGTTGAGGCGGTACTTCCTATAGAGATCGAGACGCCGACCCTAAGAACCGTTATTCACAACGACGAGGATAACGCAGAGGGTTTAAGCGGAGAACTCGACTTGCTGGAAGAAAAACGACTCAACTCCCAATTACGTCTCGCCGCTTATCAACAACGAACGGCGCGATACTATAACAAGAAGGTTCGGCAAAGAAGGTTCACCCCGGGAGACCTAGTATTAAAAAGGGTGACGCAAAGCACAAAACCTAAAAATACTGGTCCCCTAGGCCCAACTTGGGAAGGGCCCTACCGCATAAGAGAAGCGCTGCGACCCGGCACATACATCTTGGAAAACCTCCACGGCAGGAAGGTCCAACACCCGTGGAACGCCGAGCAGCTAAAAATATACTACCAATAGCGTATGAAGTTGTTTACACATTTTATGTTTGTATATTCGTTACAGATGAAATAAATTGGTCTGTTTTGCAGCATAATGTGTTTTGCAGCATGAGATAGATTGATCCCCTAAAAATGTGTTTGTTTAAAAGAAAACCCAAGGGTGTATTTAACCGACACAGGGGCAAGTGAAGACGCAACACTTAGTGAAATTCCAAGGAATTTCCTAAGACGACGACCCTAAGGCGTTACATCGACGTCAGAATCCTCCAAGGAGGAAAGACGCAACACTTAGTGAAATTCCAAGGAATTTCCTAAGACGACGACCCAAAGGGGTTACATCGACGTCAGAATCCTCCAAGAAGGAAAGATTCGACGCTTAGCAAAATTCCAAGGAATTTCCTAAGACGACGATCCAACTGAATGAGCCCGACGTCAGATCCTCCAAAGAAGAAAGAAACAAATTCAAAGGAATTTCTCTAAGGAAACGGGAGGCAAATAGCGGACAATCAACAATTGAGGTGTGATATGAAAAACCCTTGCTATTATAAAAATATAAATATTGAAATAATGATAATAAATTGTCTGAAAAGAAGATTAATTACAAAAAACAAAAGAAGGATCAAAAGGCGAAAAAATAGGCCCTCAAGCCTCGTCGCCACCCTCGTCGCCGCCGGCTGCTGGCTCATCATCGCCTGCCGAGGGAGGAAGCATCTCTTCATCGACGGCCGGAGTAGAAGAGTTGTATAGAAAGCTCAAATCCCACTCAGGACGCTCTTTCTTAATCAAATCAACGATCGGATCACCCGCCGACAAAAAGTCCTTGTTGCGGATGTCGAAGAACTCCTGAGAAACCTTGAACTCCTCGAGCATCTCCGCCCGTCGAGCATTAAAAGCCGCTTCAGCTGCAGCCTCAGCTTCGAGCTTCCCCTCGGCCTTACCCTCGCGATAGCGATTCTCGACATCAACAAGAGCCACAGCCAGTTTCTTTTCAGACGAGTCCAGTTGCCGGGTGAGGTCCTCTGTCTTGGCCTTCAGCTTGGCAAACTCGCCTTCCAGACTTAGCAGCTGGGCCGCTGCTAAATTCCTCTCATCACAGGCCTCGTCCCTCTTTTTGTTGGCCTCGTCGATGAGGGACTTCAGCTCGGCCTCCAGCCCGTTCATTGTCTCCTGGCGCTCCTCGACCTTGACAAGGTCAAGAAGGTTGAGGAGAGAGAGGACCAGGCTCTAAAATAAAAAAAATCACCGAAAGTTAGGACAGAGCGCCAAACAATCTACTTTAAAGAAAAATGCGTGCATACTTACATGGATCTGAAAGGAAATCTGCTTCCTCTGCCGGTCAACCATGGTGGACCGGGAGGCAGCGACCCAGTGTGGCTCCAGCCAGGACTCGTATAGCGCCTGGAAGACGAGGGAGAAACGGGGAGGAAGTTTGAGTATCGCCTCAACCTCGGCGTCAGAAAGGTCCGAGACCTGAAAGTTCCCATCTAGGACCCTCCCCCCGGGAATCATTATACGTTCCCTTGGGCCCGGGGTGATGGGAACATCTGGGATAGGTACCGCCGGCGTCCATCCCTTCCCAGACGACGCAGCAACGTCCACCGGGACTTCGGTGCGTTGCCTCTTCCTGCTCTTGCCCTTCTTCCCCTTTGAGGCAGGGCAGGACGAGCTGGCCACCTCCTTCCCCTTGGCCGAAGTTTGATGGCTCGGCGAGGGCTGCGCGGCGGGTGGCGCCTGCTCTCTCGGCGCCTGTTCCCCCGACGCCTGTTCCCTCGGCGCCTGCCGGGGGCTTGGTGTCGGCCGCGGGGCCCCGGGGAGTTGGATCCTAAGAGACGCCATCTCTGACGACGAAAAGGAGTTTAAAAAAAAAAAGGGAGACGTCGAGAGAAGAAGTTACCTTCGTCGTTAAGATGGAAGTATTCGCGGACGACGTCTAAGTCTGAAGGGTCGGGGAGATCGAGGATCAGGCCGGATGCTCGGAGGTTCTCCTCGGTAAGGAGGTTTCCGATATGGCGAGCCTCCGAAGGAAGGGAGAAAGATGCCTCGACCCTCTCTAAGCTATTTGCCGAGAACTTCGGCCGGTCGTGGTTAACTACACAATGGAAAGCGCGTCGTCAGTAGGAAAGGAAAAAGAAGGATAAGTCACTTTAAAACACAATCTACAAACTTACTCATCTCCCCAAACGACGACTGAATCAGCCTTCGGTGAGGACGGCGGTCATTGGGGTGGAAGTTGAATGGCCCCCGAATCATAAAGAACATGGGCTTCCACCCGTGAGACGACGAGGGGGCGCCCAAAATAAGCTTCCCAAATCGCGGCTGGGCCCTCCCATGACCGCTCAAGAAATACCATCCGTCGAACTTGGCGACGTGGCATAACTTGTACATAAAACAGAACTCCTCCAATGGGAGTTCCATATCGAACTTCTGGTGCCACAGGACCCAGGTCCCCGCAAAGCAGTACCAGAAGTTCGGCGCCAGCTGAGCAGGAGAGATGCCATAAAAATGGCAGTACTCCTTAACGAAGGGATGAATCGGAAGAGTCATCCCCGCTGTTACCGCCCTCGTGTAAACTGGAAGGTAACCAGTCGGCGGCATGCTGGTCCTGAAGTGTTTATCAGGGAGAAGGTACTCGAACCACCTCCCATCGATACCTCCTTCCTTCACAGCCCGGATAATGTCCTTGTTCCGGACCCTCGACGGTACGTCGTCGGCTGTGAAGGAAGGTCTTTCCGGGTCACCACTCATAGCGGCCAGAGGGGCGTTTACCGCCGCAGCCTCTACCCCGCTAACACTGGCCCCGGTGAAAGGGATCTGCTCGATCCTTTGGTCCACCAGCTCCTCAAATCTGGCGAACTCGTCCCTAAAGTCGTCGATTGGCTCGAATCCCCCCTCGACGTCTTCGATATAACTAGGGTAAGAGCCGACACTAGACGACGAGGAGCTTCCTGAAATCTCCACCACTGAGGAGGGTCAGAGCGAACAACAGAAGAATCCTCTCGACTGCTAGAGTTTTGAGTCATTGTTCTGACAAATAAAGGACAAAAAGCTAAGTTAAAACCCTAACATCGAGAGGAATAAACGACGACTGCTCTAAACGTCGATCATTTATGGCATAAATGGAGACGACGAGTGTTCATGAGAACCGCGGGTTCCTAGAACCCAGAAACTAAAGGCAAAATCCAACAAACAGACAACTACGCGTACGAAAAAACCAGGTTATCCAGTGCAACAGAAAGGTAAGTTTTCCTAAACTAAGTAATATTCCCGTTTTCAGTGTACACATATTTCCACGTTCCGGGTATGCAAAGAAAGACCGAGTAAAAGCTGAACGAACGAAGGTCTCAAAAACTCACCGGAGAATGGAGTGAAAATCGATTCGCGACGAAGTACACCGAGAAGGACGGGAAGAGCAACGTCGGAAGTCCGGCGAGATACGCTCTGAGGCAGTGCAGGGATTTCAAACGGAAAAACAACGAGATGCTTCGAGTTCGAGGTTTTGAAAGTTCAAAAAATGGTTCCCGGATTTTCAAGGGGATATTTATAGGCAAAATCTACCCTCGGCCCCCAGCCGTTGGATGGAGATTTCAAAATCCCACGGTCAGGGATTTCCGCGTAGATCCAGCGGTCAAAAATTGGGCGGGAAATCGAAAGGACACAGATCCAACGGTCAAGGGTCGACCTCTCGAAGAACGGATGCCATCATTAAAGTCAGAATAATCGACGCGAAGGTTGCGTTCCCGAACCTGCCAAGCACTCATTGCGAAAAGAGGTTCGAGGACGGTTTCCCACACCCGAAGCACAGAAGGAGAGAACCGAGCCTAGAGGTCGAGGCCACCAAAAGAGGAACCCTCGACCTGGGGGGTAGCTGTTGTGTGGGAAAATGTGACGAAACACGTGGACCACCAAAATTACGACACGTGGCGACATACGCTCCCTGCCAAATGCATAACCCTCGACGCTTCGATATCTCGAAACCAGCCGACGAGCCCAAAGCCAATGTCCAAACCGAAGCGATGACCCCATGTGGCGTCGACGGAACCAAAAGGTCCAAATTAAGGCGCTAAGGTTCCTCGACTGCAGAAAGGGCGCTCAAAGAGGACAAAAGAGGCTCAGGCGGTGCTGACGACGCGAGGATCATCCCGTCAAGGCATGGTTGGTTGCGTACAAAAGAAGAAGACTACAGACAGCATTAATGACAAGATTACAAACCGCCACAGGGGACACAAAAGCATTACGGAGATTCACAGAGCCGTAATCGAAGACTAAATCAGAAGAGTGAACAGTACTGATTAGTGGGCTACTGGGCCTAAAAAGGAGAAGCACTCAAGTGCCTGAGGCCTACAGAGGAAAACCCCTTGTGAAGGCAATATTCGGCTATATAAGGAGAACAACCCCCAATGGAGAGGGGATGGAAAAATAAAAAGAAAAGAGAACTTACTTGTACAACTTCTGTAAACTCTCTCAAAAGAAATACGAATGACAGTGGATGTAGCTCTGATTTTATAGAGTGAACCACTATAAAAATTTCTCTTGTATTTTTATACTCAGCAAAAGAAAACACTAATCACACATAGAAACTCAATAACCGGCCGGTAAACCAAAGGGTGACCAGAGGATCCTGGCTGGTTTATTGTTGACGAAATTCTACCGTCAACAGCGGGCATCTTTCTTTAATACAAAAGTGGCGCACTGAATCATCTCCCTGTCGGTGAGTTCCATAAAATCAAACACTATCTGAATGGATGCTAACCATTCCTCAGCCTCGAGTGGATCTGTTGATCCATCGAACTCTGGAGGTGCCATTCTCTTAAACCTCACATACAATGGTTCCTTTGGGACCATTTCTCGGTACCCCATCTCACCCCTTACTGGCTCTTGGGGTTCAACCGTCTCTGCGGGTTGCTCAGGTTGGGCGGCTTGTGCTGGAACCGCCTGCGGAGAGGGTGCTCCTCCAACCTGGTGACCCTATATCAACTGGGTAAGCGATTCTCGTAACTGTCTGCTTTCCTTAGCCTGGGCTGCTATTTGCCCCCTCAGACCTGCTACTTCTTCAGCTAGGTCTGGTGCTGGAGGATTCTGTTCTGCTTGGGTTCTCTTTTGACGTGTACGAACCATGTTGCTGTGTCTATATTAATCAAAAGAGCAACATCGTTAGTCTAAGTGCAAAAAGAACCGCTTCAAAAGTTCCTTGACTTGCAATACTTTAAACTATCATTCATTCTCATATAAATTAGCAAAACATACATTCTATATGTTCTCCTATTATGCATGCCCCATATCATGCATATCACATCATATACAAATCATCACAAAAGTAAAGGTTTTTAAGCCTTTCATTCATATCTATTATGTATGTCCCATTCCATACATATCACATCATACATAAAACATCATTAGTCTAAGTTTCTCAATACTATTTACATAACCTTGCATCATATTTAAATAAATAAGACGCTAAGTCCTAACTTAATCCTCATCATCTAAGTGTTCCTCAGGATCCTCCTCCAGATCCTCCTTGGGGTCTTCCTCCGAATCCTCCTCGGGATCCGACTGAGGGTTACCACTAGCTTCCTCACCAACGGTCCCAACGTAGGTCCATCTTCGCTGAACGGCCATAGGCTCGTCCGCTGCCTCTATCTCAGGTCTCGGTCGTTGTCGAGAAGTAGTGGCTTCCGCATCACGTCTCCTGATACGGGTATTGGAAAACAGGAAGTCTCACCTAACAGCCGCTGGCCGTGTCCTCTCCTCTAACAGCTGGCGCTCACAATGCTTCGCCTCAACAATAAATTGTGTGAGGGTCTGATTCGATCGCGGAACTAGCCGACGTTGGTACTCTTCCGTCATACCTCTCCATAGGATCTGACACTGCTCCTTCTCACTTAGATTAAAAATTTGATTCGGAGCTAGTACCTCTGTCAAAACTCTCGCTATATAGGCTACAACGGCCTCATCCGATCTCATACTCGCCCTCTCGGCTTGTATGATAAACACTCGAGCTTGGGTGTAGGTCACGGCTACACTCACCTGACTCTGTGTCTCTCCACTCTACTATGGTGCCGACTCAGATGGCATGACCTGGGGAAGAAACTGATGCTTCAACATGTGGCAAAAGTCTTCCCATTGCATCTCTGCTATTTCGTCCTCATCCAAAGCTTCCCAAAAGATTAGGGCATTGCCCTCTAACAGACTTGCTGCGAGTACAATCCACTCCTCTCGAGCTATGTCATAGGCTCGTATCACATACTCGACACGGTGCAGCCAATCCCTAATTCTAGTGGGATGTGAAAGCCCATCGAAGGAAGATGCATTACAGGTGTAGAACCTGGCTGCGACTCGACCTGTAGTCAAAACAACTCTACTTGCTCGGTGTGCAGCCTGGGCCGCCATGGGCTCTAGAGCCCTTAACTCCCGATCCACTGGTGGATGGCTATATCTGGCAGGAGTGGGTACCGACCTCTCTGTTTGTCAGAACCGTGACATTAGAAACATTCTTACCCGTCCCCACAACGTATTCTCTTGTGGTATGGGCGCTAACCGGGATGATGGATATGATCGATCCATTAGTACCTGCTCTGTCTTGCAAAAAGAAATAAGAAATTCTTAGTTTTAGTTCATAAACTAATTTACCTGGACTGCGCAGAAGCATGGGTGCGGGACTTGTCATGGCAGGAGTAGGAACGCCGCTCTGATACCAACTGTGGCGACCCGCGCCCTCGCGGCGCGGTCGCCATTCCTTATACTACCCTACTAATGGGCTAAGCTATAGTCTAATCCATTATTCATTGTTAGACTATTGTCTCTTTAATTTACGTTCATGTGCGGGTAAATTTTTTTTTTTTACATCGGGTTCTTAACATGTTATGTTGTTACACTAATAACATATCTTGCTATTACTTTAACGATTCGGATATCAAACTAGTTTCCGAAAACTTGTCATAATTTATTACAATCCATTGTTCTTTACTAAGACAATGGTTGTAATATCTTCTTCTTAGAACTGAACATACATACTAGTATTCTATATTACATTACTTTGCAGCGGAATTTAATTCCTAAGAGAGCGTAGTAGAGACCACTCCCGTGTACCCATGACAATTCCGCCACCCTTGCCTCCGCATGTCCATCAAGCAAACCACTATGTGACTGGCTGCTTACCTTTGTTACCTGCACAAGAGTAAACTGATGAGCTAACACTCAGCAAGTATAAACATGCATACATCATAAACTAATAGAAATTACATTAAGAGTTATGATGCAAATATGCTCGTGAGAAACATGCTTTAAACTACTTTCTATCTTTCTGTTCTTACTTTACTGGCTGGTCTAGTCGGAATCTCTACTCTTTGAGATTTTTCCTCCCTTGCGGAGGCCGATGACCCGTCAGTCTTTTACTTTACTAGTCATTCCTTACTGGCTGGTCTAGTCGGAATCCCTACTCTTTGAGATTTTCCTCCCTTGCGGAGGCCGACGACCCGTCAGTCTTTTTACTTTACTGGTCATTTCTTATTGTCTGGTCTAGTTGGAATCTCTACTCTGTGAGATTTTCCTCCCTTGCGGAGGCTGACGACCCGTCAGTATTAACTATACATAAGGGTAACCTTATGTCGCCCTTTTTCAATCTCGAGCACTAAGCCCTCCAAACACGTATAATCACATGTAATCACATAGACTTAAGAACATAAGTAAATTCATAGTTCTAAGTCTAACTATAGCTTACTCGAGTCCAGACAAACATATATGTCTATACTTACCGTTAATCCGCTAGGATTCCTGCTTGCTGGAAGTTCTTTCTTGTTGCTTCGGCTCTTGTGCCAAAACCTGTTTCATGGAAATAGGTATCAATTCCCTATTCCAATCACAATTCCTCATACTTAGATTCTTAAATCTAATTTCAAACTCATTTATGGACTTTTTCCCCTTAAGGCCAAATTCTAGCTCAAAAGGCAATTTACACATATTTGTGTATCTCGGTTTCTGAATCTTAATCTATTCGTTTCCGAGGTTTAAAACTGTTATCCATTCTCTAGAATCAGATTCCTAACTCATTGCTTGCTAACTAGATTTTAGGAAATTTCGGTAGAGTTTCACCTTAATTTTCCTCGTTTCCCGAGTTTTCAATAACTCGTTTTACTTCCGATTCCGGTACCTGTAGTCCAGATTCACATTCCTGAACACAAATTGCTACATAAATTGAGCAAAAATACATTTCCTCCATTTCTAGGGATTTTCGGATTTTTAGTGTAAATCCAAAAAAAATTGTTCAATCCTTTCAATACTTGCACATTAAACTCCTATCGTAGTCCCCGACAAAACCTCGGTTTCATTTTTCAGTTTTACGGATTTTTCCCGAGATGAGTTACTATTCACAAAAACGAAAAAGCAAGCAGTTTCTCATGAAAAATCCGAAATCTTACCTTGAAAAGTTGAGATTCTCTGCTAGAATACCTCGGGTTATATTTCCACCGGACTGAACGGAAGAAATTTCGGCGAAAACGGATGATTCCTTGATTTTCCCTTGATTTTCTCTCTTTTCTCTCTCTTTTCTCTAGTCTCTCGGCCACCCTTAGGAAAATAGAACACTTTGTGTTCTAATGTGCTTCCGTAGGATTAATATTATAATTTTTTTTTTATAATAATATCTCTTATTACTTTCTAAATTAAATTAAAGAAATCACTTTAATTCCTATAATTTAATTTGACTAATTCTAATTAAGTTTCACACTTAATTTAAGTGGTTCCGTGTTCCTCACATTTTTCTTGTTGAGACCAAACTTTCCGTTTTTCAAAACGAGTCTCTTTCCGGTACTGATAATTGCACACCCGGTACAGGTTCTATACTGCTTTTCTGGACTGCCGAGCACCCTGGGTCAAGTTTCTCATATTCAACCTACTTCTCTTGGGTATCTCAATAGTCAATTTCTTTTTCTGAAATTTTCATTTTAAACAATCTAGAATTGCCCAAAACGCGTACCCTCGCGGTACTCGTTTTTTTCGGAGTTTCCCGCTTTAACTGACTCGGGAAAATTCTGTTTCAGGAACTTTTGTCATTTTCCTTACTTCTAATATTTCTGCTCTTTTTCTAACTGGTTATTTGGTCATTTACCAAATATTTCAGTTTTTCATAACTAAAATATACCTGTTAAAATTTCTTACTTTTAACTGATATTTTACTATTCACAACTGATATTCATGAATTTTCTCTGTAACAATATTCGTATTATAACTTTACACTTTTCGGGTGATTTTACCCCGTATATAAAGTTTCTACATAACACTTTCCTGATTACATCAATATTTCTACTACTTTCTGTTCCAGGAATAATTACGGTCAAATACCGGACTCTCCGATTTTGACTTAATATTTTCCCGGTCATTACGTATATCGATTCTTCATCTTGAATCTTCCCGGTTGTCCTTGAATTCTTCATCACAATCTAATTCCGGTTATCATAAAATTATTTTCCATGTTTTCTTGAAATAATCTCAAAAAACTGCAAAATCGTATACTGTCCCGTTAGGTCTGGTCGACCAGTGACAGAGTAGTTATACTCTACCAGTCGACTGCCTTACATTAACAGGTTGACCGGTGCCCGTGCGACAGTAACCCATATTTTCAAAAATCAAAGTAGTTTTTCAATTTATTCAAAAACACAAAACAATTATATAAACCAAGGAAAAGTTAGATACCTTCATATCCTTCATCTTGAAAATTCATCTTCAATCTCCTCCAAGAATTTTACATAAAAATTCCTATACCGTTTTCCGGTTTACAGAATTTCTACTAAAGAAAATAAAATAAACCCTAACGGCGATGATAGGCCGCATACCTAATTACATTGCAAAGAACAAATTCCTATACAACCATTCTAAACTCTAAGGAACCATAACCGGTAAAAATTAAATAACAAATAATCATTGATAATTCATAAATGACAACCAATAATAATTACTTAATCATTCATTCACCATATATTCATGACAACAACATAATATAGAAACCCTAGAGTGCCATCTCTCTAAAATATGAATTCAAGCATAAAAGAAATATTTTTTAGATCACAAATCTATGTACATAGCATAATCATGAACAAATAACCATGGCTCTGATACCAATTGATGGAAAATAAAGGCATCGAGTGCGCAGCGAAATTTAAAAATTTTTATCAACGTCAAAGCCAAACAAGAACATGTTCATGATGCTATATAACATAAATACTAAAGATCTAAATCATACCTTTTGAGATTTCAAGAAACTGCACGTCTGACAGATCAAAGCGTTCCAAACAGCAACCAGAAGAGCCTCAACCAACTGGTCTTCTTTGCTATTCTCGTTTCCACAATCGGTGTGCGGGTGGGCACACTTCATTTAATCTCCTCTTGGTATTCTTGATCTCCATCGAATCACAAGAGAGCCAAAGAAAAATTGTTCTTGATAATTAAACAATTTTTCCTCTTGGAATCTCTTTTCAATAGCCTCCAAAACAAAGTCTGTCAAGTGATCTAACGAGTAAAGTGACTTAATAGGCTATTTATACTGTTTAGGAAGTCATACTTCCGTAACAATTAGGTTTCCCAAAGATTTAATCACATCCAGAGTCCATTTTGCCACGTCAACATTCATTTTACGTTGCTACCGGTCTACCAGTGACAGAGACATTATACCCGTCGACCTGTACCGGTCGACCGGACTGGTCGACCTGTACCGGTCTACCCACCTGTCGACCTGTCTGCACTGACGAAAGTTGTTTTCCTAGTTTTTCAACATGGGAAACTTGCATAGAGCCTCAGTTTTGATTCAAGCAACCCAATAGAGAAATTGCCTGATTAAAATAGTCATATAATAGTCTTCCCATATTAAACAACTCTTAAAACAATAATTCAACCAATTTATCTAGAATCAATTTATCAATTAATTCACTCGATAAATCACTCATGAATTAACTTTGAACCTCTTTTACGGAAATAACACAAGTTACCAATATGTAGGAAATACACCGTATCGTTATAGGAAATTATGTGAGCTAGCAAAAGGACTCAATGGACATATATAAATCAAGCTCCTATAATCACAACGCTACTTGTAAACCAACAAGTCCGTCTCGTGATTATAAAACTCTAGCGTTATTCCACTAAAAGCCTAGAGCTGCACTCTCGATTTATATAGCATATTTACAAAGCTCTGATAAGCTCTAGTCCATGACTCAATTTATTAGTATATCATCCCCATAGGATTTCCATAATCAACTTCAGATCAAGTTCTGTTTTACCTTCCAAATTACTTTTATCTTATGTTCCATTTGTTGGAAATGTGTCCATAAAGTGGGATGTAATTTGTTATTTATGAAATGACAAATGTAAGACATTATTATTTTGCTGATTTTATAAAATAAGATAAAGTTATGTTTTGACACATACTCAAGAGTGTTTATGATATTGCTTAGTCCATAAACTGTTACCAACGAAAGAAGAGTCAGGGGAACCCTGCCGGACAAACTCTTCGGATACAGTTTAAAATAGATATTCGCAGTCTTAGGATTGATTGGGCAATCGAATCCGATTATGACTGTTAGATCGAACCATGTGATGCTGGTCTCGGGGCATGGGAGTTGGACTCTGTGGTTGATCTAGACATGCTCGCAACATGTTGAATAGACCATGTGATTGATTAGGTTAGAGTAAAAACCGTTTACACAACTCTAAACCTAATCATCACAACTTAAGTATATTTGTATAATTATCTTAATCCTGAAGTGAATGCATAGCTCAACTTAGTATCTCATGATCTTTGATTCGCCAATGAGATTAGTTCACAGTTATTGAACGACATCTCGGTCATTGGGATCATGACAATATTAAGTTGGAGTTATGTGATTCACAGATATGGAATTCGTAAAAAATAATATCACCTCATGCTTTATTGACGGGTGTGTGAATAAATAAACCAGGCCTGGTATTCAATGATGATATTCATTGATTAAGACATCGTAACATGTGCGAGACATCTTACGAACGTTTGTCTTTCTTATTCACAGTCATATAAAGGAGTTGAGGAAATAATGATTAGAATGGTAAAACGGTAATATTATATACACCATTCTGATCACTGATATTTACGAAGGATAATAATGCATTTACACTGTGGACCGTGTGATAAATTGTATCAACACCAAAAGAAAAATTAGCGCACATGAATCGAGAGATTATTCGGCATCGAACTTTTAGTGGAGTTGTACGATGTCGGAATTAAATATGTCGATAACTTATAGGGATGAGTTAGTCGAATATTGTAATTCCATAGCTTTGTTCATGTGGGTCCATTCGGTCTCAAGGCTAGCTCTAATAAATGGGAAAAACAGAAACTGATAATTATGTTTAAATTCATTGTGTTATTTTTCATTTATTTGATAATTGAAAAATAAAAAGAATGAGTTTTGAATTTTGAAATTAATGGAGATTAATTTAAAATTCAAAATGAAATTTAAACATGATTTTATTTGGCAACTAAAGGAAAGAGAAAAGTGAGATTTTATTTTGGGAAAATTCGAAAATCCCTTGCCTTAAGGGGATTTCGAATTTTGCTCCAAAATGGGGAAGGAAATTCGGAAATCCCTAAGCCATGTAGGGATTTTCGGATTTCAATCCTAGGGTTAAGGAGAAATTCGAAAATCCCATCTAGGGTTTGAGTTTTTGAATTTTCTCCTATATAAGGATATTATTGAAAACCCTAGGGAGAGAGTCTTTTGGAGAAAAGAAAAAGAGATCACACTTTCCTTAGGGTGGCCGGATTTTGTAGAGACAAAATAGAAGGAAAAAGTTTCCTTAGGTTTTTGAAAAAGAGCCCACTCTCTCATCCTAAAAATTGTAGAGACATAGCCTTGAATCAACGAGTGGTTCTTGGTGTGATCGTGACAATAAACAACGATCTTGTTTCACGGCAATTCTCCATCTTGGAACGTGAGATAGTGAGACAAGATCCTTGCGGTCAATTAATTCAATCGTCACAAAGGTATGTGAGATTTTTCTAATCCTTTGTCCATAAACATATATCATGCATGCATCTCTCGTTGTGGTTTACGTTTAATTATGAATTAAATGGATATGATAAAATTTTTGAAATTCCGCCTACAATATTGTTGTTGTTCAAATGATTTTTCATATATAAATCACAATAAGATCCTACACCATTATCAAACCATTGGAAAAACACTATTCATACTATTACAAACAGTAAACCATTAGATAACACAGAGTAGTCTAATGGCCGAGCGCTCGTATTTTCCAATCCACTGATAATGCATAAGAGGATATCATTGACTCTTTATAGGACATATGGATTCCACTATCTATGAATAACGAATCTGCGCATACACGAGTCATACCCCCAATGCACCGGCAAGCGTACCTTTACATAATGTCAGGATGTCTCCCTTTAGTGCATCGAAGGATACAAGTCAAGTATATGGGTTCATCATCCATCTCAGGATTAAGATGACAACATATAATTCGTCAAAAGTGAATTGTTTTATTCAAACAGAATTGTTAATTAAAATAATTCATCTTTGGTCCGATCCACTATAGATTTCACCATTAGAAACTATATCAATGTCTCTACCCATGGATTCCCACCTCCGACGACCAAGAGAAGCCGTCTCCGTTAGGAAGTAGACAACATAACAATCTTAACATGAATAATGCGCCCAACTTTATTCCCTCGATTGTGGATTATAAGACTTGGACTATCATCTTTAGATTCTTGTCTTCCGCATGTTCTTCACATTACATGCATGATCTAAAGATTTAGAATGACAGTCTCAGACTTTCAGTTTGCTTATCATACATTCAACTATTATGAACATAAAGAGGACATTACATAGATCTATGAAATAAACAAATCCTTATTAATAGTCAAAATGTCTCGAAGAAAATTGTTACATTTATTGCTAAAGGCATGATTACGCCCAAACGTGTACAAAAACAAGCGGTCAATTGTAGTACAATTTGAACGGTCGATCCCACGAGGAAGTGTTAAATTGAACAAGATATGATTAGCAAATAAAAAGCGTTAGGAAAGTAGGCAATCAAACAAAGAAAAATGAATGAGTGTTTTTGATATTTTTTGAACAATTTAAAATAAAGAAAATTCAATAAAAAAAAGTGGTAAGGCTTTGAGAATCCTCCATATGCTTTGTTCACCTATTTGGATTTTGATTCATGAATTGACTCAATTGAAAGTTTCACATCCCAAACAATCAATCGGAAAATAAATATTTGAAGAACATATGAATTAAAAATGTATTCGAGTAAATAAAATTCTAACGTTTAAAATTAGGAAAAATTATCTTATGAGAAATCCAAGAGCGACAATATACCGTTGGCAATAATGCAGTAAAAGACTACTAAATCTAAGAGCGACAATATACCGTTGGCAATAATGCAGTAAAAGACTACTCATAAAATAATAACGATCAATATATAATATAATGCAACAATCACATAAAAAGAGCATGACTAGATTTATATGAGAGTTGACAATAAAATATATTGATAAGAAGAAGAAATATGATAAAAGAAAATTATTTACTCAAATGTATAAAACTTACAAACCATTGGAGAATCAAAAATCCAAATAAATTCACTACACATATAGGATCATCTCTAACCTCACCTAAATATGTGAGAATTTAGGCTCTAAAAAATCTAACTCTAACCCTCCTAATCACTTTGGTAATGATCCTATTTATAGAGTTTGAATATGCTAAAAACTATACAAATCGGATGCTTAATCGGGGGAGAAAAACATCATGCTTCTGAAGAGTGGGACACGTGTCGGCTGCTGATTTGCGCGCGGGAGAGAAAGTGGTACACAGCTGGACCACGTGGAAGAGAACTGACGCGCGCAGGAGAGAAACGCTGCAGAGGTGGGACACGTGGCGAAAGCAGATTGGCGAGCGGGAAGACATGCTGCAGAAGTGGGACACGTGGCGAGCTCTGGTTGGTTGGGCGCTGGCACGCGGGACCCACGCGGAAGAGTGAGGAAGCCCGGGTGACGCGCGCGTGGAGGAGACTCGCGCAGAGGATGAGCGGTGCGCGCCAAGCGCGCGTACGCGAGGGAACATGCGGACCCACTTGGACGCGTGGCGGAACGTGGATGGAGGGAGCCTCAAACGCGGGACCCACGCGGAAGAAAGAGAAAATGCGGGTGACGCGCGCGTGGAGGAGACTCGCCCGGGGAGTGGACGGTGCGCGCCAGGCGCGCGTCTCCGGGGGGACAGCTAGGTCCCACCGGACTGCGGTGCGCAGTGGTTGACACGTGGCGAGGGCTGGCTTGCGGCGTTCTCAGCTCGGTTCGCGGCTTCTCAGCTCGGCTCGCGGCTTCTGATGGGCTGATGGGCTTTGGGCCGAATTGGGCTTTTCTTGGGCTCAACTTTTGGGTTTTGCTTGGTAAACTAGCCCAAATTCAATTGTTTTCTTCAAAAACCTGAAAAATAAAATAAATCCAATTAAAATTAAATCCTCTAAATTTAGGAATATTTAAAATTAAAATAAGAAATTTGATAAAATAATTTGACAATTATGAACATTAAAAGTGCAAATTTGTGCACTTATCAGGGCATAAATGCTAACAATCTCCCACTTGCACTTAAGTGAGTAAATGTGATATGCTACGCATCCCCATAGCCTTGACATGCTTCTCGAAGACCTTAGCCGGCAGGACCTTCGTGAACGGGTCTGCCATATTTTCCTCTGACGCGATCTTGCATATTTCCACATGCCCTTCTTCAATAAAGCTTCTTATCATATGATACTTCCTGTCTATGTGCTTACTCATTTTCTGATATCTTGTTTCTTTGGTGTTAGCTATTGCCGCACTGTTATCACAGTATAGTCTCAATGGCTTATCCACATCAGGAACAACTTCAAGATCCATCAAAAATTTACGGAGCCACACTGCTTCTTTTGAAGCATCACTAGCTGTCACATACTCGGCTTCCATCGTTGAGTCAGAAGTGCAAGTTTGCTTGACACTCCTCGAAACGAAGGAGCCACCTCCCAGAGTAAAGACATAACCCAAAGTCGATTTCTTAGTATCCAAACAGGATTGAAAATCCGAATCTGTATATCCTAGAGGTGTCAAATCCTCCCCAGAATATACCAGCATATGATTTCTAGTCCTCTGAAGATACTTGAATATATGCTTGACCGCAACCCAGTGGTTAGGTCTTGGATTCGACTGAAATCGACTTACAATCCCGACCGCATGGCAAATGTCCAGTCGAGTACAAAGCATTGCATACATAAGGCTCCCGACCGCCGAAGCATAAGGCACCTTTGCCATGTATTCTCTTTCTTCAGATGTCTTGGGACAATCACTGTTCGAAAGAGTAATTCCAAACCTAGATGGTTGCCCACCTTTCTTGAAATTCTGCATTGTATACTTCTCGAGAATTTTATCTATGTATGAAGCCTGAGAGAGAGCTATCATTTTGTTCTTTCGATCTCTTAAGATTCGAATGCCTAGAACATAATTAGCTTCTCCTAAGTCCTTCATGTCAAATTGTTTGGTAAGCCAAACTTTGACTGATGATAAAGCCCCTACATCATTGCCAATAAGTAGAATATCATCAACATATAACAGTAGAAAAACCAGTTTCCCATCTTGAATATGTTTATAAACACAAGGTTCATCCATATTCTGTTGGAATCCAAAAGTCTTGACCACTTGGTCAAATCTTTTGTTCCAAGAACGGGAAGCTTGCTTTAATCCATAAATGGATTTCAACAACTTGCAAACTTTTCCCTCTTGACCCTTAGCCTCAAAGCCTTCTGGTTGTACCATATAGATACTTTCCTCAAGATGGCCATTCAAGAACGCCGTCTTGACATCCATTTGCTAGATCTCGTAGTCGAGAGCAGCCACAATGGATAAGAGAATGCAGATGAACTTAAACATGGATACAGGCAAATAGGTTTCCTCGTAGTCGATTCCTTCCTTTTGCGTGTATCCCTTAGCTACCAGTCTAGCCTTATAGGTTTCGACCTTTCCTTCTGCATTTCTCTTTCTCTTGTAGACCCATTTACACCCAATGGGATTAATCCCATCGGGAAGATCTACAAGTTCCCAGACTAGATTAAAATCCATAGATTTCATCTCAGCTTTCATGGCTTCTGTCCAGAGGTTTGCATCAATATCCTCCATAGCTTCTTTGTAAATATAAGGATCTCTATCATGTTCCAGAGATTCTGCCAAAAAAGGTTTCCCCATTCCATGAATCTCTTAGGTTCATGTCTGATCCTCCCACTACGCCGAAGCCCCTTACGTTGTTGTTAGATTTCCTCTTCAACTCTGATTGGATCGGTTTCCAAAGGAACAGTTGGTATGACTAAGTCACTCGACATTTCCTCAAGCACTATTTTGCTACGAGGCTTAAAGTCATTCATGTAAATTTCCTCAAGGAATGTTGCATTCGTTGAAACCACGACTTTATTTTCCTTGGGATTATAGAAATAACCCCCTTTCGTCCCTCTCGGATAACCTACAAAAATGCATACTTCTGAACGTGCTTCCAACTTGTTCGCTTCCTTGTCCAGGACATGTGTAGGACATCCCTATATGCGAATATGGTTCAAGGATGTCTTCCTGCCCGTCCACAACTTGTGAGGAGTTTTAGGAACTGACGTTGTTGACACATTGTTCAGAAGATAACATGCAGTTTGTCAAGCATATCCCCGGAAAGATATAGGCAATGTCGAATAACTAATCATGGACCGTACCATGTCCACCAAGGTTCTATTTCTTCTCTCAGCTACACCATTTTGCTGTGGAGTCCCAGGTGCAATTAAATGGGATAGAATCCCATTCTCTAATAAGTATCCGGTGAACTCATCAGAGAGGTATTCTCCACCTCGATCAGATCGAAGTGTCTTTATGGGTTTACCCAGTTGCTTTTCCACTTCAGCCCGAAACTCCCTGAATTTATCAAAAGTTTCGCTTTTGTGACGCAATAGGTACACATAACCATATCTTGAGTAATCGTCAATAAAAGTGATGTAATACTCATACCCTCCTCTAGCCTTGACGTTCATTGGATCACAAACATCACTATGCACAAGTTCAAGAACATCTTCAGCCCTATTGCCTTTAGACCCAAATGGTCATTTGGTCATTTTGCCCTCCAAACAAGATTCACATTGGGGTAAGGACTCAGCCTTTAAAGAACTTAAGGGTCCATCCTTTACCAACCTCTGTATCTTGTTAAGGCTAATGTGAGCAAGCCGCAAATGCCAAAGATATGTCTCATTAGAGTGAGAAGTTTTATGCCTTTTAGAGTTATTAACAACTTAAGTGTTTAGCAGTGAGTCCATCTTAGGTTTGATAAAATATAGATTATTTTGCATCCATCAATCACAGATAAAAGACTTGTTTTCACAAATCACAACTTTATTATTAAAAGAAACTGAATAAGAATCCTTAAATAAACAAGCTACAGAAATAAGATTCCTCTTAAATTGAGGAACATAAAAACAGTCTCGCAAAAATAAACTCCTATAACTATCAAAATAAAGATGGACGTCTCCCGTTGCTTCAGCCAACACTAGTGTTCCATCACCCATCCTCAACGTGAAGCTTTCATTTAGAAGACTTCTCGTTTGCTTGAACCCCTGTAGAGAAACACATACACGATTAGTTGCTCTAAAATCTATGACCCAGTTGTCACTGGATTCCTCAACTAGACATGCTTCCATAATCAAAAGATCACACTCACCTCCTTTGCCTTTAGCGGTGAGGTAGTCTTTGCAATTCTTCTTCATGTGACCCACCTTCTCACAATGAAAGCATTTAAGCTTGTTCGGGTTCCCCTTCTTCTTGTTCTTGCCCTTGCTTGGCGGAACTGAAGAACTCTCCTTCTTAGCTACTTGCTTCTTCTTTCCATTCCCTGAAGGGGGTTTGGAAGAAGATGCCTCAGCAAAGTTGGCTTCCACAATAGTCGATCCCTTGATCATCCGCTCGAACATTTGGAGTTCTTGCATCAACTCTGTCATGGTTATATTCTGTCTAGCGCTCAAATTGAACGTTGCCCTAAACGGAATATATTCCTTTGACAAAGTCTCAAACATCATGGTCAGTTGAGACTCAACATCGATGTCAGCCCCATTGGTCTGAACTTCAGCCAAATAGCCCATAACCTTCAGCATATGTTCCTTTATAGAAGACCCAACCTTCTGTCTGTAGTTAATAAGGTTGCTAAGGGCTTCCCGATGTTTTTCAGTGGCTTGGCCACCGAACATGTCCTCAAGATTATCCATAATCTGACGAGCAGTTATGTAATCTTCATGTTGTGCTTGTAGCACAGTGGACATGCTCGCCATCATATAACAGCGAGCCATATCGTCAGAGTCCTTCCAGCATTGATAAGCTATGAAAACCTCATTAGGAGCATCAACAGGTGGCTCCGGAGGACAAGGTGTGTTCAGTACGAAATTCAGTTTCTCAAAGGTTAGGACGATCTTTAGGTTCCTTTTCCAATCGGTAAAATTCTCGCCAGTTAAGTTGTGTTTATTAAGTATCGATGATAATGCGCTAGAAGACATTTTGATCTACAATAAACATTCATATATCTAGTATAAGCAAACTTGCATAAACTTTTAGTAATCAAACATATATACACGTTATAATGTAACAAATATGTTTGTGTGTCAAAACCTTGAAAAAATCACAACCTTACAACGATAATTCCCAACTCAAAATTTTGTAAGTCTCCTAGGGGAGATCATGCAAAATTTAATTGGGAACACGGATCCCCTCCGATCAATATATACCATCCGGATCAATCTCTGTCCAGCATATATTGATAACAATTTTCTTTGGCCATTAATTTAATTAGCAGAGCTCCTAGGAGAGATTAATAATTAAATTAATCTTGAGTGTTTAACCATTGTTTCAACTATTTGATCCATATATTACAATTGTCACCTAGGGGTGTACAACCATAGAAATATGCTCAAATAAATTATACTCTCGGAGATGCACACCAGTACATAATGAATCCCTTCTTAGGGGTCGGTATCACCATGTGTTACCTGCGGACCAACGATGGAGGCCATGGGCCTTTTCTTCAAAAACCCTCACCCGCTCAATCTTTTAGATAACAAGGTTTTATGTTAAGAAACATGCATGAACAATTTTAATGAGCGGCACTCCCTATTCTATATGACATGTTATCACATATATAGCAAATTATATTATATGCAATCATACAAAGCAATTAAGCTAGGCAACAAGCATAATAATAACAACAACCGTAATATTATGGTTCCATCCTAGGCAACAAGCATAATAAAAAATAATAACCGTAATATTATGGTTCCATCCTAGGATAATCGAAACATATATCGATTCTTCATCTTGAATCTTCCCAGTTGTCCTTGAATTCTTCATCACAATCTAATTCCGGTTATCATAAAATTATTTTCCATGTTTTCTTGAAAAAATCTCAAAAAACTGCAAAATCGTATACTGTCCCGTTAGGTCCGGTCGACCGGTGACAGAGTAGTTATACTCTACCGGTCGACTGCCCTACACTAACAGGTCGACCGGTGCGGTCGACCGGTGCTCGTGCAACAGTTACCCATATTTTCAGAAATCAAAGTAGTTTTTCAATTTATTCAAAAACACAAAACAATTTTATAAACCAAGGAAAAATTAGATACCTTCATATCCTTCATCTTGAAAATCCATCTTCAATCTCCTCCAAGAATTTTACATGAAAATTCCTATACTGTTTTCCGGTTTACAGAATTTCTACTAAAGAAAATAAAATAAACTCTAACGGCGATGATAGGCCGCATATCTAATTACAGTGCAAAGAACAAATTCCTATGCAACCATTCTAAACTCTAAGGAACCATAACCGGTAAAAATTAAATAATAAATAATCATTGATAATTCATAAATGACAACCAATAATAATTATTTAATCATTCATTCACCATATATTCGTGACAACAACATAATATAGAAACCCTAGAGTGCCATCACTCTAAAATATCAATTCAAGCGTAAAAGAGATATTTTTTAGATCACAAATCTATGTACATAGCATAATAATGAACAAATAACCATGGCTCTGATACCAATTGTTGGAAAATAATGGCATCGAGTGCGCAGCGGAATTTAAAAATTTTAATCCCCGTCAAAGCCAAACAAGAACATGTTCATGATGCTATATAACATAAATACTAAAAATCTAAATCATACCTTTTGAGATTTCAAGAAACTGTACGTCTGACAGATCAAAGCGTTCCAAACAGCAACCAGAAGAGCCTCAACCAACTGGTCTTCTTTCCTATTCCCTTTTCCACAATCGGTGTGTGGGTGGGAACACTTCGTTTAATCTCATCTTGGTATTCTTGATCTCCTTCGAATCACAAGAGAGCCAAAGAAAAATTGTTCTTGATAATTAAACAATTTTTCCTCTTGGAATCTCTTATCAATAGTCTCCAAAAAAAGTCTCTCAAGTGATCTAATGAGTAAAGTGACTTAATATGCTCTTTATATTGTTTAGGAAGTCATACTTTCATAACAATTAGGTTTCCCAAAGATTTAATCGCATCCAGAGTCGATTTTGCCCCGTCAACTTGCATTCTACGTTGCAACCGGTCGACCGGTGATAGAGACGTTATAAGTCACCGGTCGACCTCTGACCGGTCTACCCACCGGTCAACCTGTCTGCACTAACGAAAGTTGTTTTCCTAGTTCTTCAACATGGGAAACTTGCATAGAGCCTCAGTTTTGATTCAAGCAACCCAGTAGAGAAATTGTCTGATCAAAACAATCATATAATAGTCTTCCCGTATTAAACAACTCTTAAAACAATAATTCAATCAATTTATCTAGAATGAATTTATCAATTAATTCACCCGATAAATTAATCACGAATTAACTTTGAACCTCTTTTACGGAAATAACACAAGTTTCCAATATGTAAGAAATATACCGTATCGTTACAAGAAATTATGTGAGCTAGAAAAGGGACCCGATGGACATATATAAATCAGGCTCCTATAATCACAATGCTTCTTGTAAACCAACAAGTCCGTCTCATGATTATAAAACTCTAGCGCTATTCCACTAAAAGCCTAGAGCTGCACTCTCGATTTATATAGCATATTTACAAAGCTCTGATCAGCTCTAGTCCTTGACTCAATATATTAGTATCTCATCCCCATAGGATATCCATAATCGACTTGAGGTCAAGTTCTATTTTACCTTCCCGATTATATTTATCTTATGTTCCATTATCAAACCATTGGAAAAACACTATTCATACTATTACAAACAGTAAACCATTAGATAACACAGAGTAGTCTAATGGCCGAACGCTCGTATTTTTCAATCCGCTGATAATGCATAAGAGGATAGCATTGACTCTTTATAGGAGCTATGGATTCCACTATCTATGAATAACGAATCTACGCATACACGAGTCATACCCCAAATGCACCGGTAAGCGTACCTTTACATAATGTCAGTATGTCTCCCTTTAGTACATCAAAGGATACAAGTCAAGTATACGGGTTCATCATCCATCTCAGGATTACGATGACAACATATAATTCGTCAAAAGTGAATTGTTTTATTCAAACAGAATTATTAATTAAAATAATTCATCTTTGGTCCGATCCAATATAGATTTCACCATTAGAAACTGTATCAATGTCTCTACCCATGGAGTCCCACCTCTGACGACCAAGATAAGCCATCTCCGTTAGGAAGTAGACAACATAACAATCTTAACATGAATAAAGCGCCCAACTTTATTCCCTCGATCGTGGATCATAAGATTTAGACTATCATCTTTAGATTCTTGTCTTCTGCATGTTCTTCACATTACATGCATGATCTAAAGATTTAGAATGATAGTCTCAGACTTTCAGTTTGCTTATCATACATTCAACTATTATGAACATAAAGAGGACATTACATAGATATATGAAATAAACAAATCTTTATTAATAGTCAAAATGTCTCGAAGAAAATTGTTACATTTATTCCTAAGGGCATAAACGCTAACACAAGGCAGCTTAGTGACGGCGAAAAGATTTTCATTAGGGAAGTTGTCGCAGATGGCAGGGCCATTGGCGGGATCATTGAACTCGAGTCGAGACAGATTGTTGGCAATGACATTCTCGACACCTTTCTTGTCCTTGGTGGTCAAGTCAAATTCCTACAATAGAAGGATCCACCTAATTAATCGCGCCTTAGCATCCTTTTTCGAAAGGAGATACTTGAGGGCGACATGACCTGTAAAGACGGTGATGGGTGAACCGATCAAATATGCACGAAACTTGTCAAGTGCAAAAACTACGGCGAGCAACTCGTTTTCAGTGGTTGAGTAATTCATTTGAGCACTATTTAGAGTTCTACTCACGTAATACACAAAAAAGGGCTTCCCTTCCCTTCGTTGACCAAGGACAGCACCCACAGCATAATCACTTGCATCACACATGATCTCAAATGGTAAACTCCAATCTGGAGACTGAATGATGGGGGTGGAATTCAACTTCGCCACAAGCGTTCGGAAAGAATCCTCACACTTTTGTGTCCATTCGAACATGGTGTCTTTGGCCAGGAGGTTACAAAGTGGACAAGAAATTGCTGAAAAGTTTTGTATGAACCTCTGTAAAAACCAGCATGCCCCAGAAGAGACCGAATGTCTTTGACAGTCTTGGGGGTGGGCAACTTTGAGATGAGTTAAATTTTGGACTGATCAACTTCAATCCCTCTTTCAAAAACATCATGCCCTAAGACTATGCCAGATGGCACCATGAAATGACACTTCTCCCAGTTAAGCACGAGACTCTTCTCTTCACATCTCTTAAGCACAACTTCTAAGTTGAGAAGGCACGAGTCAAAGGAGTCACCGAAGACGCTCAAATCATCCATGAACTCTTCCATACACTTCTCGAGCATGTCGCTAAAAATGCTCATCATGCACCTCTGGAAGGTGGCTGGTGCATTACACAACCTAAATGGCAGACGCCAAAAAGCATAAGTACCAAAAGGACAGTTAAATGTAGTTTTATCCTGATCCTCTCATGCGATCTCGATCTGATAATAGCCTGAATAGCCATCAAGAAAGCAATAGTAAGGACTAGGATTTGGTCAATGAATGGAAGCGGAAAGTGATCTTTACGGGTGGCGGCGTTCAACTTTCGATAGTCAATGCATATTCGCCAACCCGTCACAGTTCTTGTGGGAACAAGAGCCCCTTTCTCATTCTCCACCACTGGCACCCCGGATTTCTTAGGCACTACTTGAGTTGGACTGACCCACTTGCTATCAGCGACTGGATAGATGATTCCTGCATCCAGAAGCTTCAAGACTTCATTCTTCACGACCTCTTTCATCGTCGGGTTTAGTCTCCTTTGGGGATCCCTTCGTGGATTAACCTGTCTTCCAAGTTGATGTGATGAGAGCACATTAAGGGGCTAATACCCTTAATGTCAGCAATCGTCCAACCTAATGCCGATTTGTGTTCACATAGCATGTCAACTAACCGCTGCTCTTGAAATGCATCAACTTTAGATGAAATGATGACAGGAAAGGTATCACCAGCTCACAGGAAGACATGTTTCAGATTCTCAGGCAGTTGAGCCAGCTTGAGGTTTGGGGTCTCTTCGGTGGATGGTTTTGGATTTTCTTTTTCTCTAGGTAGCTCTTCAAAGCGTGGTTGCCAAAACTTGGTTCCTCTGCCTGGTGAGTCTTTGAAAATGGTGACATTGTTGGCCAACTCACAAGGACCGGAACTCTCAGATTCAGAAATGCGGAGGAAATCGTCAAGATCATCAGAATTACTACACAATTGAACTTCCTCCAAGACGAGTGTGTCAATTAGAAATGTTTGGTGGCACTCATCATCGTCATGTGGTTGCTTTGCAATGTGAAAAACATTCACCTCCAAAGTCATGTTCCCAAAAGATATCTTCATCAGACCATTCCTACAGTTGATGAGAGCATTGGCTGTAGCAAGGAAAGGTCTTCCGAGGATGATGGGAATCTTGGACTCCATACTCACCATAGATTGAGTATCCAAGACTAGAAAGTCAATGGGGTAATAGAACTTATCAACTTGAACCAAGACATCCTCAACTATCCCCCGAGGCTTCTTGATTGATCGATCAGCCAGCTGCAGGACCACGGATGTGGGCTTAATTTTTCCGAGACCAAGTTGCGAGTAGACAAAGTATGGCATGAGTTTAACACTCGCTCCTAGATCAAGTGAAGCTTGGCTGAACTCATGTGTCCCAATTTGACAGGAAATTGTGGGACAACTGGGATCCTTGTACTTGAGCGGTGTTTTCTGGTCGATCACCGCGCTTACCAGTTCTGTCAAGAATGTTGTCTTCTTGACATGGTATTTCCTTTTGACAGTGCACAGATCCTTGATAACCTTAGCATAAGCAAGCACTTGCTTGATAACATGAAGCAAAGGAAGATTAATCTTCACTTGAGTCAAGTGCTCTAGGATCTCACTTTGGTGTAATCGGGAAGGTAAAACAGAACTTGACCTCAAGTCGATTATGGATATCCTATGGGGATGATATACAAATATATTGAGTCATGGTCTAGAGCTTATCAAAGCTTTATAAATATGCTATATAAATTGAGAGTGCAGCTCTAGGCTTTTAGTGGAATAGCGCTAGAGTTTTATAATCATGAGACGAACTTGTTGGTTTACAAGTAGCGTTGTGATTATAGGAGCTTGATTTATATTTGACCATCGGGTCCCTTTGCTAGCTCACATAATTTCCTGTAACGATACGGTGTATTTCCTACATATTGGTAACTTGTGTTATTTCCGTAAAAGAGGTTCAAAGTTAATTCATGAGTGATTTGTCGAGTGAATTAATTGATAAATTAATTCTAGATAAATTGGTTGAATTATTATTTTAAGAGTTGTTTAATATGGGAAGACTATTATATGACTGTTTTGATCAGGCAATTTCTCTATCGAGTTGCTTGAATCAAAACTGAGGCTCTATACAATACAGGTCGACCGGTGTGTTATAACGTCTCTATCACCGGTCGACCGGTTGCAACGTAAAATGCATGTTGATGTGGCAAAATCGACTCTGGATGCGATTAAATCTTTGGGAAACCTAATTGTTACGGAAGTATGACTTCCTAAACAGTATAAATAGCCCATTAAGTCACTTTACTCATTAGCTCACTTGAGAGACTTTTTGGAGGCTATTGATAAGAGATTCCAAGAGGAAAAATTGTTTAATTATCAAGAACAATTTTTCTTTGGCTCTCTTGTGATTGGAAGGAGATCAAGAATACCAAGAGGAGATTAAAACGAAGTGTGCCCACCTGCACACCGATCGTGAAAACGAGAATAGGAAAGATGACCAGTTGGTTGAGGCTCTTCTGGTTGCTGTTTCGAACGCTTTGAACTGTCAGACGTGCAGTTTCCTGAAATCTCAAAAGGTATGATTTAGATCTTTAGTATTTATGTTATATAGCATCATGAACATATTCTTGTTTGGCTTCGATGTTGATTAAAATTTTTAAATTTCGCTGCACACTCGATGCCATTATTTTCCAACAATTGGTATCAGAGCCATGGTTGTTTGTTCATGATTATGCTATGCACATAGATTTGTGATCTAAAAATATCTCTTTTATGCTTGAATTGCTATTTTAGAGAGATGGCACTCTAGGGTTTTCTATATTATGTTGTTGTCATGAATATATGGTGAATGAATGATTAAATAATTATTATTGGTTGTCATTTATGAATTATCAATGATTATTTATTATTTAATTTTTACCGGTTATGGTTCCTTAGAGTTTAGAATGGTTGTATAGTAATTTGTTCTTTGCAATGTAATTATATTTGCGGCCTATCATCTCCGTTAGGGTTTATTTTATTTTCTTTAGTAGAAATTCTGTAAACCGGAAAACGGTATAGGAATTTTGAAGTAAAATTCTTGGAGGAGATTGAAGATGGATTTTCAAAATGAAGGATATGAAGGTATCTAATTTTTCTTTGGTTTATAAAATTGTTTTGTGTTTTTGAATAAATTGAAAAACTGCTTTGGTTTTTGAAAATCTGGGTTACTGTCGCACGGGCACCAGTCGACCGCACCGGTCGACCTGTTAGTGTAAGGCAGTCGACCGGTAGAGTATAACTACTCTGTCACCGGTCGACCGGACCTAACGGGACAGTATACGATTTTTTCAGTTTTTTGAGATTTTTTCAAGAAAACGTGGAAAATAATTTTATGATAACCGGAATTAGATTGTGATGAAGAATTCAAGGACAACTGGGAAGATTCAAGATGAAGAATCGATATATGTTTCGATTATTCTTTGTAATCCTTAATTTCTTTCTTTTCTCTAGGATGGAACCATAATATTACGGTTATTATTGTTATTATGGTTGTTGCCTAGCTTAATTGCTTTGTATGATTGCATATAATATGATTTGCTATATATGTGATAACATGTCATATAGAATAGGGAGTGCTGCTCATTAAAATTGTTCATGCATATTTCTTAACATAAAACCTTGTTTTCCAAAAGATTGAGTGGGTGAGGGTTTTTGAAGAAAAGACCCATGGCCTCCATCGTTGGTCCGCAGGTAACACATGGTGATACCTATCCCTTGGAAGGGATTCATTATGTACCGGTGTGGATCTCCGAGAGGATAATTTGTTTGAGCATATTTTTATGGTTGTACATCCCTAGGTGACAATTGTAATATATGGATCAAATAGTTGAAACGATGGTTATACACTCAAGATTAATTTAATTATTAATCTCCCCTAGGAGCTCTGCTAATTAAATTAGTGGCCAAAGAAAATGGTTATTAATATATGTTGGACAGAGATTTATCCGGATGGTATATATTGATCGGAGGGGATCCGTGTTTCCAATTAAATTTTGCATGATCTCCCCTAGGAGATCATGCAAAATTTTGAGTTGGGAATTATCGTTGAAACGATGGTTATACACTGAAAATTAATTTAATTATTAATCTCCCCTAGGAGCTCTGCTAAATAAATTAGTGGCCAAAGAAAATGGTTATTAATATATGTTGGACAGAGATTTATCCGGATGGTATATATTGATCGGAGGGGATCCGTGTTTCCAATTAAATTTTGCATGATCTCCCCTACGAGACTTACAAAATTTTGAGTTGGGAATTATCGTAGTAAGGTTGTGATTTTTTCAAGGTTTTGACATACAAAAATATTTGTTGCATTATAACATGTATATATGTTTGATTACTAAATGTTTATGCAAGTTTGCTTATACTAGATATATGAATGTTTATTGTAGATCAAAATGTCTTCTAGCGCATTATCATTGATACTTAATAAACACAACTTAACTTGCGAGAATTTTACCGATTGGAAAAGGAACCTAAAGATCGTCCTAACCTTTGAGAAACTAAATTTCGTACTGAACACACCTTGTCCGTCTCCCATCAACTCTGTTGGAAGGACTCTGACGATATGGCTCGCTGTTATATGATGGCGAGCATGTCCACTATGCTACAAGTACAACATGAAGATTACATAAATGCTCGTCAGATTATGGATAATCTTGAGGACATGTTCGGCGGCCAGGCCACTGAAAAACATCGGGAAGCCCTTCGTAACCTTATTAACTACAGAGAAAAGGCTGGGTCTTCCATAAAGGAACATATACTGAAGGTGATGGGCTATTTGGCTGAAGTTCAGACCAATGGGGCAGCATCGAACATCGATGTTGAGTCTCAACTGACCATGATATTTGAGACTTTGTCAAAGGAATATATTCTGTTGGCCTAAGGTTAAATATATCTCATGTTTTGATGATAACAAACACAATGTATTATGTTACTAATGATTCTACTTTGAGTTGTGTTGTTAGCAAAATTGATATTATAAATCAACTCAAGAAGCATAGTATGGAATGCAATGCATACATTCAAGGTTGAGAAATGCAAATTGAAGAAGGAACTCAAAGCTTGAAGTGTTGAAAAATCAAAGAACAAGAGCAAGCAAACAAAATCAAGCAAGACAAGGTATTCATAGGTTCTTATATCTCAATAGTCTTGTATTTGATTTTGATGTCATGCTATCTTGATTAAATCATGTTTAGGCTCATGCACACACTCACATCACGTTTTTAAAATGAGACTAAACTGATTGTTTAATGACATTTGGTCTAAAAGAATAACATTGTGAATGTTTGAACTCAATTAAACGTCAACCGGTCGACCTATGTCGTCCGGAGACAGAGAAGGCCAAATGCACCGGTCGACCGGTGCTGCCTCAACCGGTCAACCGGTCCGGTCGACCGGTCATGATCAAATGCCCGCCTTTATGACCGTTGAACGGGATTTCAAATTTCTGATTCAACCGGTCAACCGCTCCGGTCGACCGGCGTCGAGTGAACGGTCATAAAAGAGGCCGTTGGAAAGTGAGTTTAAATGCACAAAAAGTCATCTTTCTAAAAACAGAAAAATCTCTGAAAGTGAAAAATTGTCATTAAGCTCTCAAATCTCTTGAAACTCCAAAAAAAAGCTTCCTACAAAGTGCTTCCATAGTCATCATCTTTTAAAAAGCCTTACTTCACTTTCTCACACTCACTTGAGCCTACATTAGATTATATCTTGATAGTGTGATTTCAAAATCTCCAAATCATTTCAAGTGTGTAAAATCATTGTAAGGAGTGTACGGCTGAGCTAGTCATTTTCATAATCCTTATTGTCGTGTTGGTTAGTCGATCTCCGTAGAAAATCGACATTGTGTAAGAGGTTAGGCGAAGCCTCGGGTAGAAAGATTCGATTTCTTGTAAAAGGAGTGATCGTGCCGGTTAGACGATCGTATAGTGGAAGAGGTCGAGAGGCGGAATATCTCGGCAACAGTGGATGTAGGCAAATTTATTTGTCGAACCACTATAACTCGCGTTTGCATCTCTCTTACCCTTATCTCTTTAAATTCCGAATTTTAAATTTGTTAGTTGATATTAATTGATCCAAACTCTTGATAATAGGCTTGTTGAACTTGTCATATGATATTAGATTGACTCACATTGTGTATATTAAGTGTTTGGGATATTATCAAAACTTACATAATTTCTGCACACCAAGTGTTTGATAAATTGACTGTGTAAGATTAATTGTCTACATTTGTAATTAATCTTGATAGAGAGTGTTAAATCCGAAAAATTAGTAAAAACCCAATTCACCCCCCTCTTGGGTAGCCTTACAAGGGACAACAATTGGTATCAGAGCAAGGTTGCTCAAACTTTATTTAAAAAGATTTCACAATCTTGAGCATGGCTACTCAAAACCTTCACAACATGGAAGGTCAATCCACACATAGACCTCCTCTTTTTAATGGAGTTGATTACAATTATTGGAAAGTAAGAATGAGAGTTTATTTACAATCTATCGACTATGCTTTATGGAGGATTGTTGAAGATGGTCCATTTGTTCCCACTAAGTCGGATAAGGATAAGTTAATTCCCAAGGACCCTAGTGAATTTGATGAAGATGATGAAAGAAAATTATCTTTAAATGCTAGAGCAATGAACATCTTGTATTGTGCCTTAGATAGAAACGAGTTTAATAGGATCACTTCATGCAAATCCGCACAAGCCATATGGCACACCTTAGAAGTAATTCATGAGGGAACTAACCAAGTAAAAGAAACCAAGATTAATCATCTCATTCACTCATATGAAATGTTTGAAATGAAAGACGATGAATCAATTACTTCTATGTATACTCGATTCACCGACATTGTTAACGGTTTAAATTCTCTTGATAGACCATTCAAGGAAAATGAGTTGGTGAACAAGATCGTGAGGTCATTGCCCAAGTCTTGGAATGTCAAGAGGACTACTTTAGAGGAAATGAAGAATCTATCGACAATCTCACTCGATGATTTGATTGGATCGCTAATGACTCACGAGTTCTCCCGGATAAAAGACAACCAAGAAGAAGACAAGAAGAAGAAAGGAATAGCATTGAAAGTTTCAACTCAAGAAGAAGTAAATGAGCATGAAGAAGAAGAGGATCTTGATCAATTGGACAAAGAGATGATCTCCCTATTCACTAAGAAGTACAAAAGATTTTATAACAAATTTGGTCAAGGTAAAAGCTCAAGGAGAAATGAGGAAAAGGGAGATAAAATGAAAAGGGATGAAATCATTTGTTATGATTGCAAGAAGCCCGGGCATAAGAGGACGGAGTGTCCACTCAAAAGGAGCTACAAGAAGAGCTCCAAAAGAGATGAACTTAAGAAGGTTCTCCAAGCAACATGGGATGAATTAGAACTTGGAGAATCCGATGATGATGAGCAAGGGAAGTAGCAAACATGTGCTTCATGGCCATTGACGATAATGAGGTAACATCTAATTCTAAACTTCATATTGAGGAAAATAGTATTACATCTTTGTCATATGAAGATATAGAACTTGAATTCTCCGAATTACATGAAGAATATAGTAAACTTGCTCATAGAAATGCATCTCATAGGAAAACTATAGAACAACGCAAGGAAGAAATCACATTGTTGACAAATGAGAAAAATAATGCATTATGTGAAAATGTTTCCCTAAAAGAAAAGATTGACGACTTGACAAAAATTATTTTGAAATTCACCAATGGAAAGAAAAACTTTGATCAAATGCTTGGTGGACAAAGATGTGTTTTCAACAAAGGGGGTCTTGGTTACAAGCCTCATGTAAAACAAAAATACTTTAAAAACTATTTTGTCAAAGCATCAACTTCGGATCCAAAATATGTGTGTACCTATTGTAATCAAAATGGCCACACATCCTTCTCATGTGCCATTAAAAAGAACACATATTTTGAGACCAACCAAGGTTCAAGAACTAACCATCAAGGACCCAAATTTATATGGGTACCAAGAATCAAGACTTAACTTTGCCTTGTAGGAGCCAAGAAAGGAAAATGTCAAGTGGTTCTTAGATAGCGGATGCTCAAAACACATGACGGGAGACCTTTCCTTACTTAAAAATTTCACAAGGAAAAATGGAGGACGTGTGACCTTCGGCGACAACACAAAAGGAAAAATTATTGGAGTCGGCGATGTCGGTAACGCTACCTCTCCCTTAATTGAAAATGTATTTCTTGTTGATAATTTAAAACATAACTTACTTAGTATTAGTCAATTATGTGATAAGGGATACCGAGTTATTTTTGAATCATCAAAATGTTTAATTGAAAATGTTTGCAATAATGAAGTGGTGTTCCTTGGTGATAGGAGTGAAAATGTCTATACAATAGATATTGAAAAATTGACTTGTAAAAATCAATGCCTCTCCGCTTTAAATGATGATTCTTGGCTTTGGCATAGAAGACTTGGTCATGCTAGCATGCATCTACTTTCAAAACTTTCTAAGAAGGAAGTTGTTAGAGGGTTACCAAACCTTCCATTTCAAAAAGATAAAATTTGTGATGCATGTCAATTTGGAAAGCAAGTTCGATCCTCTTTTAAATCTATTTTAGAAATCTCTACAACAAGACCATTGCAATTGCTCCACATGGATTTATTTGGTCCATCAAGGACAACTAGCCTCGGTGGAAAGCATTATGCATTTGTCATTGTTGATGATTTTTCAAGATATACATGGGTAATCTTTTTAGCAACAAAAGAAGAAGCATTGAAAACATTTTCATATTTTTGTAAATGAGTTCAAAATGAGCAAGGTTATCTAATTACCACCATTAAAAGTGATCATGGTGGAGAATTTGATAATGATGCATTTGAAATACTTTGTAATGAAAATGGATATAAACACAACTTTTCGGCACCAAGAACACCACAACAAAATGGTGTTGTTGAAAGAAAAAATAGAATTTTACAAGAAATGGCTAGGTCAATGTTAAATGAAAATGGATTACCAAAATATTTTTGGGCCGAGGCCGTTAACACTTCTTGTCACATTGTAAATAGAGTTCTTATTAGACCAAAAATGGATAAAACTCCATATGAGCTTTGGAAGGGTAGAAAACCTAACATTGGCTATTTTAGAGTCTTTGGTTGTAAATGTTTTATTTTAAACACTAAAGACAACTTGGGAAAATTTGATGCAAAATCCGATGTTGGAGGTTTTCTTGGCTATTCCACCACTAGCAAAGCTTATAGAGTATTTAATAAAAGAACTCTAGTTGTGGAAGAATCGATGCATGTAGTATTTGATGAAACTAACACCTTTGTGGAGAAAAATCTAGATGAGGATGATTTAGGTTTGGAGCATCAAATGAGCAATGTAGATTTGAATGACAAAGAAGTGATGGATGAACCACAAACCTCCAACACATCACAACGTCAAGAGGAACAAGTTGATGATCCAATACAAGATAGTGCATCCTATCAACTACCGAAGGAATGGAGGTATAGTACTTCTCACCCTAAAGACAAAATCTTAGGTGACATCTCACAAGGAGTGGCTACTAGGTCATCACTTAAAAATGTTTGGAATAACTTAGCTTTTCTTTCACAAATTGAACCTAAGAATTTTAAAGATGCCGAAAATGATGAATTTTGGATCTTAGCGATGCAAGAAGAGCTAAATCAATTTGAAAGAAGGGATGTATGGGAATTAGTCCCTAGACCTAGTACTCAATCCGTGATTGGCACCAAGTGGGTCTTTAGGAATAAGAGAGATGAGCACGGTGTGATTGTGAGAAACAAGGCTAGATTAGTGGCCCAAGGTTACAATCAAGAAGAAGGAATCGATTATGAAGAAACCTTCGCACCGGTTGCTAGATTAGAATCCATTAGAATGTTATTAGCATTTGCATCCCACAAAGAATTCATTCTTTATCAAATGGATGTTAAAAGTGCTTTTCTTAATGGGTACATCGTAGAAGAAGTATATGTAGAACAACCACCCGGTTTTCAAGATCACAAGTATCCAGATTATGTCTTTAAATTGAAAAAGGCTTTATATGGCTTAAAGCAAGCTCCTAGAGCTTGGTATGATAGACTTAGCAAATTTTTACTTCAAAATGGATTTTCAATTGGAAAAGTGGATACTACACTATTTACTAAAACCAAGGGTGTTGATCTAATTATTGTACAAATTTATGTTGATGATATTATTTTCGGTTCTACTAATGTTTCCCTTTGTGAAGAATTTTCAAAGTGCATGCATAGTGAGTTCGAAATGAGTATGATGGGAGAGCTCAACTACTTCCTTGGTCTTCAAATCAAACAAACAAAGGAAGGCATCTTCATAAATCAAGCTAAGTATGTCAAAGATCTACTTAAGAAGTTTGACTTTGAAGGAATGAAGCCTCTATCAACTCCAATGAGCTCAGCTATTAAAATAGACAAGGATGAAAATGGTAAGGCCGTGGACATAACGAAATATCGAGGTATGATCGGATCCTTACTTTACTTAACTGCAAGTAGACCGGACATAAGGTATAGTGTTTGTTTGTGTGCTAGATATCAATCAAATCCTAAAGAATCACATCTAAATGCTGTAAAAAGAATTTTTAGATATTTAAGTGGAACTAAGAACTTAGGATTATGGTATCCAAAGGGTACACACATTGACTTGTTCAGCTATACGGATGCCGATTGGGCAGGCTGCACCATAGATAGGAAGAGCACAAGTGGAACATGTCATTTCTTAGGATTTGCACTAGTTTCTTGGTTTAGCAAAAAGCAAAATTCGGTTGCCCTATCAACCGCGGAAGCCGAATACATCTCGGCAGCCAGTTGTTGTGCACAAGTCCTTTGGATGAAGCAAACACTTCTGGACCTAGGATTGAGCTATGATCATGTACCTATCATGTGTGATAACACTAGTGCAATCAACTTATCAAAAAATCCAGTCTTGCATTCACGTACCAAACACATAGAGATTAGACATCATTTCTTGCGTGATCATGTGCAAAAGGGTGATATCACATTAGAATTCATTAGCACCAATAATCAAATTGCGGATATCCTTACCAAACCTTTAGCTCTTGAAAGATTTGCCTCACTTAGAAGAGGTTTAGGACTATTAGATGCTACAGAATTAAATTTGAATTAAGTGGTTGATCCATGATTTGATGATTCTTATACTTGAACAAATTGATATTATCATTTTGTCTGTGTGATGGTGTATGAGAAAACATATGCTATTTGGTGGTTAGTCAAATTAGGCCTTTTCTGGCGAAATTAGCAATCTTTACAGGTTTTCTCTATACACCGGTCGACCGGAGACAGAGAAGTTATAATCAACCGGTCGACCGGTTTGCTTTGACCGGTCGACCGGTGCGGTCGACCGGTGAGCGCGACAGGCTCTTTTTAAAAGTCCGTTCTGGAAATTTTTCTCTCATTTCAAAAACCAAGCACGAACCCTAGGAGAGAAAAACACCCCCAAATTCACACCATTGCCTAAAATCATCCAAATTTGGTCAAATTTCTTCCGGAATCACACTAAAATCCTTCAAAGAAACTTCATCCCTCTCACATTTTCTTCTATTTCCTCCTCTTCACAAGTTTTACTCCAAATACACTCAAATCCGACTTCACCCGCCAAGTGTTCGACAAATTGCTTCAATGGCTTCAGGGGCTGGATCATCACAGAACAAAGGAAAGAGGGTGAAATCTACAACATCTGGTCCACGAAGAAAGGTATTAAACAGTGAATTCAACTCTCGTAACTTCAAACTTTTTGAAAAGAGATCCATTGTGGAAGGTAGATTTGTGGATTTTACTGAATTTAGAGAATTAGATATTGAGAGATTATTTGAGATTTTAGGATGGAAATCCTTTGTGGAGGTTAAGGAACAAGTCTATCCAAGATTAGTGAAAGCTTTTTATGCTCACATGAATTACAATACTTGTGAAATGGATGTTCAAATAGTATGCACTCTTAAGGGACAACGAATAGAACTTAATAAAGAAGTGATCTCAAAAAATTTTGAGATTCCGGATGTCGGCCGATGTGTGCACACTTATGATTCATGGGCTTTTAATGGAGAAGCAATGTCAAGGATCATTATGGAAAAGGACTCAACTGAAGGGGATGATGAAGAGGATGATGAGGCTATACCCCCAAAGCCGAAAGCAAATGAATTACCCCTTAGGAGTAGAATCCTTCACCACATTATCTCCAACAACATCATTCCTAGAGGAGGGCATAGGGATGAGATTTCATTCACAGATCTCTATCTTATATTCTGCCTTCTTGAGGGTATTAGAACAAACTTTCCCTTCTTGATTCTTCACAAGATGGCTGATGGGAACAATGTAGCTAGAGATCCTAATCTTCCTTATGGGATGGCACTAACAAGGATCTTTCGTTATTTCAAAGTCAATCTTGATGATGAAACTGAGATTAGTCCACCCAAATCGGACTACAATAAGACAACCATCAAACTCATAGGCTACAAATTTCAAAATGGAAGGTGGATTTCTAAGAAAAGGGGCCGAGTTGAAAATGAAGAACATGAAGAAGACCTTGGAGGCAGTTCGACTCAGTTCAACGACGGTGCATTCAATACTCTCCATGGACGGATTGAGTCTCTCTGCACAAGTCATGATGAGCTTAAACTACAAGTACAGCATGGTTTCCAAAACCTTTACTCATATGTCGACACGAGCATGACAAACCTCCGGAATGATCTTCTCCAGCAACTCCAAGCCAATCATCAAGCCAACGCCGAAGTTCAAGCTCAAATTCTCGAACAACTTCGGCATCTCAATTTCCAAGGGCCTCCTCCCTCATTATGACTTTTAGTTGGATTTTTCATTGTAACTTATCTTTCTAGCAATCAATGTGACATTATCTTACTTGTTCTTCTTTTTGTTGATGACAAAAGGGGGAGATGGATGGAGTGATTGCTAATTGAAGTAACTGCTAATTGTTATGATGAGATTATTATTCTTGATATTATTCTTCATATTTATTTTAGGTTGTGATTGATCAATGTTATGATGAGATTGTTACTCTTGCTATGATTCTTCATATTTGTTTAGGGTGTAATTGAGATTATTCACACTTGATGTTGGATGGAACAATGCTCATTGTAATACTCTCTTTAAAGGCTTAATAGATTAAGGGGGAGAACATTTTTTTAAGATAATATCAAGTGATTAATTAAGGGGGAGACAAACAAGTGTAAAAGAAAACATGGTATTGCCTTTGCCATCTTAGCAATCAAGTGTTTGTCATCATCAAAAAGGGGGAGATTGTTGGCCTAAGGTTAAATATATCTCATGTTTTGATGATAACAAACACAATGTATTATGTTACTAATGATTCTACTTTGAGTTGTGTTGTTAGCAAAATTGATATTATAAATCCACTCAAGAAGCATAGTATGGAATGCAATGCATACATTCAAGGTTGAGAAATGCAAATTGAAGAAGGAACTCAAAGCTTGAAGTGTTGAAAAATCAAAGAACAAGAGCAAGCAAACAAAATCAAGCAAGACAAGTTATTCATAGGTTCTTATATCTCAATAGTCTTGTATTTAATTTTGATGTCATGCTATCTTGATTAAATCATGTTTAGGCTCATGCACACACTCACATCACGTTTTTAAAATGAGACTAAACTGATTGTTTAATGACATTTGGTCTAAAAGAATAACTTTGTGAAGGTTTGAACTCAATTAAGCGTCAACCGGTCGACCTATGTCGTCCGGAGACAGAGAAGGCAAAATGCACCGGTCGACCGGTGCTGCCTCGACCGGTCAACCGGTCCGGTCGACCGGTCATGATCAAATGCCCGCCTTTATGACCGTTGAACGGGATTTCAAATTTTAATTCAACCGGTCAACCGCTCCGGTCGACCGGCGTCGAGTGAACGGTCATAAAAGAGGCCGTTGGAAAGTGAGTTTAAATGTACAAAAGTCATCTTTCTAAACACAGAAAAATCTCTGAAAGTGAAAAATTGTCATTTAGCTCTCAAATCTCTTGAAACTCCAAAAAGCTTCCTACAAAGTGCTTCCATAGTCATCATCTTCTAAAAAGCCTTACTTCACTTTCTCACACTCACTTGAGCCTACATTGGATTATATCTTGATAGTGTGATTTCATAATCTCCTAATCATTTCAAGTGTGTACAATCATTGTAAGGGTGTACGGCTGAGCTATTCATTTTCATAATCCTCATTGTCGTGTTGGGTTTATTGGTTAGTCGATCTCCGTAGAAAATTGACATTGTGTAAGAGGTTAGGCAAAACCTCGGGTAGAAAGATTCGCTTTCTTGTAAGAGGAGTGATCGTGCCGGTTAGACGATCGTATAGTGGAAGAGGTCGAGAGGCGGAATATCTCGGCAACAGTGGATGTAAGCAAATTTATTTGTCGAACCACTATAAATCGCGTTTGCATCTCTCTTACCCTTATCTCTTTAAATTCCGAATTTTAAATTTGTTAGTTGATATTAATTGATCCAAACTCTTGATAATAGGCTTGTTGAATTTGTCATATGATATTAGATTGACTCACATTGTGTATATTAAGTGTTTGTGATATTATCAAAACTTACATAATTTCTGCACACTAAGTGTTTGATAAATTGACTGTGTAAGATTAATTGTCTACATTTGTAATTAATCTTGATAGAGAGTGTTAAATCCGAAAAATTAGTAAAAACCCAATTCACCCCCCTCTTGGGTAGCCTTACAAGGGACCATATTCCGTTTAGGGCAACATTCAATTTGAGCGCTAGACCGAATATAACCCTGACAGAGTTGATGCAACAACTCCAAAAAGTTCGAGCGAATGATCAAGGGGTCGACTATTGTGGAGGCCAACTTTGCTGAGGCCTCTTCTTCCAAACCCCCTTCTGGGAATGGAAAGAAGAAGCACGTAGCTAAGAAGGAGAGTTCTTCAGTTCCGCCAAACAAGGGCAAGAACAAGAAGAAGAGGAACCCGAACAAGCTTCAGTGCTTTCATTACGGGAAGGTGAGGCACATGAAAAAGAATTACAAAGACTAACTAGCCGCTAAAGGCAAAGGAGGTGAGTGTGATCTTTTGATTTTGGAAGCATGTCTAGTTGAGGAATCCAGTGACAACTGGGTCATAGATTCTGGAGCAACTAATCATGTATGTGTTTCTCTGCAGGGGTTCAAGCAAACGAGAAGTCTTCTAAATGAAAGCTTCACATTGAGGATGGGCGATGGAACGTTAGTGTTGGCTGAAGCAGTGGGAGATGTCCATCTTTATTTTGATAGTTATAGGAGTTTATTTTTGCGAGACTATTTTTATGATCCTCAATTTAAGAGGAATCTTATTTCTGTTGGTTGTTTATTTAAGGATTCTTATTCAGTTTCTTTTAATAATAAAGTTGTGATTCATAAAAACAAGTCTTTTATCTGTGATGGATGGATGCAAAATAATCTATATTTTATCAAACCTAAGATGGACTCACTGCTAAACGATGAAGTTGTTAATAACTCTAAAAGGCTTAAAACTTCTCACTCTAATGAGACATATCTTTGGCATTTGCGGCTTGCTCACATTAGCCTTAATAGGATACAGAGGTTGGCAAAGGTTGGACCTTTAAAGTCTTTAAAGGTTGAGTCCTTACCCCAATGTGAATCTTGTTTGGAGGGCAAAATGACCAAACGACCATTTGGGTCTAAAGGCAATAGGGCTGAAGATGTTCTTGAACTTGTGTATAGTGATGTTTGTGATCCCATGAACATCAAGGCTAGAGGAGGGTATGAGTATTACATCACTTTTATTGACAATTACTCAAGATATGGTTATGTGTACCTATTGCGTCACAAAAGCAAAACTTTTGATAAATTCAGGGAGTTTCGGGCTGAAGTGGAAAAGCAACTGGGTAAACCCATAAAGGCACTTCGATCCGATCAAGGTGGAGAATACCTCTCTGATGAGTTCACCGGATACTTATTAGAGAATGAGATTCTATCCCATTTAACTACACTTGGCACTCCACAGCAGAATGGTTAGCTTAGAGAAGAAATATAACCTTGTTGGACATGGTACGGTCCATGATGAGTTATTCGACATTGCCTATATCTTTATGGGGATATGCCTCACAAACTGCATGTTATCTTCTGAACAACGTGTAAACAAAGTCGGTTCCTGAAACTCCTCACGAGTTGTGGACAGGCAGGAAGACATCCTTGAACCATATTCGCATATGGGGATGTCCTGCACATGTCCTGGACAAGGAAGCGAACAAGTTGGAAGCATGTTCAGAAGTATGCATTTTTGTAGGTTATCCGAGAGGGAGGAAAGGGGGTTATTTCTATAATCCCAAGGAAAATAAAGTCGTGGTTTCAACGAATGCAACATTCCTTGAGGAAAGTTACATGAATGACTTTAAGCCTCGTAGCAAAATACTGCTTGAGGAAATGTCGAGTGACTTAGTCATACCAACTGTTCCTTTGGAAACCGATCCAATCAGAGTTGAAGAGGAAATCTAACAACAACCTAAGGGGCTTCGACGTAGTGGGAGGATCAGACATGAACCTGAGAGATTCATGGAATGGGGAAACCTTTTTTGGCAGAATCTCTGGAACATGATAGAGATCCTTATATTTACAAAGAAGCTATGGAGGATATTGATGCAAACCTCTGGACGGAAGCCATGAAAACTGAGATGAAATCTATGGATTTTAATCTAGTCTGGGAACTTGTAGATCTTCCCGATGGGATTAATCCCATTGGGTGTAAATGGGTCTACAAGAGAAAGAGAAATGCAGAAGGAAAGGTCGAAACCTATAAGGCTAGACTGGTAGCTAAGGGATACACGCAAAAGGAAGGAATCGACTACGAGGAAACCTTTTCGCCTGTATCCATGTTTAAGTCCATCTGCATTCTCTTATCCATTGTGGCTGCTCTCGACTACGAGATCTAGCAAATGGATGTCAAGACGGCGTTCTTGAATGGCCATCTTGAGGAAAGTATCTATATGGTACAACCAGAAGGCTTTGAGGCTATGGGTCAAGAGGAAAAAGTTTGCAAGTTGTTGAAATCCATTTATGGATTAAAGCAAGCTTCCCGTTCTTGGAACAAAAGATTTGACCAAGTGGTCAAGACTTTTGGATTCAACCAGAATATGGATGAACCTTGTGTTTATAAACATATTCAAGATGGGAAAGTGGTTTTTCTACTGTTATATGTTGATGATATTCTACTTATTGGCAATGATGTAGGGGCTTTATCATCAGTCAAAGTTTGGCTTACCAAACAGTTTGACATGAAGGACCTAGGAGAAGCTAATTATGTTCTAGGCATTCGAATCTTAAGAGATCGAAAGAACAAAATGATAGCTCTCTCTCAGGCTTCATACATAGATAAAATTCTCGAGAAGTATACAATGCAGAATTTCAAGAAAGGTGGGCAACCATCTAGGTTTGGAATTACTCTTTCGAACAGTGATTGTCCCAAGACATCTGAAGAAAGAGAATACATGGCAAAGGTGCCTTATGCTTCGGCGGTCGGGAGCCTTATGTATGCAATGCTTTGTACTCGACTGGACATTTGCCATGCGGTCGGGATTGTAAGTCGATTTCAGTCGAATCCAAGACCTAACCACTGGGTTGCGGTCAAGCATATATTCAAGTATCTTCAGAGGACTAGAAATCATACGCTGGTATATTCTGGGGAGGATTTGACACCTCTAGGATATACAGATTCGGATTTTCAATCCTGTTTGGATACTAAGAAATCGACTTTGGGTTATGTCTTTACTCTGGGAGGCAAACTTGCACTTCACCAAAAAAACACAACCAAAAAAACCCCAAAAACAACCAAACCAAACAACAAACACCAAACAACACAAAAACCAAAACAAAAAAAACACAAAAAAACAAAAAACAAAAACAAAACAAACCCAACAAACACCCCAAACCCCCAACCAAAACACAACAACACAACCACAACAAAAAACCTTAGGAATAAATGTAACAATTTTCTTCGAGACATTTTGACTATTAATAAGGATTTGTTTATTTCATACATCTATGTAATGTCCTCTTTATGTTCATAATAGTTGAATGTATGATAAGTAAACTGAAAGTCTGAGACTGTCATTCTAAATCTTTAGATCATGCATGTAATGTGAAGAACATGCGGAAGACAAGAATCTAAAGATGATAGTCTAAATCTTATGATCCACAATCGAGGGAATAAAGTTGGGCGCTCTATTCATGTTAAGATTGTTATGTTGTCTACTTCCTAACGGAGACGGCTTGTCTTGGTCGTCAGAGGTGGGACTCCATGGGTAGAGACATTTATATAGTTTCTAATGGTGAAATCTATATTGGATCGGACCAAAGATGAATTGTTTTAATTAATAATTCTATTTGAATAAAAAAATTCACTTTTGACGAATTATATGTTGTCATCTTAATCCTGAGATGGATGATGAACCCGAAACTTGACTTGTATCCTTTGATCTACTAAAGGGAGACATCCTGACATTATGTAAAGGTACGCTTGCCGGTAAATTGGGGGTATGACTCGTGTATGCGTAGATTCGTTATTCATAGATAGTGGAATCCATACCTCCTATAAAGAGTCAATGATATCCTCTTATACATTATCAGTGGATTGGAAAATACGAGCGCTCGACCATTAAACTACTCTGTGTTATCTAATTGTTTACTTTTTGTAATAGTATGAATAGTGTTTTTCCAATGGTTTGATAATGGAACATAAGATAAATGTAATCAAGAAGGTAAAACAGAACTTGACCTCAAGTCTATTATGGATATCCTATGGGGATGATATACTAATATATTGAGTCATGGACTAGAGCTGATCAGAGCTTTGTAAATATGCTATATAAATTGAGAGTGCAGCTCTAGGCTTTTAGTGGAATAGTGCTAGAATTTTATAATCATGAGACGGACTTGTTTGTTTACAAGTAGCGTTGTGATTATAGGAGCTTGATTTATATATGTCCATCAGGTCCCTTTGCTAGCCCACATAATTTTCTGTAACGATACGGTGTATTTCCTACATATTGGTAACTTGTGTTATTTCCGTAAAAGAGGTTCAAAGTTAATTCATGAGTGATTTATCGGGTGAATTAATTGATAAATTGATTCTAGATAAATTGGTTGAATTATTGTTTTAAGAGTTGTTTAATATGGGAAGACTATTATATGACTGTTTTGATCAGGCAATTTCTCTATTGGGTTGCTTGAATCAAAACTGAGGCTCTATGCAAGTTTCCCATGTTGAAGAACTAGGAAAACAACTTTCGTCAGTGCAGACAGTTCGATCGGTGGGTAGACCGATACAGGTCGACCGGTGAGTTAGTGTAATGACCGGGAAAATATTAAGTCAAAATCGGACAGTCCGGTATTTGACCGTAATTATTCCTGGAACAGAAAGTAGTAGAAATATTGATGTAATCAGGAAAGTGTTATGTAGAAACAATATATACGGGGTAAAATCACCCGAAAAGTGTAAAGTTATAATACGAATATTTTTACAGAGAAAATTCGTAAATATCAGTTGTGAATAGTAAAATATCGGTTAAAAGTTAGAAATTTTAACAGGTATATTTTAGTTATGAAAAACTGAAATATTTGGTAAATGACCAAATGACCTGTTAGAAAAAGAGTAGAAATATTAGAAGTAAGGAAAATGGCAAAAGTTCCTGAAACAGAATTTTCCCGAGTCAGTTAAAGCGGAAAACTGCAAAAAAAATGAGTACCGCGAGGGTACGCGTTTTGGGCGATTCTGGATCGTTTAAAATGAGAATTTCAGAAAAAGAAATTGACTATTGAGATACCCAAGAGAAGTGGGTTGAATATGAGAAATTTGACCCAGGGTGCTCGGCAGTCCAGAAAAGCAGTATAGAACCTGTACCGGGTGTGAAATTATCGGTACCGGAAAGAGACTCGTTTTGAAAAACGAAAAGTTTGGTCTCGACAAGAAAAATGTGGGGAACATGGAACCACTTAAATTAAGTGTTAAACTTAATTAGAATTAGTAGAATTAAATTGTGGGAATTAAAGTTATTTCTCTAATTTAATTCTAGAAAGTAATGTGAGATATTTTAGAAATATTAATATAATATACCTATTACACTTAAAATGGCCTACGGATGACATTAGAAGCCAAAATTGCTTCTTTCTCTAAGTGTGGCCGAGAGATAGAGAAAAGAAAGAGAAAAGAGAGAAAATCAAGGGAAAATCAAGGAATCACCCGTTTTCGCCGAAATTTCTTTCGTTCAGTCCGGTAGAAACATAACCCGAGGCGTTCTAGTGGAGAATCTCAACTTTTCAAGGTAAGATTTCGGATTTTTCATGAGAAACTGTTTGCTTTTTCGTTTTTATGAATAGTAACTCATCTCGGAAAAAATCCGTAAAACTGAAAAACGAAACAAAGGTTTTGTCGGGGACTACGATAGGAGTTTAATGTGCAAGTATTGAAAGGATTGAACAATTTTTTTTGAATTTACACTAAAAATCCGAAAATCCCTAGAAATGGAGGAAATGTATTTTTGTTCAATTGATGTAGCAATTTGTGTTCAGGAATGTGAATCTGGACTGCAGGTACCGGAATTGGAAGTAAAACGAGTTATTGAAAACTCAGGAAACGAGGAAAATTAAGGCGAAACTCTGCCGAAATTTCCTAAAATCTAGTTAGCAAGCAATGAGTTAGGAATCTGATTCTAGAGAATGGATAATAGTTTTAAACCTCGGAAACGAATAGATTAAGATTCAGAAACCGAGATATACGAATATGTGTAAATTGCCTCTTGAGCTAGAATTCGGCCTTAAGGGGAAAAAGTCCATAAATGAGTTTGAAATTAGATTTAAGAATCTAAGTATGAGGAATTGTGATTGGAATAGGGAATTGATACCTATTTCCATGAAACAGGTTTTGGCACGAGAGCCGAAGCAACAAGAAAGAACTTCAAGCAAGCGGGTATCCTAGCGGATTACCGGTAAGTATAGACATATATGTTTGTCTGGACTCGAGTAAGCTGTAGTTAGACTTAGAACTATGAATTTACTTATGTTCCTAAGTCTATGTGATTACATGTGATTATACGTGTTTGGAGGGCTTAATGCTCTAGATTTCAGAAGGGCGACATATGGTTACCCTTATGCATAGTTAATACTGACGGGTCGTCGGCCTCCGCAAGGGAGGAAAATCTCAAAGAGTAGAGATTCCGACTTGACCAGACAGTAAGTAATGAGCCAGTAAAGTAAAAGACTGACGGGTCGTCGGCCTCCGCAAGGGAGGGAAATCTCACAGAGTAGAGATTCCGACTAGACCAGCCAGTAAAGTAAGAACAGAAAGATAGAAAGTAGTTTAAAGCATGTTTCACACGAGCATATTTGCATCATAACTCTTAATGTAATTTCTATTAGTTTATGATGTATGCATGTTTATACTTGCTGAGCGTTAGCTCATCAGTTTACTCGTGTGCAGGTAACAAAGGTAAGCAGCCAGTCATATAGTGGTTTGCTTGATGGACATGCGGAGGCAAGGGTGGCGGAAATGTCATGGGTGCACGGGAGTGGTCTCTACTACGCTCGCTTAGAAATTAAATTCCGCTGCAAAGTAATGTAATATAGAATAGTAGTATGTATGTTCAGTTCTAAGAAGAAGATATTACCCATTGTCTTAGTAAAGAACAACGGACTGTAATAAATTATGACAAGTTTTCGGAAACTAGTTTGATATCTGAATCTTTAAAGTAATAGCAAGATATGTTATTAGTGTAACAACATAACATGTTAAGAACCCGATGGTTAAAGTAAAGAAAAAAAAATTTACCCGCACATGAATGTAAATTAAAGAGACAATAGTCTAACAACGAATAATGGATTAGACTATAGCTTAGCCCATTAGTAGTAGTATAAGGAACGGCGACCGCGTCGCGAGGGCGCGGGCCGCCACAGTTGGTATCAGAGCGGCGTTCCTACTCATGCCATGACAAGTCCCGCACCTATGCTTCTGCGCAGTCCAGGTAAATTAGTTTATGAACTAAAACTGAGAATTGCTTATTTCTTTTGGCAAGACAGAACAGGTACTAATGGATCGATCATATCCATCATCCTGATTAGCGCCCACACCATAAGAGAATACGTTGTGGGGACGGGTAAGAATGTTTCTAATGTCACGGTTCCGACAAACAGAAAGGTCGGTACCCACTCCTGCTAGATGTAGCCATCCACCAGTGGATCGGGAGTTAAGGGCTCTAGAGCCTGTGGTGGCTGAGGCTGCACACCGACCAAGGAGAGTTATTTTGACTACAGGTCGAGCCGCAACTAGGTTCTACACCTGTAATCTACCTTCCTTTGATGGGCTTTCATATCCCACTAGAATTAGGGATTGGCTGCATCGTGTCGAGTACATGATGCGAGCCTGTGACATAGCTCGAGTGGAGTGGATTGTACTCGCAACGAGTCTATTAGAGGGCAATGCCCTAATCTTTTGGCAAGCTTTGGATGAGGACGAAATAGCAGAGATGCAATGGGAAGAGTTTTGCCACATGTTGAAGCATCAGTTTCTTCCTCAAGTCATGCCATCAGAGTTGGCACCACAGCAGAGTGGAGAGACACAAAGCCAGGTGAGTGTAGCCGTGACCTACACCCAAGCTCGAGAGTTTATCATGCAAACCGAGAGGGCGAGTATAAGATCGGATGAGGCCGTTGTAGCCTATATAGTGAGAGTTTTGACAGAGGTACTAGCTCCAAATCAAATTTTTAATCTAAGTGAGGAGGAGCGGTGTCAGATCCTATGGAGAGGTCTGACGGAAGAGTACCAGTGTCGGCTAGTTTCGCGATCACACAATTTATTATTGAGGCGAAGCATTGTGAGCGCCAGCTGTTAGAGGAGAGGACACGGCCAGCGACGGTTAGGCGAGACTTCCCGTTTTCCATTACCTCTCGACAACGACCGAGACCCGAGATAGAGGCAACGGACGAGCCTATGGCCGTTCGGCGAAGATGGACCTACGTTGGGACCGTTGGTGAGGAAGCTACTGGTAACCCTCAGTCGGATCCTGAGGAGGATTCGGAGGAAGACCCAGAGGAGGATCCGGAGGAGGATCCTGAGGAACACTTAGATGATGAGGATTAAGTTAGGACTTAGCGTCTTATTTATTTAAATATGATGCAAGGTTATGTAAATAGTATTGAAAAACTTAGACTAATGATGTTTTATGTATGATGTGATATGTATGGAATGGGACATACATAATAGATTTGAATGAAAGGCTTAAAAACCTTTAATTTTGTGATGATTTGTATATGATGTGATATGCATGATATGGGGCATGCATAATAGGAGAACATATAGAATGTATGTTTTGCTAGTTGATATGAGAATGAATGATAGTTTAAAGTATTGCAAGTCAAGGAACTTTTGAAGCGGTTCTTTTTGCACTTAGACTAACGATGTTGCTCTTTAAGTGATACAGACACAGCAACATGGTTCGTAGACATTCAAAGAGAACACAAGCATAATAGAATCCTCCAGCACCAGACCTAGCTAAAGAAGTAGCAGGTCTAAGGGGGCAAATAGCAGCCCAGGCTGAGGAAAGCAGACAGTTACGAGAATTGCTTACCCAGTTGATACAGGGTCAGCAGGTTGGAGGAGCACCCCCTCCGCAGGCGGTTCCAGCACAAGCCGCCCAACCTGAGCAACCCGCAGAGAGGGTTGAACCCCAAGAGCCAGTAAGGGGTGAGATGGGGCACCGAGAAATGGTCCCAAGAGAACCATTGTATGTGAGGTTTAAGAGAATGGCACCTCCAGAGTTCGATGGATCAACAGATCCACTCGAGGCTGAGGAATGGTTAGCATCCATTCAGATAGTGTTTGAGTTTATGGAACTCACCAACAGGGAGAAGATTCAGTTCGCCACTTTTGTATTAAAGAAAGATGCCCGCTATTGGTGGGAATCAGTGTGCGCCAGAAGGAATGTGAGACAGATGTTGTGGGATGAATTCCTATGGGAATTTAACCATAAGTATTACAACTTAGAAGCCCTGAAGACTCCACAGAATGAGTTCAACAATTTTAAGCAGGGCGACCAGACAGTTGTAGAAGCATGCCGATGATTTGATCAGTTTGCCTGTTAGCGTTTATGCCCTTAGGAATAAATGTAACAATTTTCTTCGAGACATTTTGACTATTAATAAAGATTTGTTTGTTTCATATATCTATGTATTGTTCTCTTTATGTTCATAATAGTTGAATGTATGATAAGCAAACAGAAAGTCTGAGACTGTCATTCTAAATCTTTAGATCATGCATGTAATGTGAAGAACATGCGGAAGACAAGAATCAAAAGATGATAGTCTAAATCTTATGATCCACAATCAAGGGAATAAAGTTGGGCACTTTATTCATGTTAAGATTGTTATGTTGTCTACTTCCTAACGGAGACGGCTTGTCTTGGTCGTCGGAGGTGGGACTCCATGGGTAGAGACATTGATAAAGTTTCTAATGGTGAAATCTATATTGGATCGGACCAAAGATGAATTGTTTTAATTAATAATTCTGTTTGAATAAAACAATTCACTTTTGACGAATTATATGTTGTCATCTTAATCATGAGATGGATGATGAACCCGTATACTTGACTTGTATCCTTTGATGTACTAAAGGGAGACATCCTGACATTATGTAAAGGTACGCTTGCCGGTGCATTGGGGGTATGACTCGTGTATGCGTAGATTCGTTATTCATAGATAGTGGAATCCATAGCTCCTATAAAGAGTCAATGATATCCTCTTATGCATTATCAGTGGATTGGAAAATATGAGCGCTTGGCCATTAGACTACTCTGTGTTATCTAATGGTTTACTGTTTGTAATAGTATGAATAGTATTTTTCCAATGGTTTGATAATTGAACATAAGATAAATGTAATTGGAAAGGTAAAATGGAACTTGACCTCAAATCGATTATGGATATCTGATGGGGATGATATACTAATTTATTGAGTCATGGACTAGAGCTAATCAGAGCTTTGTAAATACGCTATATAAATCGAGAGTGCAGCTCTAGGGTTTTAGTGGAATAGCGCTAGAGTTTTATAATCATGAGACAGACTTGTTGGTTTACAAGTATCGTTGTGATTATAGGAGCTTGATTTATATATATCCATCGGGTCCCTTTGCTAGCTCACATAATTTCCTGTAACGATATGGTGTATTTCCTACATATTGGTAACTTGTGTTATTTCCGTAAAAGAGGTTCAAAGTTAATTCATGAGTGATTTATCGGGTGAATTAATTGATAAATTGATTCTAGATAAATTGGTTGAATTATTGTTTTAAGAGTTGTTTAATGTGGGAAGACTATTATATGACTGTTTTGATCAGGCAATTTCTCTATTGGGTTGCTTGAATCAAAACTGAGGCTCTATGCAAGTTCCCCATGTTGAAGAACTAGGAAAACAACTTTCGTCAGTGCAGACAGGTTGACCGGTGGGTAGACCGGTCACAGGTCGACCGGTCCGGTCGACCGGTAACAGGTCGACCGGTGGGTAGACCGGTTTGTGAAGGACCGGTCGACCGGTGAGTTATAACTTCTCTGTCTCCGGTCGACCGGTTGTAACGCGTAACGCGTGCTGATGTGGCAAAATCGACTCTGAGTGCGATTAAATCTTTGGGAAACCTAATTGTTACGGAAGTATGACTTCCTAAACAGTATAAATAGCCTATTAAGTCTCATTATTCATTAGATCACTTGAGAGACTTTTTGGAGGCTATTGATAAGAGATTCCAAGAGGAAAAATTGTTTAAATATCAAGAACAATTTTTCTTTGGCTCTCTTGTGATTGGAAGGAGATTAAGAATACCAAGAGGAGATTAAACGAAGTGTGCCCACCCGCATACCAATCGTGGAAACGAGAATAGCAAAGAAGACCAGTTGGTTGAGGCTCTTCCGGTTGCTGTTTGGAACGCTTAGATCTGTCAGACGTGCAGTTTCCTGAAATCTCAAAAGGTATGATTTAGATCTTTAGTATTTATGTTATATAGCATCATGAACATGTTCTTGTTTGGCTTTGACGTTGATTAAAAATTTTTAAATTCCGCTGCGCACTCGATGCCATTATTTTTCCAACAATTGGTATCAGAGCCATGGTTATTTGTTCATGATTATGCTATGTACATAGATTTGTGATCTAAAAATATCTCTCTTATGCTTGAATTGATATTTTAGAGAGATGGCACTCTGGGGTTTCTATATTATGTTGTTGTCATGAATATATGGTGAATGAATGATTAAATAATTATTATTGGTTGTCATTTATGAATTATCAATGATTATTTATTATTTAATTTTTACCGGTTATGGTTCCTTAGAGGTTAGAATGGTTGTATAGGAATTTGTTCTTTGCAATGTAATTAGATATGCGGCCTATCATCGCCGTTAGGGTTTATTTTATTTTCTCTAGTAGAAATTTTGTAAACCGGAAAACGGTATAGGAATTTTTATGTAAAATTCTTCGAGGAGATGAAGGTATCTAATTTTTCCTTGGTTTATAAAATTGTTTTGTGTTTTTTGAATAAATTGAAAAACTGCTTTGATTTCTGAAAATCTGGGTTACTGTCACACGGGCACCGGTCGACCGCACCGGTCGACCGGTTAGTGTAAGGCGGTCGACCGGTAGAGTATAACTACTCTGTCTCCGGTCGACCGGACCTAACGAAACAGTACACGATTTTGCAGTTTTTTGAGATTTTTTCAAGAAAACATGAAAAATAATTTTATGATAACCAGAATTAGATTGTGATGAAGAATTCAAGGACAACCGGGAAGATTCAAGATGAAGAATCGATATATGTTTCGATTATTCTTTGTAATATTTAATTTCTTTCTTTTCTCTAGGATGGAACCACAATATTACGGTTATTATTATTATTATGCTTGTTGCCTAGCTTAATTGCTTTGTATGATTGCATATAATATGATTTGCTATATATGTGATAACATGTCATATAGAATAGGGAGTGCCGCTCATTGAAATTGTTCATGCATATTTCTTAACATAAAACCTTGTTTTCCAAAAGATTGAGTGGGTGAGGGTTTTTTGAAGAAAAGACCCATGGCCTCCATCGTTGGTCCGCAGGTAACACATGGTGATACCGACCCCTAGGAAGGGATTCATTATGTACCAGTGTGGATCTCCGAGAGGATAATTTATTTGAGCATATTTTTATGGTTGTACACCCCTAGGTGACAATTGTAATATATGGATCAAATAGGTGAAACGATGGTTATACACTCAAGATTAATTTAATTATTAATCTCCCCTAGGAGCTCTGATAATTAAATTAATGGTCAAAGAAAATGATTATCAATATATGCTGGACAGAGATTGATCCGGATGGTATATATTGATCGGAGGGGATCCGTGTTCCCAATTAAATTTTGCATGATCTCCCCTAGGAGACTTACAAAATTTTGAGTTGGGAATTATCGTTGTAAGGTTGTGATTTTTTCAAGGTTTTGACACACAAACATATTTGTTGCATTATAACCTGTATATATGTTTGATTACTAAATGTTTATGCAAGTTTGCTTATACTAGATATATGAATGTTTATTGTAGATCAAAATGTCTTCTAGCGCATTATCATCGATACTTAATAAACACAACTTAACTGGCGAGAATTTTACCGATTGAAAAAGGAACCTAAAGATCGTCCTAACCTTTGAGAAACTAAATTTCGTACTGAACACACCTTGTCCTCCGGAGCCACCTGTTGATGCTCCTAATGAGGTTTTCATAGCGTATCAACGCAGGAAGGACTCTGACGATATGGCTCGCTGTTATATGATGTCGAGCATGTCCACTGTGCTGCAAGCACAACATGAAGATTACATAACTGCTCGTCAGATTATGGATAATCTTGAGGACATGTTCGGCGGCCAAGCTGCTGAAAAACGTCGGGAAGCCCTTAGTAACCTCATTAACTGCAGACAGAAGGCTGGGTCTTCCACAAAGGAACATATGCTGAAGGTGATGGGCTATTTGGCTGAAGTTCAGACCAATGGGGCCGACATCGATGCTGAGTCTCAACTGACCATGACCTTTGAGACTTTGTCGAAGGAATATATTCTGTTTAGGGCAACGTTCAATTTGAGTGCTAGACAGAATATAACCCTGACAGAGTTGATGCAAGAACTCCAAAAGTTCGAGTGGATGATCAAGGGGTCAACTATTGTGGAAGCCAACTTTGCTGAGGCATCTTCTTCCAAACCCCCTTCAGGGAATGGAAAGAAGAAGCAAGTAGCTAAGAAGGAGAGTTCTTCAGTTCCGCCAAACAAGGGCAAGAACAAGAAGAAGAGGAACCCGAACAAGCTTAAATGCTTCATTGCGGGAAGGTGGGGCACATGAAGAAGAATTGCAAAGACTACCTAGCCGTTAAAGGCAAAGGAGGTGAGTGTGATCTTTTGATTGTGGAAGCATGTCGAGTTGAGGAATCCAGTGACAACTGGGTCATAGATTCTGGAGCAACTAATATTGTATGTGTTTCTCTGCAGGGGTTCAAGCAAACGAGAAGTCTTCTAAATGAAAGCTTCACGTTAAGGATGAGCGATGGGACATTAGTGTTGGCTGAAGCAGTGGGAGACGTCCATCTTTATTTTGATAGTTATAGGAGTTTATTTTTGCGAGACTGTTTTTATGTTCCTCAATTTAAGAGGAATCTTATTTCTGTTGCTTGTTTATTTAAAGATTTTTATTCAGTTTCTTTTAATAATAAAGTTGTGATTCGTAAAAACAAGTCTTTTATCTGTGATGGATGGATGCAAAATAATCTATATTTTATCAAACCAAAGATGCACTCACTGCTAAACACTGAAGTTGTTAATAACACTAAAAGGCTTAAAACTTCTCACTCTAATGAGACATATCTTTGGCATTTGCGACTTGGTCACATTAGTCTTAACAGGATACAGAGGTTGGTAAAGGATGGACCTTTAAGTTCTTTAAAGGTTGAGTCCTTACCCCAATGTGAATCTTGTTTGGAGGGCAAAATGACAAAAAGACCATTTGGGTCTAAAGGCAATAGGGCTGAAGGTGTTCTTGAACTTGTGCATAGTGATGTTTGTGGTCCCATGAACATCAAGGCAAGAGGAGGGTATGAGTATTACGTCACTTTTATTGACGATTACTCAAGATATGGTTATGTGTACCTATTGCATCACAAAAGCGAAACTTTTGATAAATTCAGGGAGTTTCGGGCTGAAGTGGAAAAACAACTGGGTAAACCCATAAAGGCACTTCGATCTGATCGAGGTGGAGAATACCTCTCTGATGAGTTCACCGGATACTTATTAGAGAATGGGATTCTATCCCATTTAACTGCACCTGGCACTCCACAGCAGAATGGTGTAGCTGAGAGAAGAAATAGAACCTTGTTGGACATGGTACGGTCCATGATGAGGTATTCGACATTGCCTATATCTTTCTGGGGATATGCTTTACAAACTGCATGTTATCTTCTGAACAACGTGTCAACAAAGTCGGTTCCTAAAACTCCTCACGAGTTGTTGACGGGCAGGAAGACATCCTTGAACCATATTCGCATATGGGGATGTCCTGCACATGTCCTGGACAAGGAAGCGAACAAGTTGGAAGCACGTTCAGAAGTATCCATTTTTGTAGGTTATCCGAGAGGGACGAAAGGGGGTTATTTCTATAATCCCAAGGAAAATAAAGTCGTGGTTTCAACGAATGCAACATTCCTTGAGAAAAGTTACATGAACGACTTTAAGCCTCGTAGCAAAATAGTGCTTGATGAAATGTCGAGTGACTTAGTCATACCAACTGTTCCTTTGGAAACCGATCCAATCAAAGTAGAAGACGAAACCCAACAACAATCTAAGGGGCTTCGGCGTAGTGGGAGGATCAGACATGAACCTGAGAGATTCATGGCTAATGGGGAAACCTTTTTGGCAGAATCTCTGGAACATGACAGAGATTCTTATACTTACAAAGATGCTATGGAGGATGTTGATGCAAACCTCTGGACAGAAGCCATGAAAGCTGAGATGAAATCTATGGATTTTAATCTAGTCTGGGAACTTGTAGATCTTCCCGATGGGATTAAGCCCATTGGGTGTAAATGGGTCTACAAGAGAAATAGAAATGCAGAAGGAAAGGTCGAAACCTATAAGGCTAGACTGGTAGCTAAGGGATACACGCAAAAGGAAGGAATCGACTACGAGGAAACCTTTTCGCCTGTAGCCATGCTTAAGTCCATCCGCATTCTCTGATCCATTGCGGCTGCTCTCGACTACGAGATCTGGCAAATGGATGTCAAGACGGCGTTCTTGAACGGCCATCTTGAGGAGAGTATCTATATGGTACAACCAGAAGGCTTTGGGGCTAAGGGTCAAGAGGGAAAAGTTTGCAAGTTGTTGAAATCCATTTATGGATTAAAACAAGCTTCCCGTTCTTGGAACAAAAGATTTGACCAAGTGGTCAAGACTTTTGGATTCCAACAAAATATGGATGAACCTTGTGTTTATAAACATATTCAAGATGGGAAAGTGGTTTTTCTACTGTTATATGTTGATGATATTCTACTTATTGGCAATGATGTAGGGGCTTTCTCATCAGTCAAAGTTTGGCTTACCAAACAGTTTGACATGAAGGACTTAGGAGAAGCTAATTATGTTCTAGGCATTCGAATCTTAAGAGATCGAAAGAACAAAATGATAGCTCTCTCTCAAGCTTCATACATAGATAAAATTCTCGAGAAGTATGCAATGCAGAATTCCAAGAAAGGTGGGCAACCATCTAGGTCTGGAATTACTCTTTCGAACAGTGATTGTCCCAAGACATCTGAAGAAAGAGAATACATGGCTAAGGTGCCTTATGCTTCGGTGGTTGGAAGCCTCATGTATGCAATGCTTTGTACTCGACCAGACATTTGCCATGCGGTCGGGATTGTAAGTCAATTTCAGTCGAATCCAGGACCTAACCACTGGGTTGCGGTCAAGCATATATTCAAGTATCTTCGGAGAACTAGAAATTATATGCTGGTATATTCCGGGGAGGATTTGACACCTATAGGATATACAGATTCAGATTTTCAATCTTGTTTGGATTCTAGGAAATCGACTTCGGGTTCTGTCTTTACTCTGGGAGGCGGTTCTGTCGTTTGGAGGAGTGTCAAGCAAACTTGCACTTCTGACTCAACGATGGAAGCCGAGTATGTGGCAGCTAGGGATGCTTCAAAAGAAGCAGTGTGGCTCCGCAAATTTTTGATGGATCTTGAAGTTGTTCCTGGTGTGGATAAGCCATTGAGACTATACTGTGATAACAGTGCGGCAATAGCTAACACCAAAGAACCAAGATATCAGAAAATGAGTAAGCACATAGACAGGATGTATCACGTGATAAGAAGCTTTCTTGAAGAAGGGCATGTGGAAATATGCAAGATCGCATCAGAGGATAATATGGCTGACCCGTTCACGAAGGCCCTACCGGCTAAGGCCTTCGAGAAGCATGTCGAGCCTATGGGGATGCGTAGCATGTCACATTTACTCACTTAAGTGCAAGTGGGAGATTGTTAGCATTTATGCCCTTAGGAATAAATGTAACAATGTTCTTTGAGACATTTTGACAATTAATAAAGATTTATTTATTTCATATATCTAAGTATTGTCCTTTTTATGTTCATATTAGTTGAATATATGATAAGTAAACTAAAAGTCTGAGACTGTCATTCTAAATATTTAGGTCATACATGTAATGTGAAGAACATGCGGAAGACAAGAATCTAAAGATGATAGTCTAAATCATATGATCCACAATCGAGGAAAGAAAGTTGTGCACTTTATTCATTTTAAGATTGTTATGTTGTCTATTTTCTAACAGAGACGGCTTGTCTTGGTCGTCGGAGGAAGGACTCCCTGGGTAGAGACATTGATATAGTTTCTAATGGTTAAATCTATATTGGATCGGACCAAAGTTGAATTGTTTTAATTAATAATTTTGTTTGAATAAAACAATTCACTTTTGACGAATTATATGTTGTCATCTTAATCCTGAGATGGATGATGAACCCGTATACTTGACTTGCATCCTTTGATGTACTAAAGGAAGACATCCTGACATTATGTAAATGTACGTTTGCCGGTGCATTGGGGGTATGACTCGTGTATGCGTAGATTCGTTATTCATAGATAGTGGAATCCATAGCTCCTATAAAGAGTCAATGATATCCTCTTATGCATTATCAGTGGATTGGAAAATACGAGCGCTCCGCTATTAGACTACTCTGTGTTATCTAATGGTTTACTGTTTGTAATAGTATGAATAGTGTTTTTCCAATGGTTTGATAATGGAACATAAGACAAATGTAATCGGGAAGGTAAAACAGAACTTGACCTCAAGTCGATTATGGATATCCTATGGGGATGATATACTAATATATGGAGTCATGGACTAGAGCTAATTAGAGCTTTGTAAATACGCTAAATAAATCGAGAGTGCAGCTCTAGGTTTTTAGTGGAATAGCGCTAGAGTTTTATAATCATGAGACGGACTTGTTGGTTTACAAGTAGCGTTGTGATTATAGGAGCTTGATTTATATATGTCCATCGGGTCCCTTTGCTAGCTCACTTAATTTCCTGTAACGATACGGTATATTTCCTACATATTGGTAACTTGTGTTATTTCCGTAAAAGAGGTTCAAAGTTAATTCATGATTAATTTATCGGGTGAATTAATTGATAAATTAATTCTAGATAAATTGGTTGAATTATTGTTTTTAAGAGTTGTTTAATATGGGAAGACTATTATATGACTGTTTTGATCAGGCAATTTTTCTATTGGGTTGCTTGAATCAAAACTGACGCTCTATGCAAGTTTTCCATGTTGAAAAACTAGAAAAACAACTTTCGTCAGTGCACACAGGTTGACCGGTGGGTAGACCGGTCACAGGTCGACCGGTCCGGTCGACCGGTCAGGTCGACCGGTGGTTAGACCGGTTTGTGAAGGACCGGTCGACCGGTGAGTTATAACGTCTCTGTCTCCGGTCGACCGGTTGTAACGCGTAACGCGTGCTGATGTGGCAAAATCGACTCTGAGTGCGATTAAATCTTTGGGAAACCTAATGGTTACGGGAGTATGACTTCCTAAACAGTATAAATAGCCTATTAAGTCTCATTACTCTAGAGATCACTTGAGAGACTTTTTGGAGGCTATTGATAAGAGATTCCAAGAGGAAAAATTGTTTAATTATCAAGAACAATTTTTCTTTGGCTCTCTTGTGATTGGAAGGAGATTAAGAATACCAAGAGGAGATTAAACGAAGTGTGCCCACCCGCACACCGATCGAGGAAACGAGAATAGCAAAGAAGACCAGTTGGTTGAGGCTCTTCCGGTTGCTGTTTGGAACGCTTAGATCTGTCAGACGTGCAGTTTCCTGAAATCTCAAAAGGTATGATTTAGATCTTTAGTATTTATGTTATATAGCATCATGAACATGTTCTTATTTGGCTTTGACTTTGATTAAAATTTTTAAATTCCGCTGCGCACTCAATGCCATTATTTTTCCAACAGGCACGACTATGTCCTCAGTTAGTTCCCACAGAGGAAGAAAAGGTTAAGAGGATGATTAATATGCTCCGAGGAGATATAGCCACCGTTGTGGAAAGTGGGGAGTATCCACCAACCACGGTAGCCGATCTAGTGAATCGGGCAATACGTGTGGAGCATAACATTGCCAAATCTAGAGGGGATAGGGCAAGCCTTTAAGACAGCACTACCATCAGGTGATGTGTTGTTGTCTAGTCACTGGTTACGTCACGTACCAGTAAAGATAGCAGGAAGAGAACTAAGTACGGACCTAGTTGTACTGAACTTAGTAGATTATGATATGATCCTAGGAATGGATTTTCTAGGAAAGTATAATGCTACAATAGACTGTAGAAAGAAATGGGTAGTTTTCAGCCAGAAGGAGAACAAGTGTTTGAGTACATGGGTTCCACATCAGGGATACCCATACGTTTTATTAGTTCCCTAGAAGCCTGATGATTGATGTCTAGTGGATGCACTGGATATTTGGCGTATGTGGTGGACAGGAACCAAGAGGGGAAACATCAACCAGAAGATGTTCCCATAGTCAAGGAGTTCCTAGACGTTTTTCCAGAGGAACTACCCGGACTTCCTCCAGATCGGGAAATAGCTTTTGGGATAGAGCTTCTCCCCGGCACCGTACCAATATCCAAAGCACCGTACAGGATGACTCCAGCGGAGCTGAAAGAGTTGCGGGTTCAACTCCAAGAAATGTTAGACAAAGGCTTCATCAGACTGAGTTTCTCGCCATGGGGAGCTCCAGTCCTCTTTGTCAAAAAGAAGGACGGCACGCTTCGGATGTGCATAGATTATAGAGAGCTCAACAAAGTCACCATCAAGAACAAGTACCCATTGCCACGAATCGATGACTTCTTCGACCAGTTGAAGGGAGCTACCATGTTTTCGAAGATAGACCTTCGATCGAGGTATCATCAGCTCAAGATTAGAGAAGAAGACATTTCCATAACGACATTCAGAACTCGGTATGGACACTGCGAATTCTTAGTGATGCCGTTTGGACTTACAAATGCCCCAGCGGCGTTTATGGACCTTATGAACAGAGTCTTCAGAGAGTATTTAGATAAGTTTGTTATTATTTTCATCGATGACATCCTTATATACTCACAAGATCGACAGGAGCACGCAGAACATTTGAGGATCGCACTACACACGTTGAAGAAACATCAGCTATATGCGAAGTTTTCTAAGTGCGAGTTCTGGTTAGATAAAGTCCACATCCTCGGACATGTAGTATCCAAGGAAGGAATCACCGTGGATCCAGCAAAGGTTAAAGCGGTTGAGAAGTGGCCAGTTCCAAAGAGTGTTACGGAAATTCAAAGTTTCCTAGGATTGGCAGGGTATTACAGAAGGTTTGTGGAGGGATTTGCTCGTCTTGCAGCTCCTCTCACTGCCTTAACCAGAAAAGATAGAAGGTATGAATGGACAGATGGATGTGAACGGAGTTTCAGAGAGATCAAAAGAAGATTAATTAGTGCTCCAGTACTCACGATCCCAGAAGAGGGAGAAAAATTTGACATCTACAGTGATGCCTCAAAGATAGGACTAGGAGCTGTGTTGATGCAAAATGGCAAGGTCATTGCTTACGCATCTCGGCAACTAAAGGATCACGAGCGTAATTACCCAACGCATGATCTTGAGTTAGCCGCACTAGTTTTTGCGCTCAAGTTATGGCGGCATTACCTATATGGGGTTCAATGCCAAATTTATACGGACCATCAGAGCCTAAAGTACTTCTTCACGCAGAAGGAGCTTAATATGAGACAAAGACGATGGCTTGAACTTGTGAAGGACTACGATTGTGAAATCCTTTACCATCCAGATAAGGCCAATCGAGTAGCAGACGCTTTGAGTAGAAACCCAGCACTACGGACTCCAGTGGAGACCGAATTGTTGCCCAAGCAGCTTCAACAAGAGATTAATATCCTAGACCTCGAATTAATCTCTAGGAAGTTAGCTTCTCTGACGCTGCAGCCTGTGCTACAGGACGAGATACGAGAAGCTCAGAAAGGTGATCCAATTATTGATGGATACAGGAAGGAGATAGTAGAGAATGCAAGGTCGAATTTCAGCCTTTCAAAGGATGGAATTCCCCTATACCAAAGAAGAATTTGTGTACCGGATCAAGAGGGGATCAAGAAGCAGATACTAGCGGAAGCGCACAGCACGCCATATTCCGTACACCCAGGAGCCACTAAAATGTATCAAGATTTGAAACAACATTTTTGGTGGAGGCGAATGAAGAATGACATAGTTGACTATGTTAGTCACTGCTTGACATGCCAGAAGGTCAAAGCAGAACATCAGAGACCAGCTGGAAGCTTACAGCCACTAGAGATCCCGGAATGGAAGTGGGAGCACTTAGCCACGGACTTTGTAACCGGACTTCCGAGAACCAGTGAGGGATACGATGCCATTTTGGTAGTCGTGGATCGGCTAACGAAAGCAGCGCATTTCATTCCGATCAAGATAACTTACTCCTTAGAGAGGTTAGCTGAGTTATATGTGGCTAAGGTAGTAAAGCTACATGGATTACCAGTTGGTATAGTGTCGGACAGAGACAGCCGATTTACCTCCAATTTTTGGAGAAGTGTTTAGGAAGCGATGGGGTCAGAATTGCGCTATAGCACAGCGTTCCATCCCCAGACGGATGGGCAGTCAGAGAGGACCATTCAGACCCTAGAAGATATGCTTCGTGCATGCACAGTGGATTTCAAGGGCGCATGGAGTATGAAGTTGCCATTGATCGAATTCTCGTATAATAATAGTTACCAAGCTTCCATGGGCATGGCCCCGTATGAAGCACTTTACGGAAGGAAGTGTAGATCCCCAGTTCATTGGTATGACACTCGGGAAAAGCAGCTTCACAAGACGGAATTCATTCAAGAGGCCATTGAGATAGTGCAAAAGATCCATAGAAGATTAGAGACGGCTCAGAGCCGGCAGAAGAGTTATGCAGATAAACGACGGAGACCCTTGGAATTTTCTATAGGGGATTCTGTATTCCTAAAAGTCGCACCAATGAAGGGTGTGATGCGTTTTGGGAAGAAAGGTAAGCTGAGTCCACGTTACATAGGGCCTTTTGAGATCATTGAAAGAATAGGAAAGGTAGCTTACCGACTAGCTCTACCGCCAGAGTTGGCTTCAGTGCACAGTGTGTTTCATGTAGCAATGCTCCGGACGTATATCTCGGATCCATCGCACGTGTTACAGCATGAGCCTATTCAGATTCACGAAGATTTGTCCTATGAGGAACAACCAGTCCAAATTCTAGCCAGAGAAGAAAGGAAACTCAGAAGTCGTAGTATCCCAATGGTTAAAGGGCAGTGGAAAAATCACAACGTTGCAGAAGCCACTTGGGAAGTAGAAGAAGAGATCAGACAGAAGTACCCCCAGTTGTTCTGATTTTCGGGACGAAAATTCCTTAAGGAGGGGTGAATGTAATGACCGGGAAAATATTAAGTCAAAAGCGGACAGTCCGGTATTTGACCGTAATTATTCCCGGAACAGAAAGTAGTAGAAATATTGATGTAATCAGGAAAGTGTTATGTAGAAACTATATATACGGGGTAAAATCACCCGAAAAGTGTAAAGTTATAATACGAATATTTTTACGGAGAAAATTCGTAAATATCAGTTGTGAATAGTAAAATATCGGTTAAAAGTTAGAAATTTTAACAGGTATATTTTAGTTATGAAAAACTAAAATATTTAGTAAATGACCAAATGACCAGTTAGAAAAAGAGTAGAAATATTAGAAGTAAGGAAAATGGCAAAAGTTCCTGAAACAGAATTTTCCCGAGTCAGTTAAAGCGGGGAACTGCAAAAAAAACGAGTACCGCGAGGGTACGCCGTTTTGGGCGATTCTGGATCGTTTAAAATGAGAATTTCAGAAAAAGAAATTGACTATTGAGATACCCAAGAGAAGTGGGTTGAATATGAGAAATTTGACCCAGGGTGCTCGGCAGTCCAGAAAAGCAGTATAGAACCTGTACCGGGTGTGAAATTATCGGTACCGGAAAGACACTCATTTTGAAAAACGGAAAGTTTGGTCTCGACAAGAAAAATGTGGGGAACATGGAACCACTTAAATTAAGTGTTAAACTTAATTAGAATTAGTAGAATTAAATTGTGGGAATTAAAGTTATTTCTCTAATTTAATTCTAGAAAGTAATGTGAGATATTTTAGAAATATTAATATAATATACCTATTACACTTAAAATGGCCTACGGATGACATTAGAAGCCAAAATTGCTTCTTTCTCTAAGTGTGGCCGAGAGATAGAGAAAAGAAAGAGAAAAGAGAGAAAATCAAGGGAAAATCAAGGAATCACCCGTTTGCGCCGAAATTTCTTCCGTTCAGTCCGGTAGAAACATAACCCGAGGCGTTCTAGTGGAGAATCTCAACTTTTCAAGGTAAGATTTCGGATTTTTCATGAGAAACTGCTTGCTTTTTCGTTTTTATGAATAGTAACTCATCTCGGAAAAAATCCGTAAAACTGAAAAACGAAACCAAGGTTTTGTCGGGGACTACGATAGGAGTTTAATGTGCAAGTATTGAAAGGATTGAACAATTTTTTTTGGATTTACACTAAAAATCCGAAAATCCCTATAAATGGAGGAAATGTATTTTTGTTCAATTGATGTAGCAATTTGTGTTCAGGAATGTGAATCTGGACTGCAGGTACCGGAATCGGAAGTAAAACGAGTTATTGAAAACTCAGGAAATGAGGAAAATTAAGGCGAAACTCTGCCAAAATTTCCTAAAATCTAGTTAGCAAGCAATGAGTTAGGAATCTGATTCTAGAGAATGTATAACAGTTTTAAACCTCGGAAACGAATAGATTAAGATTCAGAAACCGAGATATACGAATATGTGTAAATTGCCTCTTGAGCTAGAATTCGGCCTTAAGGGGAAAAAGTCCATAAATGAGTTTGAAATTAGATTTAAGAATCTAAGTATGAGGAATTGTGACTGGAATAGGGAATTGATACCTATTTCCATGAAACAGGTTTTGGCACGAGAGCCGAAGCAACAAGAAAGAACTTCAAGCAAGCGGGTATCCTAGCGGATTACCGGTAAGTATAGACACATATGTTTGTCTGGACTCGAGTAAGCTGTAGTTAGACTTAGAACTATGAATTTACTTATGTTCATAAGTCTATGTGATTACATGTGATTATACGTGTTTGGAGGGCTTAATGCTCTAGATTTCAGAAGGGCGACATATGGTTACCCTTATGCATAGTTAATACTGACGGGTCGTCGGCCTCCGCAAGGGAGGAAAATCTCACAGAGTAGAGATTCCGACTAGACCAGCCAGTAAAGTAAGAACAGAAAGATAGAAAGTAGTTTAAAGCATGTTTCACACGAGCATATTTGCATCATAACTCTTAATGTAATTTCTATTAGTTTATGATGTATGCATGTTTATACTTGCTGAGCGTTAGCTCATCAGTTTACTCGTGTGCAGGTAACAAAGGTAAGCAGCCAGTCATATAGTGGTTTGCTTGATGGACATGCGGAGGCAAGGGTGGCGGAAATGTCATGGGTACACGGGAGTGGTCTCTACTACGCTCGCTTAGAAATTAAATTCCGCTGCAAAGTAATGTAATATAGAATAGTAGTATGTATGTTCAGTTCTAAGAAGAAGATATTACCCATTGTCTTAGTAAAGAACAACGGACTGTAATAAATTATGACAAGTTTTCGGAAACTAGTTTGATATCTGAATCTTTAAAGTAATAGCAAGATATGTTATTAGTGTAACAACATAACATGTTAAGAACCCGATGGTTAAAGTAAAGAAAAAAAAATTTACCCGCACATGAACGTAAATTAAAGAGACAATAGTCTAACAACGAATAATGGATTAGACTATAGCTTAGCCCATTAGTAGTAGTATAAGGAACGGCGACCGCGCCACGAGGGCGCGGGCCGCCACAGTTATAACGTCTCTGTCACCAGTCGACCGGTTGCAACGTAAAATGCATGTTGACGTGGCAAAATCGACTCTGGATGCGATTAAATCTTTCGGAAACCTAATTGTTACGGAAGTATGACTTCCTAAATAGTATAAATAGCCTATTAAGTCACTTTACTCATTAGATCACTTGAGAGACTTTTTGGAGGCTATTGATAAGAGATTCCAAGAGGAAAAATTGTTTAATTATCAAGAACAATTTTTCTTTGGCTCTCTTGTGATTGGAAGGAGATCAAGAATACCAAGAGGAGATTAAAACGAAGTGTGCCCACCTGCACACCGATCGTGGAAATGAGAATAGTAAAGAAGACCAGTTGGTTGAGGCTCTTCTGGTTGCTGTTTGGAACGCTTTGATCTGTCAAACGTGCAGTTTCCTGAAATCTCAGAAAGGTATGATTTAGATCTTTAGTATTTATGCTATATAACATCATGAACATGTTCTTGTTTGGCTTGGATGTTGATTAAAATTTTTAAATTCCGTTGCGCACTCGATGCCATTATTTTCCAACACCTTGGTACGCTCATATTGTAAACTACTTGGTGACGAGCAAACTTCCTTCTAATTGGAATGCATAAGATAAACGCAAGTTCTTAGTCGAAGTACGAAACTTCTATTGGGACGATCCATATCTTTTCAAGTACTGTCCCGACCAAATCATGAGACGGTGCATTCCTGATGATGAAATCACTAGTGTTCCGAACTTCTGCCAACGATGCATGTGGTGGTCATTTTTCTGTGAAAAAGACCGCCGCAAAAATCTTCCAGTGTGGTCTTTATTGGCCAACTTTGTTCAAAGATACTAATCAATTCTGTCATTCCTGTGCCCGGTGCCAGAAGTAAGGTGCTTTGTCCCGCCGCCATATGATGCCTTTGAACCCGATTCTCGTGATAGAAATATTCGATTGTTGGGGGATCGACTTTATGGGTCCATTTCCACCTTCTTCTGGGTACCTTTACATTCTTCTCGCTGTGGATTACGTTTCTAAATGGGTTGAAGCCTTGCCGTGTCGAACTAATGATAATGCAACAGTTGTTAAGTTCTTGAAGGAGAATGTGTTATCTAGGTTTGGCACTCCACGTGCTATCATCAGTGATCGAGGCACTCATTTCTGCAACCGTTCATTTGAGGCTCTTATGCGCAAGTACGGTGTACTTCATAAGGTTGCTACTGCCTATCATCCACAAACAAATGGCCAAGCTGAGTTAGCGAATAGGGAGATCAAATAAATTCTAGAAAAGACGGTAAACCCCGACCGCAAGGATTGGTCCTTACGTCTTCTTGACGCTCTCTGGGCATATCGTACTGCTTACAAATCTCCTCTTGGGATGTCTCCCTATAGACTTGTCTTTGGGAAAGCCTGTCATTTACTTGTCGAGCTCAAACATAAAGCTTATTGGGCTGTCAAGGCCCTTAACTTTGATCTCAATGCTGCAGGTATTCAAAGAAAACTCCAATTATCTGAGATTGAGGAGTTAAGGAACGATGCATACGACAACTCCAGGATCTACAAGGCAAAAATCAAAGCGGCTCATGACAAGCAGATCCTGAGAAAGAATTTTGAGCCAAATCAGCGGGTGCATCTTTATGACTCCCGTTTGCATCTCCACCCAGGTAAGTTAATGTAATGACCGGGAAAATATTAAGTCAAAATCGGACAGTCCGGTATTTGACCGTAATTATTCTCGGAACAGAAAGTAGTAGAAATATTGATGTAATCAGGAAAGTGTTATGTAGAAACTATATATACGGGGTAAAATCACCCGAAAAGTGTAAAGTTATAATACGAATATTGTTACAGAGAAAATTCGTAAATATCAGTTGTGAATAGTAAAATATCGGTTAAAAGTTAGAAATTTTAACAGGTATATTTTAGTTATGAAAAACTGAAATATTTGGTAAATGACCAATTAGAAAAAGAGTAGAAATATTAGAAGTAAGGGAAATGACAAAAGTTCCTGAAACAGAATTTTCCCGAGTCAGTTAAAGCGGGAAACTGTGAAAAAAATGAGTACCGCGAGGGTACGCGTTTTGGACAATTCTGGATTGTTTAAAATGAAAATTTAAGAAAAAGAAATTGACTATTGAGATACCCAAGAGAAGTGGGTTGAATATGAGAAATTTGACCCAGGGTGCTCGGCAGTCTAGAAAAGCAGTATAGAACCTGTACCGAGTGTGAAATTATCGGTATCAGAAAGAGACTCGTTTTTAAAAAACGAAAAGTTTGGTCTCGACAAGAAAAATGTGAGGAACACAGAACCACTTTAATTAAGTGTGAAACTTAATTAGAGTTAGTCAAATTAAATTATAGAAATTAAAGTGATTTCTTTAATTTAAATTAGAAAGTAATAAGAGATATTATTATAAAAAAATATTATAATATTCATTAATACACTTAAAGAGGCCTACGGAAGGAAATTAGAAACATTATGTTCTATTTTCCTAAGGGTGGCCGAGAGACTAGAGAAAAGAGAGAGAAAAGAGAGAAAATCAAGGAATCACCCGTTTTCGCCGAAATTTCTTCCGTTCAGTCCGGTAGAAACATAACCCGAGGCATTCTAGTGGAGAATCTCAACTTTTCAAGGTAAGATTTCCGATTTTTCATGAGAAACTGCTTGCTTTTTCGTTTTTGTGAATAGTAACTCATCTTGGGAAAAATTCGTAAAACTGAAAAATGAAACCGAGGTTTTGTCGGGGACTACGATAGGAGTTTAATGTGCAAGTATTGAAAGGATTGAACAATTTTTTTTGGATTTACACTAAAAATCCAAAAATCACTAGAAATGGAGGAAATGTATTTTTGTTCAATTTATGTAGCAATTTGTGTTCAGGAATGTGAATCTGGACTACAGGTACCGAAATCGGAAGTAAAACGAGTTATTGAAAACTCGGGAAACGAGGAAAATTAAGGCGAAACTCTGCCGAAATTTCCTAAAATCTAGTTAGCAAGCAATGAGTTAGGAATCTGATTCTAGAGAATGGATAACAGTTTTAAACCTCGGAAACGAATAGATTAAGATTCAGAAACCGAGATACACGAATATGTGTAAATTGCCTCTTGAGCTAGAATTCGGCCTTAAGGGGAAAAAGTCCATAAATGAGTTTGAAATTAGATTTAAGAATCTAAGTATGAGGAATTGTGATTGGAATAGGGAATTGATACCTATTTCCATGGAACAGGTTTTGGCACGAGAGCCGAAGCAACAAGAAAGAACTTCCAGTAAGCAGGGGCCCAGGCCCACAGGAGTAAGTATAGACATATATGTTTGTTTGGACTCGAGTAAGCTGCAGTTAGACTTAGAACTATTAATTTACTTATGTTCCTAAGTCTATGTGATTACATGTGATTATACATGTTTGGAGGGCTTAATGCTCTAGATTTCGGAAGGGCGACATATGGTTACCCTTATGCATAGTTAAAAGACTGACGGGTCGTCGGCCTCCGCAAGGGAGGAAACTCTCAAAGAGTAGAGATTCCGACTTGACCAGACAGTAAGTAATGAGCCAGTAAAGTAAAAGACTGACGGGTCGTCGGCCTCCGCAAGGGAGGGAAATCTCACAGAGTAGAGATTCCGACTAGACTAGCCAATAAAGTAAGAACAGAAAGATAGAAAGTAGTTTAAAGCATGTTTCTCACGAGCATATTTGCATCATAACTCTTAATGTAATTTCTATTAGTTTATGATGTATGCATGTTTATACTTGCTGAGCGTTAGCTCATCAGTTTACTCGTCTGTAGGTAACAAAGGTAAGCAGCCAGTCACATAGTGGTTTGCTTGATGGACATGCGGAGGCAAGGGTGGCAGAAATGTCATGGGTACACGGGAGTGGTCTCTACTATGCTCGCTTAGAAATTAAATTCCGCTGCAAAGTAATGTAATATAGAATACTAGTATGTATGTTCAGTTCTAAGAAGAAGATATTACAACCATTGTCTTAGTAAAGAACAACGGATTGTAATAAATTATGACAAGTTTTCAGAAACTAGTTTGATATCCGAATCTTTAAAGTAATAGCAAGATATGTTATTAGTGTAACAACATAACATGTTAAGAACCCAATGTAAAAAAAAAAAAAAAAAAAATTTACCCGCACATGAACGTAAATTAAAGAGACAATAGTCTAACAACGAAAAATGGATTAGACTATAGCTTAGCCCATTAGTAGAGTAGTATAAGGAACGGCGACCGCGCCGCGAGGGCGCGGGACGCCACAGTTGGTATCAGAGGGGGCAAATAGCAGCCCAGGCTGAGGAAAGCAGACTGTTACGAGAATTGCTTACCCAGTTGATATAGGGTCAGCAGGTTGGAGGAGCACCCCCTCCGTAGGCGGTTCCAGCACAAGCCGCCCAAGCTGAGCAACCCGCAGAGAGGGTTGAACCCCAAGAGCCAGTAAGGGGTGAGATGGGGCACCGAGAAATGGTCCCACGGGAACCATTGTATCTAAGGTTTAAGAGAATGGCACCTCCAGAGTTCGATGGATCAACAGATCCACTCGAAGCTGAGGAATGGTTAGCATCCATTCAGACATTGTTTGAGTTTCTGGAACTCACCGATAGGGAGAAGATTCAGTGCACCGCTTTTGTATTAAAGAAAGATGCCCGCTATTGGTGGGAATGAGTGTGCGCCAGAAGGAATGTGAGACAGATGTTGTGGGATGAATTCCTATGGGAATTTAACCGTAAGTATTACAACTTAGAAGCCCTGAAGACTCAACAGAATGAGTTCAACAATTTTAAGCAGGGCGACCAGACAGTTGTAGAAGCATGCCGACGATTTGATCAGTTGGCACGACTATGTCCTCAGTTGGTTACAACAGAGGAAGAGAAGGTTAGAAGGATGGTTAATATGCTCTGTGGAGATATAGCCACCGTTATGGAAAGTGGGGAGTATCCACCAACCACAGTAGCCGATCTAGTGAATCGGGCAATACGTGCGGAGCGTAACATTGCCAAATCTAGAGGGGATAGGGCAAGCCTTTAAGACAGCACTACCATCAGGTGATGTGTTGTTGTCTAGTCAATGGTTACGTCACGTACCAGTAGAGATAGCAGGAAGAGAACTAAGTGCGGACCTAGTTGTTCTGAACTTAGTTGATTATGATGTGATCCTAGGAATGGATTTTCTAGGAAAGTATAATGCTACAATAGACTGTCGAAAGAAAAAGGTAGTTTTTCAGCCAGAAGGAGAATAGATGTTTGAGTACATGGGTTCCACATCAGGGACACCCATACGTTTTATTAGTTCCCTAGAAGCCCGACGATTGATGTCTAGTGGATGCACTGGATATTTGGCGTATGTGGTGGACAAGAATCAAGAGGGGAAACATCGACCAGAAGATGTTCCCATAGTCAAGGAGTTCCTAGATGTTTTTCTAGAGGAACTACCCGGACTTCCTCCAGATCGGGAAATAGCTTTTGAGATAGAGCTTCTCCCCGGCACCGCATCAATATCCAAAGCACCGTACAGGATGGCTCCAGCGGAACTGAAAGAGTTGCGGGTTCAACTCCAAGTGATGTTAGACAAAGGCTTCATCAGACCGAGTTTCTCGCCATGGGAAGCTCCTGTCCTCTTTGTCCAAAAGAAGGATGGCACGCTTCGGATGTGCATAGATTATAGAGAGCTCAACAAAGTCACCATCAAGAACAAGTACCCGTTGCCACGAATCGATGACTTGTTCGACCAGTTGAAGGGAGCTACCACGTTTTCGAAGATAGACCTTCGATCGAGGTATCATCAGCTCAAGATTAGAGAAGAAGACATTCCCAGAACGGCATTCAGAACTCGGTATGGACACTACGAATTCTTAGTAATGCCGTTTGGACTTACAAATGCCCCAGCGGCGTTTATGGACCTTATGAACAGATTCTTCAGAGAGTATTTAGATAAGTTTGTTATTGTTTTTATCGATGACATCCTTATATACTCACGAGATCCCCAGGAGCACGCAGAACATTTGAGGATCGCACTACACACGCTAAAGAAACATCAGCTATATGCGAAGTTTTCTAAGTGCGAGTTCTGGTTAGATAAAGTCCACTTCCTCGAACATGTGGTATCCAAGGAAGGAATCACTGTGGATCCAGCAAAGGTTAAAGTGGTTGAGAAGTGGCCAGTTCCAAAGAGAGTTATGGAAATTCGAAGTTTCCTAGGATTGGCAGGGTATTACAGAAGGTTTGTGGAGGGATTTGCTCGTCTTGCAGCTCCTCTCACTGCCTTAACCAGAAAAGATAGAAGGTATGAATGGACAGATGGATGTTAACAGAGTTTCAGAGAGATCAAAAGAAGATTAATTAGTGCTCTAGTACTCACGATCCCAAAGGAGGGAGAAAAATTTGACATCTATAGTGATGCCTCAAAGACAAGACTAGGAGCCGTGTTGATGCAAAATGGCAAGGTCATTGCTTACGCATCTCGGCAACTAAAGGATGACGAGCGTAATTACCCAACACATGATCTTGAGTTAGCCGCAGTAGTTTTTGTGCTCAAGTTATGGCGGCATTACCTATATGGGGTTCAATGCCAAATTTATACGGACCATCAGAGCATAAAGTACTTCTTCACGTAGAAGGAGCTTAATATGAGACAAAGACGATGGCTTGAACTTGTGAAGGACTACGATTGTGAAATCCTTTACCATCCAGGTAAAGCCAATCGAGTAGCAGACGCTTTGAGCAGAAACCCAGCACTACGGACTCCAGTGGAGACCGAATTGTTTCCCAAGCAGCTTCAACAAGAGATTAATATCCTAGACCTCAAATTAATCTCTGGTAAGTTAGCTTCTTTGAGGCTGTAGCCTGTGCTACAGGATGAGATACGAGAAGCTCAGAAAGGTGATCCAATTATGGATGGATACAGGAAGGAGATAGTAGATAATGCAAGGTCAAATTTCAGCCTTTCAAAGGACAAAATTCTCCTATACCAAAGAAGAATTTGTGTACCAGATCAAGAGGGGATCAAGAAGCAGATACTGGCAGAAGCGCACAGCACGCCATATTCCGTGCACCCAGGTGCCACCAAAATGTATCAAGATTTGAAACAACACTTTTGGTGGAGGCGAATGAAGAACGACAAAGTTGACTATGCTAGTCGCTGCTTGACATGCCAGAAGGTCAAAGTAGAACATCAGAGACCAGCTGGAAGCTTACAGCCACTAAAGATCCCGGAATGGAAGTGGGAACACTTAGTCATGGACTTTGTGACCGGACTTCTGAGAACCAGTGAAGGATACGATGCCATTTGGGTAGTCGTGGATCGGCTAACGAAATCAGCGCATTTCATTCCGATCAAGATAACTTACTCCTTAGAGAGGATAGCTGAGTTATACGTGGCTAAGGTAGTAAAGCTACATGGAGTACCAGTTAGTATAGTGTCGGACAGAGACAGCCGATTTACCTCCAATTTTTGGAGAAGTGTTCAGGAAGCGATGGGGTCAGAATTACGCTATAGCACAGCGTTCCATCCCCAGACGGATGGGCAGTCAGAGAAGACCATTCAGACCCTAGAAGATATGCTTCGTGCATGCGCAGTGGATTTCAAGGGCGCATGGAGTATGAAGTTGCCATTGATCGAATTCTCGTATAATAATAGTTACCAAGCTTCCATCGGCATGGCCCCGTATGAAGCACTTTACGGAAGGAAGTGTAGATCCCCAGTTCATTGGTATGACACTCGGGAAAAGCAGCTTCACAAGACGGAATTCATTCAAGAGGCCATTGAGACAGTGCAAAAGATTCGTAGAAGATTAGAGACGGCTCAGAGCCGGCAAAAGAGTTATGCAGATAAACGACGGAGACCCTTGGAATTTTCTGTAGGGGACTCTGTATTCCTAAAAGTCGCACCAATGAAGGGTGTGATGCGTTTTGGGAAGAAAGGTAAGTTGAGTCCACATTACATAGGGCCTTTTCAGATCATTGAAAGAATAGGAAAGGTAGCTTACCGACTAGCTCTACCGCCAGAGTTGGCCTCAGTGCACAGTGTGTTTCATGTAGCAATGCTCCGGAAGTATATCTCGGATCCATCGCACGTGTTACAGCATGAGCCTATTCAGGTTCACGAAGATTTGTCCTATGAGGAACAACCAGTCCAAATTCTAGCCAGAGAAGAAAGGAAACTCAGAAGTCGTAGTATCCCAATGGTTAAAGTGCAGTGGAAAAATCACAATGTTGCAGAAGCCACTTGGGAAGTAGAAGAAGAGATCAGAAAGAAGTACCCCCAGTTGTTCTGATTTTCGGGACGAAAATTCCTTAAGGAGGGGTGAATGTTGGGAATAGTGTCCTGAAAGCATGAGATGTAAAAGGATATTTATTATTTATTTAATAAAACAGTTTATTCATCATTTTATGTGCATATATTTATGAATATTTTATGAATATCAAATAAAATTCCTTGATTATTTATGTAACCTTAAACATGGTATATAAGTGTTATATACAAGAGGATAATGTTTAAGGATAATAATCAAAAGTAACTGTTCATAATGAATTTAATTAAAGTTCAGAATCTTTAATTAAAACATTATTAATACATGTCATTCCCATTTAGAATGGAACGGTGTTATCCGCACTGTTAATATGGCGAGATATTGAATGAGTGTATTTCGCATAATGAGATTATGTGGAACATGGACGCAGACACAATATGAATTTCTAATAATTTCCGTTAAGCATAGAAATTCTAATTGAGTCTACTGATGGTCATATATAGAATGATCTTAATCCTGAGTTCTTAACAAACTCCTATTTATGGATTTATGTCTTTTGATTTACTCGGTACGGATTCCGAGACCCTGAATCCTATTCCTTGTATTTTGGAGACATAATGAAATAGGTAGCTGGGAATGTTATTATACGAGATGGAATCCATTCCTTCTTGAGAGAGAAGCAGATAAATAATTCTCTTGAGTGTTGATTCGGTACTTGGATTAGTAAGAGCGCTCTGGTTCATGAATGTGTTTTATGAATCACTATCCATTAGAGAATCAATGGTACCCAAGGATAAAGATGTAATTAGAGAGGTTAACGGATTCTACCTGACTCTAATTATGAATTATTTATGGAGGATCGATCTATTTGCATTGACTATATCAAATGGACACTTCACAGTTTAGAAGTAATTAATGTCTAAAATTCTAAGAGTGCAATTCCAAGTTTATAGTGGAATAACTATTGGAATTAATAGAATTAATTAATTAATTAAAGTGTTTAAATAATTATTAATTTTATTGGAGCTCAGAATTATAGGTCCATTAGTCCCCGCGTCGCCCTTGTAATTCTACCAGAGACAAAGGGCAAAATGGGAATTTTAGAATTACGGAATTCTAAAATTAAATACTCGAAGAATAATTAATTGAGATTTAATTATTATTTAAATAATGAGATTATTTAAATTTGAATTTGAACATATCTAGATTTATCCATTTAAACTTATTTGATAAGTTGTTCAATTTAGAATTCAAATTAATTTAAGTTTGACTTAAATTCGAATTTGAATCTGAATTAAAATTGGACTACTGGATAAAGGATAAAATATCTTCTCCTTCCCTATCCTGTTTAGGCGCCACACATAGGGATAAAACCCTAGTGTGTGGCCGGCCACCTTAAGGATAAGGGGAAGGGATTTGTTGTTCCAAAATTCAAAATTGGAGATAAGGATTTGATCCTATTTTGAAGTATGACTTCTACTCTTTAAATATGAGATAAATAGAAAATTGTAAAACAATTTTTTGAAATACTTTTCAGCCCTAGTTTCCTAGTGTGGCCGAAATTCTCATATAGGGAAAAGAGTGAAAAATATTTTTTCTCCAAAAATTCCACATCGTGCATGCGTTAGTGTTTGTGGAAATTCGAGTGTTTAAGAAACCGTTTTGTCTCACGTGTGCCCACACACACGTCTACGTGGAATAAAGGAATTGACGTGGAAGACTTTGGTGTTCTAAACACAAAGCTTCGAGCTAGGACTGTTCGTGGTCAAAGAAAATCAAGATATCATCCGAGTCGGCTACAAGGTATTTTTCCGGTTGATCCTTGAATGATATAAATTAATGAGATTAATTTATTCGTGCATAAATTAATATAATCTATAGAGTATCTCAAAAGTTTTATGAAAATTTTTGTTATACACGATCCGCTATTCCGCTGCGTTTCCGCCGCCGAATTCGATTCGGCAACCAACAATTGGTATCAGAGCGGTCTATAGACGATATTAATTTATGCTTCGATTATTTGATAATCATAATCAATATTAAATATGTGATATTTAATTATGTATGTATGTGATGAGTAGGCACTTGCATTTATGGATGTTTATTTTTATTCATGATGATGAATGTATGGATGATGGATTTGGTCGTTAATTATATGGTTCCATGGATCGGTTATATTCATTCGTTAATAAAATTATTTGTAATTTAATTCGGGATTAGAATTATTGTAATTCTAGGATTTGGGTAGAATTAGGGTTTTTGATTTTGAATCAAGAAGGAGGCCTTGAAGATCATGTTTGAAGCCTTCAAAGAAGCCCAGAAAAAGTGCCCGGAAAGTTCCAGAAACGCGGCCCAGGCGCGTCCCGGACGCGGCCCAGGCGCGGCCAGGACGCGGCCCAGGCGCGTCCCAGGACGCGGCCCAGGCGCGGCCAGGACGCGGCCCAGGCGCGTCCCGGACGCGGCCCAGGCGCGGCCAGGACGCGGCCCAGGCGCGTCCAGGCCGCGCCCCAGGCGCGTCCAGGCCGCGCCCCAGGCGTGTCCAGGCCGCGCCCCAGCGCGTGGCCAGGCCGCGGCCCAGGCTGCGGCCCAGCGCGCCTGGCGGCCCAAGTTCGGGATTTGATCCCGAACGGGCCCGAAGGTTTCCGAAACCCTCGTAAAGCGTGCCGACAAGCCCGGAAAAGTTCCGGATCCCAAGGAAGGTGAAATCCAACCCGGAGACAAAGAATAAAGCCGAAGAATAAAGAATTCAAGAATCGAAGACCCGTTGATGTAACGGAAGAATATAATTATTGTAATTATTTATTTATTCGATTCGATTGAGTTGTAATTTATTTTTCCATGGGACCCGGTCAAATCCATCTCAATAGTTGATTGCATATATTTATATTTTATGTTGATAATTATATATTATATATGTCCATGCATATAACATGCCATGTAGATATAATGTGCCTACTCATATGTTTTTATAACATGCTATGCATACACGCGCAATTGTTATTATTTATTTTATTTATTATAAAAGTATTTTAGAAAAATAAAATAAAAATAAGAACCATGCGCTGAAAATCGATTTAATATGATTAAATTGATTTAAGTTGCAAAATTGATTTGCAAAATAATGTTACATGTGAAATTGAATTTAAAAGTTAAATTTTTGAATTTCACATATCCGAAAAATAAATTGTTTATTTTTCGATTTGAAAATCATGAGATGTTTTTCAAACAAAATACATGTTTGCAAAATAATGAGTGGGAGAGGGTTGTATGACAATACGACCCACTGGTCTCCATCATTAGTTCAACACCGTGAGATTCGAAAGGGGCTTCGCGGCGGCACCGATTCCGCACTCCCTACGGAAAGTGTTCTTTCGGATCAATAACAAGGTTGACTTCCTAGCGATAGGATTCAAGGATGTATTTCCGGTTTGACCTACCCTACGGCGGCACTCCGGAGTTAAGTCTGTAGAATCTAAAATGATGGGTTACACTCATGGAGATATAATCAAATTGTTGATTATATTTTTGACCAAAATTAACGGTAGTTGATAAATATGAAAATATGAGATATTTTGATTATATTTATTAATTGAGAAGGTCTCAGTTCAACTTGCGATATTTTGACCTACCCTACGGCGGCACTATACTTCATTTTGGGGTTATGCCCTAAAAACAGCTGCCTACATTCTGAATAGAGTACCATCTAAGTCTGTACCTACAACACCCTTAGAGTTGTGGTGCGGTCGAAAACCTAGTTTGAGACACGTGCGCATATGGGGGTGTCCAGCACACGTGCTGAAGGGAAAGACTGGGAAGTTGGAACCCAAGTCAGAAGTATGTATGTTTGTAGGATATCCCGATGGGACAAACGGAGGTTTCTTTTATAGTCCTGAAGATCAAAAGGTGTTTGTATCGACAAATGCCACATTTCTGGAGCATGACTATATGATAAATTTTAAGCCCAGAAGTAAGATAGTGTTAGAAGAGTTGTCGGACCACTCAGAGAAAAGACCACAGTTCCTAATCAGACTCCAGCGGCACCTCGTCGTAGTGGGAGGGTAAGCACGTTACCCGACAGTTATACAGGGGAAGCCCAAATCGTCACTGCTGATGACGGTAAGGAGGATCCATCGACCTTTAAGGATGCGATGGATGATTCTGATAAGGAAGAATGGCAAGCAGCTATGAAACTCGAGATGGAGTCTATGCACTCTAACTCAGTCTGGCAACTTGTAGATCTACCCGAAGGGGTAAAACCCATTGGATGCAAGTGGATCTTCAAGAGAAAGAGAGGAGCGGATGGAAAAGTAGAGACTTTTAAAGCAAGGCTAGTGGCTAAGGGTTATACCAAAAAGGAGGGAGTTGACTATGAGAAAACTTTCTCGCCGGTAGCCATGCTTAAGTCCATCCGGATACTCCTGGCCATTGCAGCATATTTTGACTATGAGATATGGTAGATGGACGTCAAGAAAGCTTTTCTGAATGGCTATCTTGATGAAACCATCTATATGGATCAGCCAGAAGGTTACATAGTGGAAGGCCAACAGCAGAAAGTCTGCAAACTGCAAAGGTCCATTTATGGACTGAAGCAGGCTTCTAGATCATGGAACATCAGGTTTGATGAGGCTATAAAGTCTTATGGATTTGATCAAAACATTGATGAACCATGCGTCTACAAGTACAAGAAAGAAGATAAAGTGGTCTTCTTAATTCTTTACGTCGATGACATCCTACTCATAGGGAATGATGTGGGAATGATGACAAATGTAAAGGAGTGGTTAGCCGGCCAATTACAAATGAAAGATTTAGGAGAGGCAAGCTATGTTCTTGGGATCAAGATTATTCGAGATCGCAAGAAAAAGCTTTTGGCGTTATCACAAGCATCTTATATAGACAAAGTGTTGTCTAGGTATTCAATGCAAAACTCCGAGAAAGGGAATTTGCCTTCTAGGCATGGTATTCATCTTTCTAAAGAGCAATGCTCAAAGATCCCGCAGCAGGAAGAAGATATGAGAAGGTATCCCTACGCTTCGGGTGTGGGAAGCCTTATGTATGCCATGTTGTGTACAAGACCAGATATCTGCTATGCAGTGGGAGTAGTCAATCGCTACCAGTCCAACCCAGGATTAAATCATTGGGTTGCAGTGAAGTGTATTCTCAAGTATCTTAGGAGAACGAGAAACTATATGTTAGTATATTCCGGAGAAGATCTGTCTCTCACCGGATACACAGATTCTGATTTCCAATCAGATCGATATAGTCGACGGTCGACATCTGGATCTGTGTTCACTCTTAATGGAGGAGCCGTGGTATGGAGAAGTATAAAGCAAAAGTGTGTTGCTGACTCTACCATGGAAGCTGAATATGTTGCAGCTTGTGAAGCCGCAAAAGAAGCTACATGGCTCAGGAAGTTCTTAACTGATCTGGAAGTTGTTCCAGATATGGATAAGCCAATTAAGCTCTACTGTCACAACAGTGGAGCGGTGGCTAATTAAAAATAACCTAGAATCCATAAGAGTGCGAAACATATAGAAAGGAAATATCACCTGATCAGAGACATTGTGGATAGAGGCGATGTAGCGGTTCTGAAGACCGCGTCAGAGGACAACCTTGCTGACCCGTTCACCAAGACATTGCCATTGAATGTTTTTGATCGGCACTTAGATGGATTTGGGATTAGAGACATGACACACCTGCTTTAGGACAAGTGGGAGATTGTTGGGAATAGTGTCCTGAAAGCATGAGATGTAAAAGGGTATTTATTATTTATTTAATAAAATAGTTTATTCATCATTTTATGTGCATATATTTATGAATATTTTATGAATATCAAATAAAATTCCTTGATTATTTATGTAACCTTAAACATGGTATATAAGTGTTATATACAAGAGGATAATGTTTAAGGATAATAATCAAAAGTAACTGTTCATAATGAATTTAATTAAAGTTCAGAATCTTTAATTAAAACATTATTAATACATGTCATTCCCATTTAGAATGGAACGGTGTTACTTCGCATAATGAGATTATGTGGAACATGGACGCAGACACAATATGAATTTCTAATAATTTCCGTTAAGCATAGAAATTCTAATTGAGTCTACCGATGGTCATATATAGAATGATCTTAATCCTGAGTTCTTAACAAACTCCTATTTATGGATTTATGTCTTTTGATTTACTCGGTACGGATTCCGAGACCCTGAATCCTATTCCTTGTATTTTGGAGACATAATGAAATAAGTAGATAGGAATGTTATTATACGAGATGGAATCCATTCCTTCTTGAGAAAGAAGCAGATAAATAATTCTCTTGAGTGTTGATTCGGTACTTGGATTAGTAAGAGCGCTCTGGTTCATGAATGTGTTTTATGAATCACTATCCATTAGAGAATCAATGGTACTCAAGGATAAAGATGTAATTAGAGAGGTTAACGGATTCTACCTGACTCTAATTATGAATTATTTATGGAGGATCGATCTATATGAAATGACTATATCAAATGGACACTTCACAGTTTAGATGTAATTAATGTCTATAATTCTGAGAGTGCAATTCCAAGTTTATAGTGGAGTAACTATTGGAATTAATAGAATTAATTAATTAATTAAAGTGTTTAATTAATTATTAATTTTATTGGAGCTCAGAATTATAGGTCCATTAGTCCCCGCGTCGTCCTTGTAATTCTACCAGACACAAAGGGCAAAATGGGAATTTTAGAATTACGGAATTCTAAAATTAAATACTCGAAGAATAATTAATTGTGAATTAATTATTATTTAAATAATGAGATTATTTAAATTTGAATTTGAACATATCTAGATTTATCCATTTAAACTTATTTGATAAGTTGTTCAATTTAGAATTCAAATTAATTTAAGTTTGACTTAAATTCGAATTTGAATCTGAATTAAAATTGGACTACTGGATAAAGGATAAAATATCTTCTCCTTCCCTATCTTATCTAGGCGCCACACACAGGGATAAAACCCTAGTGTGTGGCCGGCCACCTAAGGGATAAGGGGAAGGGATTTTTTGTTCCAAATTCAAAATTGGAGATAAAGATTTGATCCTATTTTGAAGTTTGACTTCTTCTCTTTAAATATGAGATAAATGAAAAATTGTGAGACAATTTTGAAACACTTTTTAGGCCTAGAGAAAGTGTGTGGCCGAAATTCTCATATAGCAAAAAGAGAGTGAAATATTTTTTTCTCCAAAATTCCACATCGTGCATGCATTGGTGTTTGTGGAAATTCGAGTGTTTAAGAAACCATTTTGTCTCACGTGTGCCCACACACACGTCTACGTGGAATCAAGCAATTGACGTGGAAGACTTTGGTGTTCTAAACAAAAAAGCTTGGAGCTAGGACTGTTCGTGGTCAAAGAAAATCAAGATATCATCCGAGTCGGCTACAAGGTATTTTTTCGGTTGATCCTTGAATCTTATAAATTAATGAGATTAATTTATTGGTGCATAAATTAATATAATCTATAGAGTATCTCAAAAGTTTTATGAAATTTTTGTTATACACGATCCGCTATTCCGCTGCGTTTCTGCCGCCGAATTCGATTCGGCAACCAACATATAACCGATCCATGGAACCATATAATTAACGACCAAATCCATCATACATACATTCATCATCATGAATAAAAATAAACATCCATAAACGCAAGTGCCTACTCATCACATACATACATAATTAAATATCACATATTTAATATCAATTATGACTATCAAATAATCGAAGCATAAATTAATATCGTCCATAGACCGCTCTGATACCAATTGTTGGTTGCCGAATCGAATTCGGCGGCGGAAACGCAGCGGAATAGCGGATCGTGTACAAAAATTTTCATAAAACTTTTGAGATACTCTATAGATTATATTAATTTATGCACCAATAAATTAATCTCATTAATTTATAAGATTCAAGGATCAACCGGAAAAATACCTTGTAGCCGACTCGGATGATATCTTGATTTTCTTTGATCACGAACAGTCCTAGATCCAACCTCTTGTGTTTAGAACACCAAAGTCTTCCACGTCAATTCCTTGATTCCACGTAGACGTGTGTGTGGGCACACGTGAGACAAAACAGTTTCTAAAACACTCGAATTTCCACAAACACCAACGCATGCACGATGTGGAATTTTTTTGGAGAAAAAATATTTCACTCTCTTTTGCTATATGAGAATTTCGGCCACACACTTTCTCTAGGCCTAAAAAGTGTTTCAAAACTGTCTCACAATTTTTCATTTATCTCATATTTAAAGAGAAGAAGTCAAACTTCAAAATATGATCAAATCTTTATCTCCAATTTTGAATTTGGAACAAAAAATCACTTCCCCTTATCCCTTAGGTGGCCGGCCACACACTAGGGTTTTATCCCTGTGTGTGGCGCCTAGATAAGATAGGGACGGAGAAGATATTTTATCCTTTATCCAGTAGTCCAATTTTAATTCAGATTCAAATTCAAATTTAAGTCAAACTTAAATTAATTTGAATTCTAAATTAAACAACTTATCAAATAAGTTTGAATTGATAAATCTAAATATGTTCAAATTCAAATTTAAATAATCTCATTATTTAAATAATAATTAATTCTCAATTAATTATTCTTCGAGTATTTAATTTTAGAATTTCGTAATTCTAAAATTCTCATTTTGCCCTTTGTGTCTGGTAGAATTACAAGGACGATGCGGGAACTAATGGACCTATAATTCTGAGCTCCAATAAAATTAATAATTAATTAAACACTTTAATTAATTAATTAATTCTATTAATTCCAATAGTTACTCCACTATAAACTTAGAATTGCACTCTCGGAATTATAGACATTAATTACATCTAAACTGTGAAGTGTCCATTTGATATAGTCATTGCATATAGATCGATCCTCCATAAATAATTCATAATTAGAGTCAGGTAGAATCCGTTAACCTCTCTAATTACATCTTTATCCTTGAGTACCATTGATTCTCTAATAGATAGTGATTCATAAAACACATTCATGAACCAAAGCGCTCTTACTAATCCAAGTACCGAATCAACACTCAAGAGAATTATTTATCTGCTTCTTTCTCAAGAAGGAATGGATTCCATCTCGTATAATAACATTCCCAGCTACTTATTTCATTATGTCTCCAAAATACAAGGAATAGGATTCATGGTCTCGAAATCCGTACCGAGTAAATCAAAAGACATAAATCCATAAATAGGAGTTTGTTAAGAACTCAGGATTAAGATCATTCTATATATGACCATCGGTAGACTCAATTAGAATTTCTATGCTTAACGTAAATTATTAGAAATTCATATTGTGTCTGCGTCCATGTTCCACATAATCTCATTATGCGAAATACACTCATTCAATATCTCACCATATTAACAGTGCGGATAACACCGTTCCATTCTAAATGGGAATGACATGTATTAATAATGTTTTAATTAAAGATTCCAAACTTTAATTAAATTCATTATGAACAGTTACTTTTGATTATTGTCCTTAAACATTATCCTCTTGTATATAACACTTATATATCATGTTTAAGGTTACATAAATAATCACGGAATTTTATTTGATATTCATAAAATATTTATAAATATATGCACATAAAATGATGAATAAACTATTTTATTAAATAAATAATAAATATTCTTTTACATCTCATGCTTTCAGGACACTATTCCCAATAGTCGTCGCCCTAATCTGGACCTCGGCTTCAGGCTTTGTGGCTGACCTTGAGGAGTTGAAACGTCGAGGGTTGTGTGTTTGGCGGAGAGCGAATGTTGCCACGTGTCGTGATTTTGTTGGTCCAAGTCTCCATCACATTTTCCCACACAACAGTGGGTATTCTCCATTTTCTCAAATTGAGCCTCCTAATCATTAACCCTTCTTAGCAACCCAAGAATGATCATTTTTTATCATCTACACATAGGTGGATCTTTCCAGACAAAATAGACACAAGAATGGCATCCATAACACTAGGAAAGAGTAGAGAAGAAAGGGATTTCAAACATAAATTTAAAATTTCAGATTTTAAACCACTGAATAAACTAAAATCAAAGCTTACCCCATACAAATGACACCTATAAAATTTGCGCCCAGGGCTAAAGTCCATCCAAGAAGTCAACACCTTGGTGGGTTTCTAAATCTTACAAACACACAAGGGGGTTTCTTCCATTACAACCTCAATTTGAATAAATTTCAAAAACCCTAGAGTTTTTACACTTAGAGAAATTACTCAATATGCAACCCAATTTCATTTTTTTCATCCCAATTCGACCAAGGATTACACATATACCCCAAGTAAATAGGTCACGTGGGGCGTCACGTGGCTTCTCCTAATATTATTTGGACGGATCTTCACGGAATGGTCTTTACTGCACCAGTTTAAAAAGGTTGGGGGTCGTTTTATTAAAATTAAAAAAATAGGGACCAAACTGTCACTACTAAAGAGGTTATGCACCATATGTGACAATTACCCTTTTTAAAATTATTTTGTCTACTAAATTTTAAAATTTATATTTTGACACTTGAAGTTTTAGAAATTGAATTAAAAGTACTATAAATAATGAATTTACTTGGTAAATACTTTATTTACAACCTGAAAGACCTACCAATTAAGTATAGGTACTCCATCATTTCCAAGTTATTTTTGCAATCCTTTATTTACAAGCCAATAATTTAGTATGTTTGGTAAATAACAAATTTACTGAGTAAATCCTTTATTACCAATTATTGTTATCCTTTATATACAAGCCGGTCCTTTATTTTATTTGGTAAATAACAAATTTATTGAGTAAAATTCTTTATGTAACAGCTAAAAACATGGAAATAGCGAATTTATTCGGTAAAATTTTTATATATACAAACTAAAAAATGTGATTTTGGTAAATAAAAGATCTACCAGTTTAGTTAATGTAAATTCTTTATTTACCAGCCAATGGTTATAATTTATGTGGTAAATAACGAATTTATTCAGTGAATTTATTATTTACCAACTAATATCGGTTATTTTTGCCAATTATTTTTAAAATTTGGCTCAAATTATAAGTTTCAAAAATTGAGTGGTCAAATTATAATTTTTAAAAAATTGAGGGATCAAAATTGGAGTGTTTTTTTTTTTTTTTTTTTTTTTTTTTTTTTTTTCAAAGAATGAGGGGTTGAATTGTAATGTAAAATAGGGGGTCAAATTATAATTTTTTAAAAAAATTAGGGGTTAAACTTAGGGAATTTCAATTAGCGGTTTAAACTTAGAGAATTTCTCTGGCGTTCCCCTTTTTGGAGAACACCGATATTTCCTAATTATCAGTTGTTGGATTTATATTACTTTTTCAATTTGATTAAACTTAGGATAAGATTTAGGGTCCGTTTGGTTCAGGGATTCGAATCATGTGATTTGAACCATTTTCGATTTACGTGTATTTTTTGTGAGAGAAATTACTGTAGCGAACCACGAATCATGATTCGAATCGGGGGACGAATCCCCCAACCAAACATCCCCTTAATACAGATTCGACGACTGATACACATTAAATACCGTATTCTCAAAAAAGAGAAAACACCATAAAAAGTCTATAAACTTATTACCCAATAACTTTTGACCAATTATATTTGACCCTATTACATTTTTAAATAATAAATTTTATGATTTTAATAGTTTAGAGGTTGTTTATGGAAATTTTAAGGTATTTTAGTATTTATAGAATGGTAAATTTGATTTATCAAAATTATATTATTTACTTCTTATCTTCAAACTTCATGTAATTTATTTTTTTATCAAAAAATATATATTATTTTCCCCTTCCTCTCCATAAAAAAAAAAAAAAACTTTTGATGTAGGGAAAATCGATAGACTTTTCTTCCTTTTTCTAATAATAAATCGATAGAAGTTATACATTCGTATTAAAAATTCTTCAAAAATAAAAATGTTAAAAGCATTTAGAAAAATAAATTATTTTTAGTGTTTCTTCTTTTTAAAAAAATTTAGTGTACTTTATTTATCATATATATTAAATTTAATTAAAAATTATATCAGATTAAAAATAATACAAATTCAACAACTAATTTCTAAAAAGGGGAAAACTGCAGAAAAATTTTATTAAAAATAAAATAAATAAATAAATAACAAATTTGGTAGAGTTTCAGAAACACCGAAAACCCGACCCTACTGACACTGATGTTTTCCCGTGAAACCTTTGATTTTGTTTAATTGATTGGGCACAACACACAGAAGACTGAAGAGAGAGAGAGAGAGAGAGAGAGACGGAGACAGAGAGGGAGGGAGGGAGTTGAAGATCTCCATAGCTGAGTCGAAAGCTATATCTACAGCCAACTCCTCCAACAATGCGGAGGTAGTACAATTTTTAGTCCCGACTTTTACTTCTCTTATTTTCCTGGATTCTGTTTTCTCTCTAACCAAACATAAATTTTGTTTTTTAAGTTCTTTTTTGCTTTGATTAATTGTGATTCTCTGCAGGCCAGGTTTACATCATCGATTGCACGGGAAGCCGGCAGGAGGAGCTGTGAAGGGAATGGTTGGGAGGCTATCGATCGCCGTTGCGGTGCTCTTGATCGGCACTGTTTCGTTGCTCGCTAAGATGACCGGCAATGGCAGTTCTCGATCTGTTTACCGTTCCGAGGTATGTTTGAAGCTTACTATTTGTGGAATCTGGTCTGTTGTGATTTTCTCGGGAAACGCGTGAGAAATTGGAAGTAATTTTGGATGTTTAATTGGGCATTGTACTGTTTAGAACCCTAATATTTGAGTGACAAAGATTAAATATTTTTTTTAATGTTTAAGCTTTTGAGTTGTTATACAAAATTATGTTTTTAAGATATCTGGAACCATCAAATCTTGCAATTATACTGTGGACTTCGGAGAAACTTGAACTTTTCTTTTTGTCATGAACATTATCAAAGAAGGTAATGATTTTGCCATAGCTGGCGCATAAGCATTTTTTTTTAAGAACTATGACAATAGCTGTCCCGGTGGCCTTTATCAACTTGTTTGAAATTAATTCTTATGTTTTTACTATGTCTGTGCAGATCCATGTAGAAGAACTTTGGAATAGTGCTAAATCTGGTGGTTGGAGACCATCATCGGCTCCCCGATCAGAGTGGCCCCGTATGATACTATTTTCAACTTTCTCATTGATTTTTATCTTGGGTTAAATATTGCTTAGAGAAAGTATACGTGTTTCTTTACCTTGCAACAGCACCACCAAGTGAAACAAATGGTTATCTACGAGTACGATGCAATGGTGGTCTCAATCAGCAAAGGACTGCGGTTGGTATCTTTCTCCTTTGTAGCCTTGAACTGGTATTAGAGTTTTTATAATTTTCACTTCAGTAAGACAGATGTTGTTCTCTTAACTGTTCTGTCGACTTTGTAGATTTGTAATGCAGTTTTAGCTGCACGAATTATGAATGCTACCCTTGTGCTGCCTGAGTTGGACGCGAACTCCTTTTGGCACGATGACAAGTATGTATATATCTATTTGTTTGCTGTGTGGAAGAAGCACAATTTTTATAGAATAAAATTATCTTGTTAACATAATCTTGTTCCTCGTTCGAGGAGTTTGTACTTTGAGAAAACGTCTGGCGTAGCGAGCCCCAAGTATAATGGGACAACGTCTTAGCTGGTTGACCGTTTTCGTCAAACATATATCTCATTTTCTGAATAAAGAACCAGACAGAATAGTTAAGAGGAGAATGAATGAATTAATGACTGTGTTGCAAATACATGAACTAGAAAGACATTTGTAGGAAGAATTTATTGGCTCTAGAAGATATGACATCTTTTTTTGCCTTCATTGTTAGGAGCTTATTCCAATTACGTAGGAGGGTATTAGAGAAGACTGGCATCCTTTTCACTTTTTGTTAGGCCACCTATTAGGTTGGTCTATTCCAGGCAGAGGGGCTCAAGGGGTAATAGGCTGAGTGGAAGGGAGGAAGATGGAATTAAGGAAAGTTCTGCCAGCAAGGCCACGTAAAGTAAGGGCCAGCGTGGCAAGTTGGTTACGGGATGGAGGGAGTGCGGGAGTATTTGAGCCGAGGAGGAGCCTTGGGAAAAGGGTCGAGATATTGGAAGATTCTGGACCATTGGAGGACAGAGAACCTCGAATTCTCCACGTTCATTTCCGCCATTCTGCTACTAGATTTCTTCTCATAGTTTTCTTGCTGTTTTTCTTGCTATTTTGATTAATCTTGTAAGAAAGATCTTCTCCGGTTGAGAGAGGAGGCTAAGAATTTATCAATTGAACTTGTTAATCTTGGTTTATCATTCTTGTGTCTGTGTATTATTGGCAAATCTGGGCAGGAACCTATCAATTTGGTATCAGAGCTCACGATCCATGGCAGAAGCGGGTGGCGAACGAGTTCCGGAGGAAGAAGCGGGGCGATTGGAGCGGAGGCTAGACACATATTTCGAGGCTCTTCAGTTGGTGGAACGGTTGACGGAACCCATTCCCCAGCTCCAAGATAATATGGCGGCGTTCGGAGCGCAGCTTGGAGAGGTGCAAGGGTCGCTGCGACGGCTGGAGAACATCTTCCTCCGACAGGCGGATCTGCTTCCGCGAAACCCGATGGCCCCGCCACCACGTTTCGACGCGGGACCGGCTCGATTTCAGGAACCGCGACGAGCGGTTCCCCAGCCGCGACCCGTGTCTCCCCCGCCGCCGTTTCGCGAGGAAGAGCATCGGAGGTTTGGGCGCGACCATAGGCCGGAGTCGCCACCACATTATCGGGGGCGGACGGAGCACCGGGGACGAAGGTTGGAGATGCCTCTGTTCACAGGTGCGGATCCGCAAGGATGGGTATTCCGGGCGGACCGGTATTTCGCCGTCAATGAGGTGGAAGAGGAAGATAGGGTGGTGGTGGCGTCGGTCTGCATGGAGGGGCGAGCCTTGGGATGGTTCCAGTGGGCGGACACCCAGGACCCGTTTCGGACGTGGCGAGATCTGCGAACTGCGGTGTTGCGTCGATTCGGGCAGATGGGGGAAGGGGCCCCGGCGGAACAACTCATGGCTCTCCGACAGAAGAGCACCGTGGCGGACTTCCGGGACGAATTCGAAGCCACGGCGGCCCAGATGAGGGGGGTTCCCGACGCGATCTTCAGGGGGGCATTTCTCCACGGGCTACGGGAGGACATCCGGGCCGAATTGAAGATGCACAGGCCCAATAGTCTTTACGACATGATGGACCTGGCCCAGCAAGTGGAGGCCCGTAATGAAGCTGCGGATCGGGTCAGACGTTTCCGGATGGGCCGGGCGTCTAGGGGAGAATCGTGGAGCAGCCCGCGTGGGCCACAAGAGGGCCAAAATTTTTCTTTTCCCTCTGAGAGCAACCTTCGATCCAAGACTGAGACCCCGACGGGAGGGGGGCCTGGGGTACGAACGGGTCCGGGAAGCGGCACTAGCCAACCCTCGGGAGGACCCACCGCGTTCCGGCGATTGACGGAAGAAGAGACCCAATTCCGGCGGGCGCGGGGTCTCTGTTTCAAGTGCGACGAGAAGTTTGGCCCCGGTCACCGCTGCAAAAACCACCAGCTTCAAGTGTTAATTATGGCGGAGGAAGAGGAATCCTCGGACGAGGGCTGCGGGGGGGACCGGAATACCACCATCGACGAGGATAAGAGGGTCGAGGAACCCGCCGAGAGGGTGGACCTATCTCTCAATTCAATGCGCGGGGTGTCTTCCTCAAACACCATGAAGCTACGGGGCCACATCGGGGAGCGAGAAGTAGTGGTGCTGGTGGACAGCGGCGCCACGCACAGCTTCATGTCCGCGACGGTGGTGGCAGAGCTGCAACTTCCGGTCGACCAAACGGTAAGTCACAATATTCTGGTTGGTAATGGGTTGAGCTTCAAGCAGACCGGGGTCTGTAGGGGAGTCCGAGTGTGGATTCAGGGTCACCAAGTGGTGGAAGATTTTTTTTCGTTCGAACTAGGAGGAGCTGACTTAGTCCTAGGGGTTACGTGGCTGAGTACCTTGGGAGAGGTACGCGCCGATTGGTCGAAATTCTCCATGAAATTTAGAGCAGGGCCGACGTGGGTAAAATGGCGGGGGGACCCTAGCCTATGTTATGCCCCGGTGAAGATGAGTTCGTTAATTCGAACTCTTCCCCTGAACAAGGCAGGCTTGCTAGTGGAGGTCTGTGAGTTGGCACTACAGGGGGCGGGACGGCAGAAAGAGGTTCCAAAGGAAGTGCGAGAGGTTCTGGAAGATTTTGAGGGAGTGTTTGATAGCCCCTCGGGGCTACCCCCACATCGAGGACGGGATCACCGGATCCTTTTGCGCGAGGGGGCGGACCCTCCCAACGTGCGTCCTTACCGATACCCACAAGTCCAAAAGGGCGAAATCGAGCGTTTGGTGTCGGACATGATGGCTGCCGGCATCATTAGGCCAAGTAACAGCCCATATTCGAGCCCGGTACTTCTAGTTAAGAAGAAGGACGGTAGCTGGCGCTTTTGCGTCGACTACCGCGCCTTGAACCACGTGACCATTCCCGATAAGTTCCCAATACCCCTGATTGACGAGCTATTGGACGAGCTTCACGGGGCAATGGTGTTCTCCAAATTGGATTTACGGGCTGGTTATCACCAAATCCGTGTGCATGAGGCGGACGTGGAAAAAACAGCCTTCCGCACTCACGAGGGCCATTACGAATTCCTCGTAATGCCCTTTGGCCTCACCAATGCCCTGGCCACATTCCAGGCTCTCATGAACCGGATTTTTCGGGCCCACCTTCGGAAATTCGTCCTTGTTTTTTTTGACGACATCCTTGTATACAGCCGCACGTGGGAGGAGCATCGCCACCACTTGGCCACCGTTCTGGAGGTCTTGCGGCAGGAGAAGTTGTATGCTAACAAGGATAAATGCAGTTTTGGCCAGCCACAATTGGAATATCTCGGCCACCTCATTTCGGGACAAGGAGTGGCCGCGGACCCCTCCAAGGTGCAGGCCATCCAGTCGTGGCCCCTGTTAACGAGTGCCCGAGAGGTGCGAGGCTTCTTGGGGCTCACCGGGTACTACCGACGCTTCGTTAAGGGGTATGGAATCCTTGCAAGACCTTTAACGGAGCTTCTCAAGAAACAGGGCTTCATGTGGAACGACGAGGCGGCTCACGCGTTTGAAGCTTTGAAGGCGGCCATGACTCAATTGCCGGTGTTGGCTATGCCGGATTTTTCGAAGACTTTTGTGATTGAATCCGATGCATCGGGAGTGGGGCTCGGCGCGGTATTGATGCAAGAGGGCAGGCCAATTGCCTTCTTTAGCAAGGCCCTGTCGCCCACTTCCCGCTTGAAGTCAGTTTATGAGCGGGAGCTCATGGGATTGGTGCTTGCGGTCCAAAAGTGGCGGCATTATGTGTTCGGGCGCCACTTCATACTCCGGACGGACCAACAAAGCTTGCGTTTCTTGATGGACCAACGCCAACTTCCCCCGGAACAACTACGATGGATCCACAAGTTGATTGGGTACGATTTCGAGGTGCAATATAAACTTGGGGCTGCCAACCGCGTGGCTGACGCGCTGTCCCGCCGTGGTGACTGGAGTGAGGTGGCATGTTCAGCCTTATCCATTCCACACACGTGGGATTTTCCTGCTATCCGCCAGGAACAGAGGGGCGACCAAACTCGAGACAGGGGAGGTGATGGAGGCCTATGCATTAAAGGATGGCCTACTGTTCTACAGGGACAGGTTAGTATTTCCGGAAAATTCCCCTTGGATACCCCGGCTATTCCAAGAATTTCATGACTCGGTGATCGGGGGACACTCCGGGTTTTTGCGCACCTACAAGCGATTGTCCGCCTTGGTCTTTTGGAGGGGCATGAAGCGCCGGATCAGGGACTATGTGGCTGTGTGCGGAACTTGTCAAAGGAACAAAACTGATGCTTTGTCTCCAGCCGGATTGCTACAGCCCTTGCCCATCCCGAATCAGGTTTGGGACGACTTGTCAATGGACTTCATCGGAGGACTCCCGAAATCTAACGGGTTTGACACCGTGTTGGTGGTAGTGGATCGCCTCTCCAAGTACGCGCACTTCTGCCTCCTGGCCCACCCATTCTCGGCTAAACAGGTGGCTAGCTTGTTCATCTCTTCCATCGTCAAACTCCATGGAATTCCGAGATCCATTGTGAGCGATAGGGATGCCATTTTCATGAGCGGATTCTGGCGGGAGCTCTTCAAATTACAAGGAACCAAGTTGTGTGCCAGCTCAGCGTACCACCCGCAGACCGATGGCCAAACAGAGGTTGTCAACAGGTGCTTGGAAACGTATCTGCGGTGCTTTGCGGGAGACAAGCCTCGGCAATGGTCGACCTTCATTCCATGGGCCGAATACTGGTTCAACACTACCTTCAATGCATCCACCAAGTTCACTCCATTTCGGATCGTCTATGGCCGCGATCCCCCTGCCCTGTTCCGTTTTTCAGACTCCCCAGGCACGGTGGAGGCAGTGGAAGCTCAGCTGGCCCTGAGAAATGAGATGTTGGATCTCCTCAAATCCCACCTTTTGTTAGCTCAACAGCGCATGAAGAAGTTTGCGGATGCGCATCGCCGAGAGTTGAGTTTCGAAGAAGGAGCTTTGGTCCTTCTCAAGCTCCGACCTTATCGTCTTAGGACACTTGCTTGCCGGGTTAACGAGAAACTTGCCCCACGTTTTTACGGGCCATTCGAGATCTTAGGCAAGGTCGGACCCGTGGCCTATCGCCTGAAGCTGCCGGCCGAGGCGCGTCTTCACCCGGTGTTCCACGTATCCCAGTTGAAGCCCTACAAGGGCCACGTGACCCAGGTACAGCCTCTTCCCGGGCAATTGTCCGATGACTTGGAGCTGTGTGTGCAACCGGCTGAGGTGTTAGACTCTCGTGTGGTAGTGGTCGGCGGACGAGAGGAACAGGAGGTTCTCATCAAGTGGCAGGACATGCCGGACTGGGAGTCCACATGGGAGCCCGTGGCAGCCATCCGCCTACAGTTTCCGTCTTTCAACCTTGGGGACAAGGTTGCTCTCCAAGGGGGGGGGTAATGTTAGGCCACCTATTAGGTTGGTCTATTCCAGGCAGAGGGGCTCAAGGGGTAATAGGCTGAGTGGAAGGGAGGAAGATGGAATTAAGGAAAGTTCTGCCAGCAGGGCCACGTAAAGTAAGGGCCAGCGTGGCAAGTTGGTTACGGGATGGAGGGAGGGCGGGAGTATTTGAGCCGAGGAGGAGCCTTGGGAAAAGGGTCGAGATATTGGAAGATTCTGGACCATTGGAGGACGGAGAACCTCGAATTCTCCACGTTCATTTCCGCCATTCTGCTACTAGATTTCTTCTCATAGTTTTCTTGCTGTTTTTCTTGCTATTTTGATTAATCTTTTAAGAAAGATCTTCTCCGGTTGAGAGAGGAGGCTAAGAATTTATCAATTGAACTTGTTAATCTTGGTTTATCATTCTTGTGTCTGTGTATTATTGGCAAATCTGGGCAGGAACCTATCACTTTTCTTGTTGAATGCAATTACATATTAGTAATAGAACTTCTTTTGGTGGATGCAACGCCTTAACAAGCGAACATGAAAGAGTTTCTTTGAAGGAAATCTCTGCTATTTTCCTGAAATGGCACTCAAAATGCCAGAACATGTTGCTTTATGTTTCCTTTTCGTATTTGGTGCCAATGTTATAGGACATCTTACGTTATCTCATGGACTAAATCACCGTTGTAATATCTTTACTATATGCAGTGGTTTCCATGGTATCTATGATGTTGATCATTTTATCAATGCCCTGAGGTATGATGTGTATATTGTGGAAAGCATACCAGAAATTCGAAAAAATGGGAAAACCAAGAAGATAAAAGCTTTACAGGTATAACATTAACATTTTTTTTTTCTTTTTTGTATTGAGGTTCTTTGGTAGATCTGGTTCTTGAGCTTGGTTTCTCTTTTCCCCCTTTTCTTCCTTTCTCAGATCAATCCCCCTAGGGATGCTTCTGTTAGTTGGTACACTACAGAAGCTCTAACGAAAATGAAGGAACATGGTGCTATTTACCTTACGCCGTTTTCTCATCGTTTGGTGGAAGAAATTGACAACCCAGAGTACCAACGATTGAGATGCAGAGTTAATTATCATGCTTTGAGATTTAAGCCTCATATTATGAAGTTGAGTCAATCTATAGTTGATAAGCTCCGGACACAAGGTCACTTCATGTCTATACATCTTCGTTTTGAGATGGATATGCTGGCATTTGCTGGGTATGCTGATGCTTTTATCAAATTATCATATACAGACATTAATTTCAAATTTAGCTATGGAGAGCGACTCTTATGGTTGATTTTCTTACTTGTTATAAAACTCTATATGAAGTTTGCATAGAAAATAGTAAAATAAAATCCATTAACTGTCCACTTCAAATGCATTTCTTAATCAGATTATATGACTAAAATTATTGTCACCATAGGGGGTTACCACATACGTTAGCTTGGTTGACAACAAATAAACTTAATCAAACGAAATCTAATCTATAGTTAAATTCACATATTGCAGTCCTGAAGAAGGTTATTCCCTTCTTTATAACATCTGACACTGTTATGAATCATCTGCTGCAGCTGCTTTGATATTTTTACCCCAGCGCAGCAAAAGATATTAAAGAAGTATCGGGAGGAAAATTTTGCCCCCAAAAAGCTAGTTTATAATGAGAGAAGGGCCATCGGAAAATGCCCGTTGACTCCAGAAGAGGTAATATTTACTTTTTCAATATCCTTTTTTGATTAGTTGAAATATATGTATAATAGGGGTTCTAACGAATAAGCTCATTAAGATCTTGAAAGATAATTATATTAGAACATGTGAACGTGCTTACTCTGCACAAATCTGTTTGCATTTTGCTTTCTGCTTTCATGCAACTGGGGCAATAGACACAATTCCATTCGTGCTATATTCAAAACGAGCTTTTGACCCTTTTTGCTGCAGGTTGGCCTTATATTACGTGCAATGGGCTTTGACAACTCTACCAGGATATACCTAGCGGCTGGTGAACTCTTTGGCGGGGAGAAGTTTATGAAACCATTTCGCTCGCTATTCCCTCACCTTGAAAACCACAATTCTGTAGAACCCACGGAAGAGCTAGCAGGAAATTCCCAGGGGTTGATAGGGTCAGCTGTGGATTACATGGTTTGTCTCCTCTCCGATATTTTTATTCCTACCTATGATGGCCCAAGCAACTTTGCCAACAATCTCCTTGGACACCGCTTGTACTACGGCTTCCGGACTACAATCAGACCTGATAGGAAAGGTCTTGCACCAGTTTTCATCGATCGGGAGAACAGAAAGACGGCTGGTTTCGAAGAAGCTGTAAGGCAAGTAATGCTCAAAACAAACTTTGGTGGGCCACACGAACGGATTCCACCAGAGTCTTTCTATACAAATCCTTGGCCAGAATGTTTCTGTCAGATGTCACCAAAGAATCCGGCAGATAAATGTTCACCAGATAATGTCTTAGAGATTCTTAACAGCCACTTGGAGAGTGGTGCAACAAGTGATCCAGATTCCTTGAACCCATCAAAATCCACAAGATCTGTTGAAGAAAGATGACAAATTTTCCACGGACTTCTGACTGGTGATTGTTATACAACCATACCGCGAGTCCTCGAGCTAAACTGAAGGAATGAGTTTCAAGAACCATGCTCAGCGCTTCATCATACATCATCTTGAGCGATTCTGCTCATGTACTTGGAGTGATTTTTTTTTTTTAATTTCCAATTTTTATCTAGGTAATATACATTTAGAAAGCTGAAAACGTTATTAAATGAAGGTGGCCAGATAGTCTACAAGTTTTATACGAGTGTAAAATTCACCCGATGTAAAATGAGGTTCATAGTTTATTTGAAGCTGTTATAGCGCTGGATTTTGTATTTGACCTGTTAGGGAGTGTTGGACGATAATGCCTCGTGTTCACTCACTTCCTATCAACTTGAACTTGATAGTTTTGTAATTTTTTTCTTCTTTTTTTTTTTTTGTAGTTCTTTTTTTTAAGTCATTTCTTCTCATATTTCTATTTATACTAGATTTTTTCCCGCGCGCCTGCGGAGAAGATTGTTATATTATAGAAGTTAAGAGTTTTTACATTATAGTATTAATTTATGTATACATACTACGGTAAGAATTAGGAATGGATATTAAACTCCTATAGGCAGAGATTATCTTTAATACCTAGAACACTACGAACCTTGTTTTAAAAATGAAACAACAAGCACTCAAACGTCAATAGGGACAAAATATACTCACGTAAATAATCTGTATGTACTTAATAACAGTATATCAAAATTAGTAACAATTAATAAAATCAATAATCTTGTAATAATAGTTAATTTGTTTTATTCTTTCATATATCAAGAATATTAACATCCATGACAGTCTCTTAATAATCAATATACTTAATAAACTTATTGAATGGCATATTTGTCAGTACAATACATTTGAACTAAAGTAGTATATGAATAACTACAATGATTAGATATTTTGATTTATTTATGAAGCGAAGGACAAATAGATATAGATTGGTAATATTTGTTAAGAGCAGGAAATAATATTTCTCAAGTTTTTAAATTAGTAATGTGAATTAATTATATAACATAGCTTTATGAACATAGATACTACATCCACTATTAAAAATACATGAAAGAAAGTTCTTAAGAATACCTCAAGCGCTACAAATACCACTCCAAATGCTAAATATGGGCTATTTACGTGTAGATATTGATGAAAGATACAACGATAAGAACAGACAGTGTTAAATGATAGGAGATCCTAAAAAATATAAATAAAGAAGTGAATGATTAAATAAATAAGTAAATAAAAAATTAAAAAGGAAAACACAACATAATGAAAACTAAAAAGTGAGAAAACAAGAATGTTGCAACATTTTTACTTTGTTTTTTTTTTTTTTTATCTAGTGATGAGAATCATAATGGATTTTAGAGACAGTGATAGAATACCAAGCAATAGCTAAGAAATTGGTATTTTACAATATTGAGTACGACCATTATTGCTATATGAAAACAACGTTTTAAAATAGAATGTACCAAACAAATATATGTATGTGTATAGTTCATTTAGCATATGTAATAACACAATATTAATAATTCCAGTTTTTTAAGCAAATAGATGGCGTACAAAAATAAAAATATTCAAATAAATAAAGAGAAGAACAAAGTAGGCTAAAACTTTAAGAAAAAGATGAAAAAATTTGAAAAAATAAGCACAGAAAATATTGAAATAGGAATCACACGGTCATAACAGTTTTTAGATAAATCATATAATATTTAACATATATAAATCAATAATGATGATCATTGCCAATATTCTTATGCATGTGTGGTTGAAGAAGAAGTTAACAAAAATTTGTTGGGAATAGTGTCCTGAAAGCATGAGATGTAAAAAGATATTTATTATTTATTTAATAAAATAGTTTATTCATCATTTTATGTGCATATATTTATGAATATTTTATGAATATCAAATAAAATTCCTTGATTATTTATGTAACCTTAAACATTGTATATAAGTGTTATATACAAGGGGATAATGTTTAAGGATAATAATCAAAAGTAACTGTTCATAATGAATTTAATTAAAGTTCGGAATCTTTAATTAAAACATTATTGATACATGTCATTCCCATTTAGATTGGAACGGTGTTATCCGCACTGTTAATATGGCGAGATATTGAATGAGTGTATTTCGCATAATGAGATTATGTGGAACATGGACGCAGACACAATATGAATTTCTAATAATTTACGTTAAGCATAGAAATTCTAATTGAGTCTACCGATGGTCATATATAGAATGATCTTAATCCTGAGTTCTTAACAAACTCCTATTTATGGATTTATGTCTTTTGATTTACTCGGTACGGATTCCGAGACCCTGAATCCTATTCCTTGTATTTTGGAGACATAATGAAATAGGTAGCTGGGAATGTTATTATACGAGATGGAATCCATTCCTTCTTGAGAGAGAAGCAGATAAATAATTCTATTGAGTGTTGATTCGGTACTTGGATTAGTAAGAGCGCTCTGGTTCATGAATGTGTTTTATGAATCACTATCCATTAGAGAATCAATGGTAATCAAGGATAAAGATGTAATTAGAGAGGTTAACGGATTCTACCTGACTCTAATTATGAATTATTTATGGAGGATCGATCTATATGCAATGACTATATCAAATGGACACTTCACAGTTTAGAAGTAATTAATGTCTATAATTCCGAGAGTGCAATTCCAAGTTTATAGGGGAGTAACTATTGGAATTAATAGAATTAATTAATTAATTAAAGTGTTTAATTAATTATTAATTTTATTGGAGCTCAGAATTATAGGTCCATTAGTCCCCGCGTCGTCCTTGTAATTCTACCAGACACAAAGGGCAAAATGGGAATTTTAGAATTACGGAATTCTAAATTAAATACTCGAAGAATAATTAATTGAGAATTAATTATTATTTAAATAATGAGATTATTTAAATTTGAATTTGAACATATTTAGATTTATCCATTTAAACTTATTTGATAAGTTGTTTAATTTAGAATTCAAATTAATTTAAGTTTGACTTAAATTCGAATTTGAATCTGAATTAAAATTGGACTACTGGATAAAGGATAAAATATCTTCTCCTTCCCTATCTTATCTAGGTGCCACACACAGGGATAAAACCCTAGTGTGTGGCCGGCCACCTAAGGGATAAGGGGAAGGGATTTTTTGTTCCAAATTCAAAATTGGAGATAAGGATTTGATCCTATTTTGAAGTTTGACTTCTTCTCTTTAAATATGAGATAAATGAAAAATTGTGAGACAATTTTTGAAACACTTTTCAGCCCTAGAGAAAGTGTGTGGCCGGAATTCTCATATAGCAAAAAAGAGAGTGAAAATTTTTCTCTCCAAAAATTCCACATCATGCATGCGTTGGTGTTTGTGAAATTCGAGTGTTTTAGAAACCGTTTTGTCTCACGTGTGCCCACACACACGTCTACGTGGAATCAAGGAATTGACGTGGAAGACTTTGGTGTTCTAAACACAAGAGCTTGGATCTAGGACTGTTCGTGGTCAAAGAAAATCAAGATATCATCTGAGTCGGCTACAAGGTATTTTTTTCGGTTGATCCTTGAATCTTATAAATTAATGAGATTAATTTATTGGTGCATAAATTAATATAATCTATAGAGTATCTCAAAAGTTTTATGAAAATTTTTGTTATACACGATCCGCCTTTCCGCTGCGTTTCCGCATCCGAATTCGATTCGGCTACCAACAAAATTGATACATCATAACCCTTTATTTATGAAGCAAAGGTAAAAATAGATATAGGTCGCTATTATTTGTTAAGAATAGGAAGGAATATTTCTGAAGTTTTTAAATTAGCAATGTGCATCAATAATGTTGTGTGGAAAAATATGGAGGACGCGTGGAAGAATGACAATATGACACGTGGCCTTAGCTTCTCCTCGCAAAGCAACAACCCTCGATGCTTGGGGCTCCCTTCCATTCCACTACGAAGAGTCCAAGTAAGAAGTCCAACTTAGGGCGTCAATTTCATTTGGCGTCGACAGATCGTACCATCGACCTTACAACGTAAAAATCCCTCGTTGTAGAATCGACTGCCAAGAAGGACAAGCATGCTAAACAACACTGACGACGAGAGGAATGCTCCTTGGGGGAAAGCCTGACATCGCAAGTTGCGTACAAAAATGGGGGATATCTGCAATGCAGGCATTAATTGCAAACCCTTAAACCGCCCTATGGGGGACAAAAAAGGGTTACAGGTACACACAGAGCCGTAATAGGAGACTAATTGGCTGAGTGAACAGTTCGCCAAGTGATTAGTGGGCTACGTCTGGGCCTAAAAAGGCAGAGCACTTGAGTGCTTCTGCCTACGAAGGAGACCCACCCAGCGAAGTAAGCTCAGCTATAAAAGGGGCAAAGCCCCATACAGAGAAGAGGTTCAGATCCTAAGAAAGAAAAGACGAGAGAGCAATTGATGTAAATTGTAACAATCTCAAAAGGAATACAAAACCAAAGTGGATGTAGCTCTTCATTTACAAAGTCAATCACTATAAAATATCGTGTGTCCTTCTACATTAAGCATTATTCTTGCATTGTTCACCCCTCCAAGAACATCCAACAAAATACAGCAAACACTTTACAGCGTAAACTTTTACACATAGTCTTTATCGAGCCGGTAATCCAACGGGATACCTAGAGGTGACCCGGCCTGTTTTTGTTGACGAAAATTCACCATCAACAAATAATATAACAAAATTTTATGTTAAACATAAATAAAAGAACATAAACAACAAATACGAACACTATTATAACAAATTAGTACATTGAATATCAGCAACAGTTATTATAAATGCACGGAAGAAAGTTCTTAATAATACCTTAGACATTGTAAATACTCCTTCAAATGCCATATATAGACTAAGTATAAATATTGATGCAAGATACAACAATAAAAACATACAGTGGTAAAATAAGAACAAAAAACGAAATAAAAGATGAAATAGAAGAAGGGATAAATATATATATATATATATATATATCAATTTGCGAACACTACTTATTTATGAAGCAAAACATGAGATGAATATCATAATATTTTTATGCAAAAATCATGGCTTAGATCTTAGATATTTTCATCAACGTGAGATGAATAAACAAACTTATATATTCATAGTCATTTTATGGCTGCCTATTATGGGCAACTGCATAAAGGCACAAAAATTAATAAGATATTCATCACACCGGTTATAATTTGTATCTTACCCAAAAAGAAAAAAAAAAGACTAAAATAAGATATAGATTCGTCCAGCAACCACCAGGTGAATAAAAAGAAAGAAGGAAAAATATACCAAATCAAAGAAAAAGGAGGGAAAAACAATTGAAGAAAAAGGTGGACAAAATAGATAACATAAGGAAACTAAGAAAGAAGTAAGGCCTAGAAGTTTACATGCCCCAAGAGAAAAGAATGGTAAATCAAGCTTAGAATATTATAAGTAGACTTTAAAGTTTTTTAAAAAAAAAATTGAAATTTGCTTGTTAAGGATCAGGAAAAGGGGAAGAAAGAAGGGGAGAGAAAAAAAAGGAAAATCGATAAAATAACATGAGCCTTTAGGATAAGTAAATAACTATAGTTAAATAACTAAGACTTAAAATGCAAGATAGATAAAAAAAAAAAAAAAAAAAAAAAAAAAAAAAAAAAAACAAATTTTTATAAGTAAATGAAGTTCTATTACATAGTGTAAGTGTATACACCTGGGATTGAAAATAATTTAAAACCATTAGAAAATATCATGGCCAAACAGAAGTAGTTGAAAAAACCAGAATTTAATATTGAAAAAAAACTAATATATATGTAAATAACTTCTGTATTAAATATTGGTCATAAGAGGGTAAGGACATGAAAATAAGGAAAAACAAAAGAAAAAAAAGCACTTAAAAGTTTTGAATAAAAAACAATGGACAAAAATATAATAGAATTAAGATGATATATTCACAACAATATTTAGACAGATCATATCAAACTCAGACAAAACAAATACAATTTCAGATATAAAATTATTAAATACTAATGGTGCTAGAGATTGGAAAAGTTCAAGAAAATTGTTTTTGCTAAAATTACCAAGAATTCCAAATAATATAAACTAAAGCTGTCGAAAATTCCAAATAATAAAAGGAGAGAAAAATCAACAACTCATTCAATATATCTATAACAAAAGCATAACAAATCATCAATCTAGGAGATTAGATGACCAATACAAATAACCCAACTCATTAAGGCAATAAATGAAACAGATAAAATTAAGAATTACCGATATACATCATCAAACGAACCAAGGAAAAATTCACTCTTACAAATAAAATAACACTTGTATTACTAAAAAAAAAAAATAGTTAATAAAGTAAGAGCAAAAACTAGAAAAAAAAAAAGCAGTAAAAACTAAGGGCAAATGATGTAACCCATGAAAGATACGCAAGAGGTAGAACAAAAAATGTACAACAAAGAAAAAATTTGAGACACGAAGATCAAACGCAGAAGAAAAATGAAGCATAAACCCCAAAGGACAGATGCAAGATTCTAACCAAAACCAACCAAAAGAGATAAATCAAAGCACCTGCAAAAAAGGAGGGGAAAAAAATAAAGCAACTCAGAAGGCAAAAGCCGAGAAAGAAAGCAAACATAGTGTTCCATGGCTATTTAATGACCATAAAGCCCACACCAAAATTAAACCCCAATCAAAACTAAGGGGAAAAAAAAAGATGAAATCAACAGCAAAATAGGAAAAGGGAAAATAAAAACCACCAAAGTCGCGGAGAAGATCCAAACTAAGAAAGAAAGTAAAAGTAAGGTTTCATAGACATGAAATAAGCACAAAACCCACACCAGAAACTCCAAGCAAAAGTAAGAAGAAGAGATGGATGAGATGAAGATCAAAACAGGAAAAGAGAAAAAAAAAGCCAAACAACACAAAGCAATAGATACCAAATTACTGAAGGACTTTCAGAGGAAGAAAGTGAGTTTTGGAGTCCGGAGAAGCCGCCACGATAGAGTGCAGACCTTCATCTATGTCTGCATTCGCCGGAGGATAGAGAGAGAAAGAGCTCCATATGCACGTACAGCACACTATAGGCCAAGAAAAGACCAAAAACCCTCTACCCAGAAGCGAAGGAAAGAAAACAAAAAGGGCAAAACTGTCTTTGCACTGTTCATTTGCTGTACAATGAACAATATTTTGTGAGTGTGTGATATGTGAAAACTCACCCCTCCTTTAGTATATATGTACGTACAACACACTATAGGCCAAGAAAAGACCAAAAACCATCTACCCAGAAGCGAAGAAAAGAAAACAAAAAGGGCAAAACTGTCTTTGCACTGTTCATTTGTTGTACAATGAACAAAATTTTGTGAGTGTGTGAACTGTGAAAACTCACCGCTCCTTTAGTATATATAATAATGTCAAATCTATGTAAGCTTACGTACATATACTTGCTTTGATGATCCTCAATTTTGTCTTCATCTTATAAATGTATTATTCAAAAGATGATCTTACAAAGGGAATACTAATGATTGCATGCAAGCCGTTTTGACAAAAGCACTGGAAATCAGTAAATGAGATTTCATATAATCAGTCACAATTCATCAGCATCATCAAAACACATTTCCAATACAATCGGGATCATGTAAATACAATCGGGATCAGTTACATGGATTCCGATTCTCCATGCAAAACGGTCTTCCCACATATCCTCACTCCAAACTCTAAGATGTCCTCTCTCACTGCCTTCATCCAAGTTTTCAGCGGTCTGCCTCTCGTCTGCACCCTCCGCGAGCTTGCCAATCTAGACATTTTCTAATTGGGGCCGTGTTTGGTCTCCTCTGCACATGAACAAAGCAACGTAGACGGCTCTCTCTTATTTTGTCCTTTATTGGCATTATCCCTAAGTAACCCCTAATCCCTTCTTTTCCAATTTTATCCTTTTGGGTTTTACCACATATCTATTTTAATACGCATCTCCACTACTGTCATCTTAGCACATGATGTCCAGTAGTAGTTCAACATTTTGAGCCTTAGAGCGTAGCCGGTCGAACAATTGTCCTATAGCACTTTCCCTTTAACCTTGCAGGCATCCTTCTATCGCATAAGACACCTAATGTCATCCTCCACTTCAGCCAACTACATTTAATCTGATGGTCTATGTCTTCTCCAATTGTATCATGTTTTTTGAATTATAGATCCTAGGTAACGAAAAGCCTCACACTTTGGGACCTCTACGCCTTCGATCACTATTGAATTACCCCTCCCTTGTGATTTAGGACCATTGTTGAAAACAAGATATTCTGTGTTCGAACAGGTAATCTTAAAATCCTTACTCACTAAAGCCTCTCGCCACCTATATAATTTCAGACCTAAACCTTCGCTAGTTTCATTAATCAAGATGATATCATCTGCAAACAACATACACCAAGTTACCTTATCCTGCATATATCTCGTCAACTCATCCATGACAAAAGTAAAGAGGTATGAACTTAAAGTTGACTCTTGATGTAGTCTAGAGCTGTAAGTTTAGGCCAACCTGGACCTAAATTTTTGGGGTTTACGATCGAGCTGGGCGGACCCTCTCTTTCAAGGTCGGGTCAACCCGGCCCAAACATCATATTTGTAAAGATTTTTGAAAAATATCTTAAAAAATCTCGGGCCAGTCCTAAACTTTTTTAGCTTAGGGTTAAGCTGGGCCGACCTTTTCTCTTTTAAGGCCGGGACTTACACCTCTAATGTAGTCCTATGGAGACTGGATATTCACCAGACACTCCACCTACTGAACACTAGTAACTGCCCCTTCATACATGTCCTTAATGATATTGACATAACATTTAGGTACTTCCTTCCTCCCAAACACCCACCAAATCAGATCTCTAGGGACCCTATTGTAAGGCTTTTGTATATCTTTCTATAACTTATCTAAGCAAAAAGGTGGCATCCATAGTATATCCACATGGCATAAAACTAAACTGATTCCTGATATTGTGGTTAAACTCCTAAGTCTCTGTCCTATAACCCTCTTCCAAACTTTCATCATACTCATAAGCTTTATCCCTCTATAATTTGAACAGTCTTATATATCACTTTTATTATTATAAATTGGTACCACAATGAGGTGCCTCCATGAATCTGGCGTTTTCCTAGTGTCTAAAATTCTATTAAAGAGCCTAGTTATCATTGAATCCCAACTTTTCATAAGTATTTCCACGCCTCGATCGGTATATCATCCAATCCAACTGCCTTCTCTAACTTTGTCCTTTTCAAAGCTTCTTTCACTTCTTTTGCACTCACTCTACGATGGTATACATGATGTCCCCCTTCTTTCGAATCATAATCCTCTAAATCTAATTCTTCTACATGTGTCCCATTAAGTAGGTTACAAAAGTAATCCCTCCATCTATCTAAAATAGCTTTATCCTGCATTAGAACTCGTCCATCCTCAAGCTTAACATACTTAACATGACTGAAATCCCTAGTTTTATGCTCTCTCTCCTTTGCTATCTTGAAGATATCCTTCTCTCCTTTTTTTGTACCTAGACTATTATACAAATCATCATACGCTTTATTCTTAGCCTTCCCATACTGCTTTACTACTCAGTCTCTTAGCTTGCTTATAACGTTCATAAGACTCTAAGCTCCTATCTCGTTGCCGATATCCTTGAAACACCTTCTTTTTCCTAATGGCTTGTTGCACTTCATCGTTTCACCACCACTTCTCCTTATTGTGGCCACCTCTTTCTTTGTGTTGGTTTCTGAAACGATTTCGAATGTGGAAGCGTGATTTAGTAGATCGTGTGTAATAAAAATTTTCATAAAATTTTGAGATACTCTATAGATTACATTAACTTATGCACGAATAAATTAATTAAATTAATTTATTTACCTAGCGAATGATTAGGCCAGTAACTTATGCTCTTTGACCACGAACGTTCTTTGCTCCAAACTAGTTTAGAACACTCAAATCTTCATCGTCAATTCCTAGAATCTACGAAGACATGTGTGTGGACACACCTGAAACAAAATGGGACTAGCAAATAAACACTCAAGGTTTCCACAAACACCAACACATGCACGATGTGGAATTTAAGAGAAAATTTTTCCTTTCCATACACTCTATATTTCAGCCACTATATGCTTAGGAGAGCAAAAATTATTTGCTCTAATTTTCTGCAATCTCCTATTTATAAAATAGTAATCAGACTCTCAGAATAAGTCTAATCTTTATCTCCAAGATAATGATTGATAATTATTCTCACTTGATTTTGAAAAAAAATTCACTCTCCCTTAACTATATGTTGGCCGGCTGCTACAGAGAGATTCCTCCCTGTGGTAGGCACATACTGCAGGTAAGGAATAGGGTAAAATATATTTATCCTGCAGTCCAATTTTGACTCAAATTCAAATTCCAATTTAAGTCAAACTTAAATCAATTTGAATTTCAAATTAGACAACTTATCAAATAAGTCAATTATATAACTTGGAGAGTAAGCAACTGAATCCCAAAGTGACACACTATGCTATGTGTTCACACCAAGTGAATACTTTCACATGTGTGTTTCAAAATTCAAATTTAAATTTAAATAATCAAATTATTTAATTTATAATTAATTCTCAATTAAGTATCTTTAGGTGTTTTATTTCAAAATTTCATAATTCTAAAATTCTCATTTTGCTCTTAGTGTCTTGTAGAATTACAAGGACGACGTGGGAACTCATGAACTTATGACTTCGAGCTCCAATAAAATTAATAATTAATTAAATACTTTAATTAACTAATTAATTCTATTAATTATAAAAGTTTCTCCACTATAAACTTGAAATTGCACTCTCATAATTATAGACATAAATTACTTTTAAACTGTAAAATGTCCATTTGATATAGTCATTACTTATAGATCAATCCTTCATAAATAATTCATAATTAGAGCTAGGAGACATCCGTAAACCTCTCTAATTACATCTTTATCCTTAAGTACCATTGATTCTCTAATGGACAACGATTAATAAAGCAAATTCATGAATCAGAGCTCCTACTGGTTCAAGTACCGAATCAACCCTCAAAATAATTATTTATCCACTTTTTTTTAAGAAGAAATGGATGGTATCATTATGTGGGCACAACGAGGCTCAACTCTTTAGGACCGGGGCAACCAAGGATTCTCGACGTGCCAACGCTCTCCAGGGCATAGCCGTGGTATCATGACGTGGGCACAATGAATATCCGTTCACAGGCACCAACCTTTCGAGAATTCTCGACGTTCCCACGCTCTCCAGGGCATGGCCATGGTATCATCACGTGGGCACAACGAGGCTCAACTCTTTATGATCAGGGCAACCGACGATTCCTGACTTGTAGACTTAATACAGGAAATACGAAATAAAAGACTTAATACAGGTAAGAGAAATAGAAAAAGCATATATATCATGTGCAGGAATGGTTTTTGAACAAAATGGTTAAAACATAAACAACAAAAGTCTGAAAGTAAGAAGTGAATATTGTAAAAGATGATAGGGACGAAAATAGTGACAGTAATGGTGTTGGTGTATTGAAGATCAAAATTTATGAAATCATGAAGGAAACATAATGAGGAAATTCAGTTAACATAAATTAATCAAATCTCAATTGAATTCAAATAAGGAAGACCTAAAGAAGAAAAGGTAGGAATTTAAATTATCTTAGTCAAAACTATAGAAAAAATCAAAATCCAAATAGTGGGAGTTTAGTCACAGTAATTTTGGGAGATATTAACTGAAACCCAAAAGTTCAAAACGAGTTGTCATCATCATTGCCAAATGCTGAAGAAAAGAGGAGAAGACATTTAAATTGTTTTTTGAGTAAAAAAGAATAGGCACAATGAAGGTCTAAATGAGGACTTATTCACAACAATTTTTCAACAGATTAAATGGGACTGAAGAGGCTAAAATCGACTATAATCATCATTGCCACGAGTCCAAAACAAATAAAGATAAAATCTGTTATAAAAATAGGCACATATATATCTATGTGACTATAGAAGAAATTAATGAGAAATCAACATATCATAAGTATACAACAAGAAAACAGAAAAGAGAATAACCATAACAACAAATGCATGTCTTTTTTAAGCACTGTGATAAACAACAGGAAGTAACAATAGCAAAGAAAATCAATACATTTGATATCAATAATATATAATAAAAATATATGAGTAAAGGTTAATAATAGTACCTGCAACGTTGTGAACAATTTCTTAAACACAGAATATAGGCCAGTCAGAGACAGCCGAAAAAGATATACCCTAAAACAGTGAGAACTATTTGGCAATCTGCTGATTTTACTACTAGGTTTCGTTGGTTTCCTTTGTATTTAATCATCTGTTGATTCCTTGCTTTTAGTTTTATAAAATAATAATAATAAATTTTGTTATTTGGTTTGGTTGAACTTTTTTTTCTGCTCCTTATGCACCGACATAGAACTATTATGTGATATTTTCATTAGTTATTTTGTTTTCTCTATATATATGTGTATAGACTCCTATTACTATCTATTAACCAGTTGTGTGAATTGTCTCCTCTGTTTTCCTTCACACCTGATATTTCTCCTTTGCCACTCCATTTTTGATTATTTACTGTTGTCTTTGACCTTTCCCTATTTACCGATTCATCATTTTACCCCTGCCTCTTTCGCCTTTGTTTGACTAGCTGACATTCCCTATTTAAGGTAGTGCTACCAGTGTCTCAGGTACTATTAATGAGCTTTGATCATATATTTTTAATATCTGTTGTTGATGCTGTGTGTATTAATTTGTTATATGGCCATTGCTTTGTGTTGTTTCCTATAGTAGTGACAACAATTCTTTCCTTTTCATCGTCAACAAATCTTGCTTACCTATGTTTCCACTTTTTTGTAGTTTTAATTTGCTTTGTAGCAGTATATGTAGTTTTCTGTTTTTACTTAACATATTTTATCCTTAATTGGCTTCAGTCTACGGGAATAATTCTTATAATTGGTTTTCGGTTGTTCAATGCTATGAAATTTATTGAGAAACTATTAAATGTGTTTCTGCTTATTTATCTAGATTATGATTTTGACTATTTTTTTGTTTGCAACTGTTTAGATTTTTTTTATATTTTTTCTTCCTTTTACTCGCTCTAACATTTATGATTTTTTGGTTGCTTGGCCTCATATTCATGTACTTAGGGAAAAAATCCGAGACTTACCTATAAAAATCAGCCACGGGAAAGATCCAAAATCTCGTTCTTGCGAAAGGAAGCATCTGTCAAAAGGAATAGAACAATCGAGCAAAATCTAATTCTCATTAATAAAGGAGAAAAAAGTTCCAACATAAAAAGGCAATAAATCTTAAAGAAGCTTAAAAAACACTGAACAACGCCTCTTTTTATATAAAAAAAAAAAGAAAAAAAAAAAACATAAAACCCAAAATATTGAACTTGGCAAAAAAAAAAAAAACAGAAGAGGGCCGTGAAAAATCCCAAATTAAAACGACAGAAGAGCAAGAAGAAACAATAAAAAAAAGTAAAAAAAAAAAAAAAGCCACAACAATTAAAAAAGAAAGAGAAACAACATATAACACAAAATACACAGTGGGTCGAAATTGCAGAAGAAATCCAGACAATATCCCCAATCAAAAAAGGGTAAAATCGGCAGAAGCAAGCAGAATAAGCTTGCGCCAAAAAGATTAAAGGACCAAAACCAACTAAGGGCTGAGAAAAACAAAGAAATCGATAATGGAGAGCAAACTTTTAGTGGAGAAAAAAATGGACGAACAGCGCAAGACAATGCACGAAAAAAAGAAATGAGGCTTAGGGCTTCATTTTAGAAACCAAACGACAAACAAAAACAAAGAGGCAAAGGCACAAACGCAAAGCCACAACACATGGGCAGGAAAAGACAAAAACGCTGCCACACAAAAGTGAAGAAACAAAAGAGAGAACAAGGGCAAAACGGGAAAAAAATCACGCACTGTACAAGAAATAGTGATCTGTGAGTGTGTGAATAGTGATCTCTTGGGTTTCCTTTCGTATATTTATAATGTACGTGGTTAAATAAAATGTATTTCCTATTGTTCATGTATGTCTTGTTCTTAGTGGGGTTTGATGGGACAAGAGCCCATGGAAATATTACGCCTTTCAGTGGTATGCGGAGAGAAGAGATCTATTGATTGCCCTCTATACACTATTAAGGTCTTAAACTTAATAGTGAATTTTGTTTGGAAATAAGATAACGAACAAGAATACTCATTGGAGTGAATCACGTTGATGGACAACTGAGAGAGCAAAGGAGGATTAAGTAAGAATTACTAAACACTTTATCATTTCGTTTGATTTTATATTTCTTTTTAGTGTAATTTGAAAGTTTATAACACTTCACCTAATACAAAAACAAATGATGAAGACTCGCGATGCTCGTTTAAGTGAACTACCAGAGGGATCAGAACTTGACTCTGATGCGGAAGAAGAAATTTACTCTCAAGTTTTGTCAAATGAGAGGTATGAAAAATATGGTTTCAAGCTTGTCATAGGTCTTATACTAAGACAAGTGTCACAAGCTCGTAAATCTAGAGGGTCAGGATATGAAAAGCTTCAAAATGAAGTTCAGGAAAACAAACGTTATATGTCGGACATGAAAATTCTAATGAAGAACGGATATGAGCTTATTCAAAAGCTACTTCAGCAGATAAATCCACCATCAGATCATTATGGACCTTCCGTCCCAACAAGAGAAGATCCTCAGCCACCGCCACTACCACCACCGGCCTCAGTTTATTAGATCGTTTAATTCTTTTAATATTAAGACTTTACTGGTACAATATTTACTTAAGTGTTTGGGTTTGCTTAAGTATGACTATTTTAATATTTTGTTTGAATTCTAATATGTATTGAAATATTTAGAGATTTTTATATTAATATTTGGTATTTTATTTATATATATTTTTTGAAAAGAAAAACAGGTATATAAATCTGTCTCAGTTTTGGTAACCAAAAAAATTTGGTAGCAAGAAATTAGTTATTTGCTATTGAATATTTGGTGGCTAATTATTTCAAATATCTTTCACTACCAAAATTTTGGTACCTGAATCTTGTACTTTCTGTTACAAAATACATTTTGCTACAAAAAATGTGGTCCTTAAACCAATATTTTTTACTACCAAATACCTTTTGCTGCTAAATATTTGGTCACTAAATCTCATACATTTCTCTACCAAATACAATTTGATACTAAATATTTGGTCCTTAAATCTCATGGCATTCGTTACTAAATACCTTTCGTTACCAAATATTTAGTGATTGAATTGTGTATCTTTTGCTATTGAAATATTTTGCTACTGAAATTTTAGTGTCTTAAATCGCACACTTTTTGCTACTAAAATTTTTCATCACTGAATATCATACATTTAACTACCAATTACATTTTGTTACCAAAAAAATTTTGGGTAGCAAAAACTATTTGCTACCAAAATTTTGGTAACTAATACTTTCTGCAACACACTTTTTGCTACCAAAATTTTTTGATAACAAAAATATTTTGCTACCAAAAACAGGGCTTTTGGTTACCAAATTTTTAGTAACAAAAAATTCAAATTCTTGTAGTGATAATGCCATTAAGGGGATAGCCTTTACTATTTATAAAAGCTATAATTTCATATCTATAAGTAAACCCTCCACTGAATATATTGTGTACCCAACGAACCGGTCTATAAGCTTAACACTTAGAGACGCCTTAGCCATTGGAACAACTAAGTACACAAGTTATACACAAGAAGCTATTCACATACTCAGGATCAAGGTTATAGCATAATGAGCATCAAGAGTGAATTAATCTACTCAAGTGGACTAGATAGATTAATTACACTTGGACCCAATTCCAATACGTCACCACAGCTAGGTAACACATCTATATTTCTACTTGAGAGTCTACTTGCTCCAGACAGTCAAAACCATCTCCCCAATTAACTTTAGACAACATAATAGTCTTAACATGAGTTAGATGGTCACTCTAACCCCATAGACTATGAGCTATAAATTTAGAGGAAAAGATTGGGGAAATAACCATTTGGAGCAGACTCATCTGATTGATTGAAAGGGTTGTAACTTCTAGATCGAATCCTCATGTTCGGATGAAAAGTACTCATCTTAAAAATTTTAATAATTGAATTTTATTTTATTAATGTAAGAATAGTTTAGACATTATATGTAACACCTGCTTGAATTAATTGAGATTAATTAATTTAAGCCAGTTATTAGTGTTAATTAATTTTAAAATTTGTGTTTCAAATTTAGCTATAATTATTTCATTATAAAATGTTTCCCTATTATAAAAATTATTTTCAAAAATTGTTGTTTGACCCCTTGACTTTTTCATATTTATAACTTTGTCCCAAATATTCAAAACTTTGTAAAAAGGCCCTTACTAGATTTTCATGCTTATTTGATCTATTATGTTACGGGAGTGTTTGGAAAAGACAATTTTGAGTTCAAGATCTTATTTACTAAAATTTCTTATTACAAATGCATTTGACAGGGCATTTTAATAATGTTGCATAATGGTTCCAAATTTGATTTTAAGACCCAAACATCCCACTTCTAGGCCTCGTTCACTTCGCGGATTCGAGTTTTCAATTCGAACTGAGATGTGACATTTTCTGAGAACATTTTAATGTAGAAACCTAAAACTGAAAACTCGAATCAGTGAAATGAACGAGGCCCTAATTATTTTATCATCTCTAATCCTCTCTCTCTCTCTCACGTTAACTCTCTCTCCCCCTCTCACTCTCTCATGTTCTCTCTCTCCCGGTTCTCCCTCTCTTCCTCCATGAGAGGTGCTATCCAACCTTCCAAAATAGAGGGCTTTCACTCTATTTTTGATGGGTAATTCAACCTTAAAATCAATTTTAAGATTTGAGGATGGATTTCTATGAGATTTCAAGAAGCCTGTGGTAGGTTTTTTCCCCTTCTTCTTTAATCCAAAAATATTGTTTTCTTTGTAGTAATTTGTTTGGTTTAGTGATGCTCTTTATTGAAAATGTTTTCTAAAGCCTTAGACCTTACCTAATTTCTAAAATCCCAAATTGTAAAAGTTGGAGTTTACTAAAGTATGAGTTTCTTTTGGAATTTCTCTCTTGACTATTATTATTTTGGACTTTGATGATACTTTCCCCACTTGATCCACATGATTTTGGGGAGGATTCTATGAGCAGCCCAAGGAAAAGCTTAGGACTTGATTATTCTCTATAAGTTTTAATGCTTTTTTAATGCTATCTATGTTACAACCTCAAAATAAAGTTTTCAAGTTTTGATAGGAGATTTGAATAATCCAAAAAGGAGTTTTGTAGCTTAAGTTATGAATTTTTCAATTTGTTAGAAAAAGTGTCCAGGAACCTAACCTGACAGATTTGATACTGTTGAATTCTGAGAATCCTTGGACATGAATTTAAATGAATGAGTTACGTAATTAGAAACTAGACATCTTAAGTTTCGTATAGCTGCAAGAATCACCTCAAACGGACAACTATAGTCCAAGTTATGCATTTTTTAATTTAAGCATGATTTCCAGAAATTCTGCAGAAAAATAGCCACGTTTTGATCTGGTATAATATATTTTTTAAGATCTGAATAGACTCAAAACTAAGCTTATGATAGCTCTTTCGAAAGCCCTAGATGTTTACTTCAATTAAGCACTAATTTTGTAATTTTTAGGGCTCTGTAGATTATTTTATGATTATTCCTGTAGCAGTCGCTAAAGCTATCTTTTCTAGTAATTGATAAAATAAAGAACTGAGACCCCTACTTTTTGAAATAGGAATGTTGCACCTAAACCACCATTACTACCATTTAGAAAATGTTATTAGTGATTTTTAGGAGTTAGAATCATTTGGAGTTTTGTAACCCGAGTTGTGCGCATTCAAAGTTTCTATAAGAAACTTCCCAAAAGCTGTCAAAACTAGGAAAGAACATAATTTTGATTTCTTGAAAACTATGTTTGAGGTATAGATGGCTCAGATTTGGGCATATGATAGCACGTTGGAAAGCTCTACGTGTCTACCTTTTTTTTATAAAATTCATTTTGAAATTTTGATAGACCTAGATAATAATTAATGTATATTCCCGTCAAGATCGATGAATCTATCAATTTATTAGATTTATGAAGAATATGGATTTGAGTTAAAAACTGATTTATGACTGAACGATTGGTAGTTTGGAGCCTTTGTGGTTGTTTCACATTAAGTATGAGGTCCTAAAGGGAATACGGAGAAAAGTTTTAAAAGAGGATAAAACCAACACTTGATAACTATGATATCTCAAGGAGACTTAATGCATCTTATTAGAGTACGAAACTTTTTATATTGTTATTTATGCATTCATGGATATTTTACAGATTATTGAACTTAGCATGCTCATTTCTTGAGTTTTGATCTTGTTTGAGCATGAGATTGCATTTCTCCTCCCTTTTGGACATATTTCATGGATTTCCACTTCTCGGTGTAAAATTCTGTTTTCATCGATATTGAGACTTTAAAAATGATTCTAAATAGTATATATGTGCGTATATCTATATAGTGATTATATATATCGAATATCTTCTCAAAAACCTGACTTTCGCGAATCATGGTTTTTAGAAGTGAATTTTAGAAAACAGATTAAGTCTCGAGTTGAGATAATTTGAGCATAATATATTTAAGTTTTCAAACACTATCTAATGAGCATTTTTGATAGTTGACTTTAGCATGATGACCTAGAGATTGGGATGTGGAGATCGTATCCTTAGGGGTAGGTTCCGAAATCCGTACGGGCCACTTTCATAGTGCTGATATCAAGACTTTACACTAGATTATGTATCGGTACTTTAAAAGAGCATTTCAAACTACCGGCGTATGATCTTTATCTTTCTTCTTTTAAAAATTACTTGCATATCCTAGTGTCTAATAGAATTACAAATACCCAGTATTTGTAGACTACTTAGACACCGGGTACCTTATCACATTTGAAATTGATTTGAAAATTATATAGTATTTTGAAATAGCTTTCAAATACTTGATTATCCTCTTGACTATACATTTGACTGCACAAGTCATTATTGGGAATAGTGTCCTGAAAGCATGAGATGTAAAAGGATATTTATTATTTATTTAATAAAATAGTATATTCATCATTTTATGTGCATATATTTATGAATATTTTATGAATATCAAATAAAATTCCTTGATTATTTATGTAACCTTAAACATGGTATATAAGTGTTATATACAAGAGGATAATGTTTAAGGATAATAATCAAAAGTAACTGTTCATAATGAATTTAATTAAAGTTCAGAATCTTTAATTAAAACATTATAAATACATGTCATTCCCATTTAGAATGGAACGGTGTTATCTGCACGGTTAATATGGCGAGATATTGAATGAGTGTATTTCGCATAATGAGATTATGTGGAACATGGACGCAGACACAATATGAATTTCTAATAATTTCCGTTAAGCATAGAAATTCTAATTGAGTCTACCGATGGTCATATATATGATGATCTTAATCCTGAGTTCTTAACAAACTCCTATTTATGGATTTATGTCTTTTGATTTACTCAGTACGGATTCCAAAACCCTGAATCCTATTCCTTGTATTTGTTGGTAGCCGAATCGAATTCGGATGCGGAAGCGCAGCTCCTCTTTTGTGCCTTAAAATCCTCTTTCACTTCCTCTTGCCATTGATTCACAAGTTGGGCAAATATTCTTCTTTGCTTCATGCAAAATCATTTAAGTTCACATTTATTTATAACTCCTATAAAAAAACACACAAAAGACATTAAACTAACAAAAATGCTTGAAAACTTACAAATATTCAAGCTTAAAAGTACTTGATTTGTTGGTAGAAATACCCGTCATCAAATACCCCCAAACTCAAACATTTGCTTGTCCTCAAGCAAAAGAATAGAAGGAAAAGAAAACACAAATCAAGTACTAAGACACAAACGAAAAAGTGTGAGTTTTGTATCGAGTCAACAACTGTGCATGTATCTCCAAAGTCACATAATGCTCTAAGCTCAAAGGAAATGCAAACACTGAGATTATCTAGAATTTCAACATCAAGCATTAATTTCACTCCACTCAAGACTCTCAAAGTGTAAGTGTCTGCACAATCAATCTCAATCAACCAAATAAAATCTGGATAGACCTATGAGCCAAGATGACTATGAGTGATATCTTAATAAGAACTACCATAGGCCCATTTTTTGTGTGACTCTCCACTAATAAAGGTTCACTTGCCATTGAAGATCAAAAGGACTTTTGAGGGTTGTAATGTATGGCTAGGATAAAAGGTGGATGACATTAGAATTTTTAGGCTCAAATCACCCTAGGGATGTATCACAATTCATTGATCTCACATGATTCCCAGGAAGCTATATAAATTAAAATCATTAAGCATAGAGAAACATAAATGAATTGAAAATGAATTTAAATTAACAATCAACAAAATATTCAAAACATAGTTCAAATAAAACTACATCAAGTCCTAGATTTAATGTCTAGCTCAACATGGAAAAATAAATGAAAGAAGATAAAACCCAATATCCATTGAAGAGCTTCCAAGGACCTACAAGATGAAGGATTTCAGCCTCCTTTTGATGTTTTCTTCATTTTTCTAGGGCTCCCTTCTCTTCTGGCATCTCTTTCCTTTTATACTACAACATTTCGGAGCTAGGGATTCAGTCACGCGCTACAGCCCGCTTGAAAACGCACTGCGGCGCGCATTTTTGGAAGAGGGATTTTGCTCGCAGGCGGCTGAGCCGTGCTGCAGCGCATAGGACACATTCCTGGGCCCTTTTGGCACGCTGCAGCCCCTTAGGTGCACTGCATCACGCATTTTTGGAGCTGGGCACGTTTTAGGCGTGCTGCAGCCCCTTTAGTGAGCTACAGCCTGCGCTTCCCTTGGTCTCTGGACTTCTTTCCATTTGTTTGCACGTTGTAGCCCAAAATGGTGCGCTGCAGCCCGCTTCCTTGTGTTGGTTGCCGAATCGAATTCGGCGGCGGAAACGCAGCGGAATAGCGGATCGTGTATCACAAAAATTTCATAAAACTTTTGAGATACTCTATAGATTATATTAATTTATGCACCAATAAATTAATCTCATTAATTTATAAGATTCAAGGATCAACCGAAAAAATACCTTGTAGCCGACTCGGATGATATCTTGATTTTCTTTGACCACGAACAGTCCTAGCTCCAAGCTTTGTGTTTAGAACACCAAAGTCTTCCACGTCAATTCCTTGATTCCACGTTGACGTGTGTGTGGGCACACGTGAGACAAAATAGGTTTCTGAAACACTCGAATTTCCACAAACACCAACGCATGCACGATGTGGAATTTTTGGAGAAAAATATTTTCTCTCTCTTTGCTATGAGGAATTTCGGCCAGCACTAGGGGAACTAGGGCTGAAAGTGATTTCAAAATTGTCTCACAATCTTTCATTTATCTCATATTTAAAGAGAAGAAGTCAATCTTCAAAATAGGATCAAATCCTTATCTCCAATTTTGAATTTGGAACAAAAAATCTCTTCCCCTTATCCCTTAGTTGGCCGGCCACCCTAGGGTTTTATCCCTTTGTGTGTGGCACCTAAATAAGATAAGGAAGGAAGATATTTTATCCATTATCCAGTAGTTCAATTTTAATTCAGATTCAAATTCTAATTTAAGTCAAACTTAAATTAATTTGAATTCTAAATTAAACAACTTATCAAATAAGTTTAAATGGATAAATCTAGATATGTTCAAATTCAAATTTAAATAATCTCATTATTTAAATAATAATTAATTCTCAATTAATTATTCTTCGAGTATTTAATTTTAGAATTCCGTAATTCTAAAATTCCATTTTGCCCTTTGTGTCTGGTAGAATTACAAGGACGACGCGGGGACTAATGGACCTATAATTCTGAGCTCCAATAAAATTAATAATTAATTAAACACTTTAATTAATTAATTAATTCTATTAATTCCAATAGTTACTCCACTATAAACTTGGAATTGCACTCTCAGAATTATAGACATTAATTACTTCTAAACTGTGAAGTGTCCATTTGATATAGTCATTGCATATAGATCGATCCTCCATAAATAATTCATAATTAGAGTCAGGTAGAATCCGTTAACCTCTCTAATTACATCTTTATCCTTGAGTACCATTGATTCTCTAATGGATAGTGATTCATAAAACACATTCATGAACCAGAGCGCTCTTACTAATCCAAGTACCGAATCAACACTCAAGAGAATTATTTATCTGCTTCTCTCTCAAGAAGGAATGGATTCCATCTCGTATAATAACATTCCCAGCTACCTATTTCATTATGTCTCCAAAATACAAGGAATAGGATTCAGGGTCTCGGAATCCGTACCGAGTAAATCAAAAGACATAAATCCATAAATAGGAGTTTGTTAAGAACTCAGGATTAAGATCATTCTATATATGACCATCGGTAGACTCAATTAGAATTTCTATGCTTAACGGAAATTATTAGAAATTCATATTGTGTCTGTGTCCATGTTCCACATAATCTCATTATGCGAAATACACTCATTCAATATCTCGCCATATTAACAGTGCGGATAACACCGTTCCATTCTAAATGGGAATGACATGTATCAATAATGTTTTAATTAAAGATTCCGAACTTTAATTAAATTCATTATGAACAGTTACTTTTGATTATTATCCTTAAACATTATCCTCTTGTATATAATACTTATATACCATGTTTAAGGTTACATAAATAATCAAGGAATTTTATTTGATATTCATAAAATATTCATAAATATATGCACATAAAATGATGAATAAACTATTTTATTAAATAAATAATAAATATCCTTTTACATCTCATGCTTTCAGGACACTATTCCCAACACCTTGCATTCCAAAGCCTCCTCTTTTGT
>JACAGA010000002.1:18669500-18721216 GCA_029231665.1 Morus indica
GGTATAACGGTCGGGTAACGTGCTTACCCTCCCACTACGACGAGGTGCCGCTGGAGTTTGATTAGGAACTGTGGTCTTTTCTCTGAGTGGTCCGACAACTCTTGTCGATTGTGGTCCGATCTCATCGGAAAGTAACTCTTCTAACACTATCTTACTTATGGGCTTAAAATCTATCATATAGTCATGCTCCAGAAATGTGGCATTTGTCGATACAAACACCTTTTGATCTTCAGGACTATAAAAGAAACCTCCCTTTGTCCCATCGGGATATCCTACAAACATACATACTTCTGACTTAGGCTCCAACTTCCCAGTCTTTCCCTTCAGCACGTGTGCTGGACACCCCCATATGCGCACGTGTCTCAAACTAGGTTTTCGACCGCACCACAACTCTAAGGGTGTCGTAGGTACAGACTTAGATGGTACTCTATTCCGAATGTAAGCAGCTGTTTTTAGGGCATAACCCCAGAATGAGGTAGGCAGTGATGAATAACTTAACATTGATCTCATCATGTCAAGCAAAGTCCGATTTCTCCTTTCGGCCACACCATTCTGCTGTGGTGTACCGGGTGCAGTCAATTGGGATTCCACACCTTCTTCAATAAAGAAATCCCGGAACTCTTGGTCCAGGTATTCACCCCTTCAATCTGATCAAAGTGTCTTGATTGGTTTACCTAATTGTTTTTCAACTTCTGCTCGGAATTCTCTAAACTTTCCAAAAGTTTCGGATTTCCGTTGCATCAGGTAAACATAACCATATCTCGAATAGTCGTCAATAAAAGTGACATAATATTCGTACCCTCCTCTAGCTTGGACGTTTAACGGTCCACATACATCCGAATGTATCAACTGAAGGGGTTCCGTAGCTCTTTCTCCTTTTGCTGTAAAAGGTCTCTTGGTCATTTTACCTTCCAAACAAGATTCACAGACTAGAAGCTCGCCAACTTTTAGCTCACGCAAAGGACCATCCTTTACCAGTCTTTCAATCCTATTTAGGTTAATATGACCAAGCCTAAGATGCCACAGATATGTATTGTTATCGTGAGAAATCTTTTTCTTTTTATTCTTAGGTTCGGCAATTCTGAACATTTCAGTATTAAGCAGTGAGTTAGGTATTAGTTTTATACAATATAAACCATCATCCAGACGTCCAGAACAAATATTTAAACCATTTCGAGAAATATGAACAAATTCATTATCAAAATAAACTTTAAATAATTGGTCAAATAATTTGGCCACAGAAATCAAATTTCTGCGAATGTCTGGAATAAAATAAACATTGTTCAAAACTAAAAATTTATTTTCCCTAAAACGAAGTCTAACTTCTCCCACAGCTTTTGCTGAAACTCTTGCGCCATTACCTACTTTCATCGTGTAGTGCCCTTCGGCTAACTCAGTATAAGAACTAAGACTTTGCAAAGAAAAACAAACATGATTAGTTGCTCCCGAATCAATTATCCAGGCTGAGGTATCACCCTCTACTAAACATGTTTCAAGAACTAGTAAATCTGATTTACCTTGTTCCTTTTTCTCCTTCACTTTTCCCTGGTTCTGGTTTTTCCTTTTGTTTTTACCAGAACTTCCTGCAACTACAACATTTGCTTCTCCTCCCCTTCTTTTGTTAGTGGATTCGAAGTTTTGCAGGTCATTCATGAGTTCAGTGAGATTGCACTTCCTTTTGTTCATAACAAAGTTGTTCACGAACTCATGAAAGTCAGGGGACAGGCTTTCTAGGATGATGCCAACTTGGGTGGCTTCATCGATTCTGGCACCATTGAGCTCCGCATCATGGAGGTGATCAATCATGTTCAAAACATGTGCCTTGACTGAAGAACTTTTCTTCATTTTGTCATTCATGAAAGCCCTTACGGTATCCAAACGAGCCTTTTCAGAAGGAGCGCCGAACATGGCTTCTAGAGACTCCATTATCTCATAAGCAGTCTCCATCTCCTCATGCTTCTTGCAAAGCACATCGCTCATACTAGCCAGCATAAAGCACTTTGCTTTATTGTTGGCCTTGATCCAGCGATCAAAAAGCTCCCTTGCAGTTTTGGATGCATTAGCCGCGGGTTCAGGAGGACATTCCTCCGCTAGGACAAACTTATAGTCTTCGCAGACCAATAGTATGTTTATGTTACTCTTCCACTTAGCATAATTATCACCGTCTAATTTTTCAGTCGCTAGTAGTGTGATAATGGGATTCGACATATTGCTGGGAATAAATAGAATATTCATCTAATCAATTTATGTGCATGAATATCAAGGCATGTAAATTTTGGCACAATTAAATATGATGCATGATGCACATGAAAATACATAAATCATGTTTTAATTTTAGGTGCCAACGATAATCTAATTTTCCACATATAAAGTGTACCTTTGGGTAGTCAAGTTATATGCCAATTAGACCGAGACTCTTCTCAGTTAATAAATATAGTCAAAATATCTCATAGTTTCATATTTATTAACTAACGTTATTTTCAGTCAAAATATAACCAACAGATTTGATTATATTTTATGAGTGTAACCCACCGTTTCAGATCCCATAGACTTAACTCCGGATTGCTACCTTTGGGTAGTCAATTCGGAAATACATCCTGAAATCTTATCTCTAGGAAGCCAACCTTGTTATTGATCCGACAAGGACACTCTCCTTTAGGAGGGCGATTCAATGTCGCCGCAAAGCCCCTTTTCGGATCTCACGGTGTTGCGCTAACGGCGGAGACTAGTGGGTCGTATTGTCATACAACCCTCTCCCACTCATTATTTTGCAAACATGTATTTTGTTTGAAAAACATCTCATGATTTTCAAATCGAAAAATAAACAATTTATTTTCGGATATGTGAAATTCAAAAATTTAACTTTTAAATTCAATTTCACATGTAACATTATTTTGCAAATCAATTTTGCAACTTAAATCAATTTAATCATATTAAATCGATTTTTAGCGCATGGTTCTTATTTTATTTTATTTTTCTAAAACACTTTTATACTAAATAAAATAAATAATAACAATTGCGCGTGTATGCATGGCAAGTTATAAAAACATATGAGTAGGCACATTATATCTACATGGCATGTTATATGCATGGACATATATAATATATAATTATCAACATAAAATATAAATATATGCAATCAACTATTGAGATGGATTTGACCGGGTCCCATGGAAAAATAAATTACAACTCAATCGAATCGAATAAATAAATAATTACAATAATTATATTCTTCCGTTACATCAACGGGTCTTCGATTCTTGAATTCTTTACTCTTCGGCTTCATTCTTTGTCTCCGGGTTGGATTTCACCTTCCTTGGGATCCGGAACTTTTCCGGGCTCGTCGGCACGCTTTACGAGGGTTTCGGAAACCTTCGGGCCCATTCGGGATCAAATCCCGAATTTGGGCCGCCAGGCGCGCTGGGCCGCGGCCTGGCCACGCGCTGGGGCGCGGCCTGGACACGCCTGGGCCGCGGCCGGGACGCGTCCTGGCCGCGCCTGGGCCGCGTCCGGGATGCGCCTGGGCCGCGTCCTGGCCGCGCCTGGGCCGCGTCCTGGGACGCGTCCTGGCCGCGCCTGGGCCGCGTCCGGGACGCACCTGGGCCGCGTCCTGGGACGCGCCTGGGCCGCGTCCGAGACGCGTCTGGGCCGCGATTTCCAGAATTTTTCTGGGCCGTTTCTGGGCTTCTTTGAAGGCTTCAAATATGATCTTCAAGGCCTCCTTCTTGATTCAAAATCTTAAACCCTAATTCTACCCAAATCCTAGAATTACAATAATTCTAATCCCGAATTAAATTACAAATAATTTTATTAACGAATGAATATAACCGATCCATGGAACCATATAATTAACGACCAAATCCATCATCCATACCTTCATCATCATGAATAAAAATAAACATCCATAAATGCAAGTGCCTACTCATCACATACATACATATTTAAATATCACATATTTAATATTGATTATGATTATCAAATAATCGAAGCATAAATTAATATCGTCTATAGACCGCTCTGATACCAATTGTTGGTAGCCGAATCGAATTCGGATGCGGAAGCGCAGCGGAAAGGCGGATCGTGTATAACAAAAATTTTCATAAAACTTTTGAGATACTCTATAGATTATATTAATTTATGCACCAATAAATTAATCTCATTAATTTATAAGATTCAAGGATCAACCGAAAAAATACCTTGTAGCCGACTCGGATGATATCTTGATTTTCTTTGACCACGAACAGTCCTAGCTCCAAGCTTTGTGTTTAGAACACCAAAGTCTTCCACGCAATTCCTTGATTCCACGTTGACATGTGTGTGGGCACACGTGAGACAAAATAGGTTTCTGAAACACTCGAATTTCCACAAACACCAACGCATGCACGATGTGGAATTTTTGGAGAAAAATATTTTCTCTCTCTTTGCTATGAGGAATTTCGGCCAGCACTAAGGGAACTAGGGCTGAAAGTGATTTCAAAATTGTCTCACAATCTTTCATTTATCTCATATTTAAAGAGAAGAAGTCAATCTTCAAAATAGGATCAAATCCTTATCTCCAATTTTGAATTTGGAACAAAAAATCCCTTCCCCTTATCCCTTAGGTGGCCGGCCACACACTAGGGTTTTATCCCTGTGTGTGGCGCCTAGATAAGATAGGGAAGGAGAAGATATTTTATCCTTTATCCAGTAGTCCAATTTTAATTCAGATTCAAATTCAAATTTAAATCAAACTTAAATTAATTTGAATTCTAAATTAAACAACTTATCAAATAAGTTTAAATGGATAAATCTAGATATGTTCAAATTCAAATTTAAATAATCACATTATTTAAATAATAATTAATTCTCAATTAATTATTTTTCGAGTATTTAATTTTAGAATTACGTAATTCTAAAATTCCCATTTTGCCCTTTGTGTCTGGTAGAATTACAAGGACGACGCGGGGACTAATGGACCTATAATTTTGAGCTCCAATAAAATTAATAATTAATTAAACACTTTAATTAATTAATTAATTCTATTAATTCCAATAGTTACTCCACTATAAACTTGGAATTGAACTCTTGAAATTATAGACATTAATTACTTCTATACTGTGAAGTGTCCATTGATATAGTCATTGCATATAGATCAATCCTCCATTAATAATTCATAATTAGAGTCAGGTAGAATCCGTTAACCTCTCTAATTATATCTTCATCCTTGAGTACCATTGATTCTCTAATGGATAGTGATTCATAAAACACATTCATGAACCAGAGCGCTCTTACTAATCCAAGTACCGAATCAACACTCAAGAGAATTATTGATCTGCTTCTTTCTCAAGAAGGAATGGATTCCATCTCGTATAATAACATTCCCAGCTACCTATTTCATTATGTCTCCAAAATACAAGGAATAGGATTAAGGGTCTCGGAATCCGTACCGAGTAAATCAAAAGACATAAATCCATAAATAGGAGTTTGTTAAGAACTCAGGATTAAGATCATTCTATATATGACCATCGGTAGACTCAATTAGAATTTCTATGCTTAACGGAAATTATTAGAAATTCATATTGTGTCTGCGTCCATGTTCCACATAATCTCATTATGCGAAATACACTCATTCAATATCTCGCCCTATTAACAGTGCGGATAACACCGTTCCATTCTAAATGGGAATGACATGTATTAATAATGTTTTAATTAAAGATTCCGAACTTTAATTAAATTCATTATGAACAGTTACTTTTGATTATTATCCTTAAACATTATCCTCTTGTATATAACACTTATATACAATGTTTAAGGTTACATAAATAATCAAGAATTATCCCTTTGTGTGTGGCACCTAAATAAGATAAGGAAGGAAGATATTTTATCCATTATCCAGTAGTTCAATTTTAATTCAGATTCAAATTCGAATTTAAGTCAAACTTAAATTAATTTGAATTCTAAATTAAACAACTTATCAAATAAGTTTAAATGGATAAATCTAGATATGTTCAAATTCAAATTTAAATAATCTCATTATTTAAATAATAATTAATTCTCAATTAATTATTCTTCGAGTATTTAATTTTAGAATTCCGTAATTCTAAAATTCCCATTTTGCCCTTTGTGTCTGGTAGAATTACAAGGACGACGCGGGGACTAATGGACCTATAATTCTGAGCTCCAATAAAATTAATAATTAATTAAACACTTTAATTAATTAATTAATTCTATTAATTCCAATAGTTACTCCACTATAAACTTGGAATTGCACTCTCGGAATTATAGACATTAATTACTTCTAAACTGTGAAGTGTCCATTTGATATAGTCATTGCATATAGATCGATCCTCCATAAATAATTCATAATTAGAGTCAGGTAGAATCCGTTAACCTCTCTAATTACATCTTTATCCTTGAGTACCATTGATTCTCTAATGGATAGTGATTCATAAAACACATTCATGAACCAGAGCGCTCTTACTAATTCAAGTACCAAATCAACACTCAAGAGAATTATTTATCTGCTTCTTTCTCAAGAAGGAATGGATTCCATCTCATGTAATAACATTCCCAGCTACCTATTTCATTATGTCTCCAAAATAAAAGGAATAGGATTCAGGGTCTCGGAATCCGTACCGAGTAAATCAAAAGACATAAATCCATAAATAGGAGTTTGTTAAGAACTCAGGATTAAGATCATTCTATATATGACCATCGGTAGACTCAATTAGAATTTCTATGCTTAACGGAAATTATTAGAAATTCATATTGTGTCTGCGTCCATGTTCCACATAATCTCATTATGCGAAATACACTCATTCAATATCTCGCCATATTAACAGTGCGGATAACACCGTTCCATTCTAAATGGGAATGACATGTATTAATAATGTTTTAATTAAAGATTCTGAACTTTAATTAAATTCATTATGAACATTACTTTTGATTATTATCCTTAAACATTATCCTCTTGTATATAACACTTATATACCATGTTTAAGGTTACATAAATAATCAAGGAATTTTATTTGATATTCATAAAATATTCATAAATATATGCACATAAAATGATGAATAAACTATTTTATTAAATAAATAATAAATATCCTTTTACATCTCATGCTTTCAGGACACTATTCCCAACAGTATTTTGGAGACATAATGAAATAGGTAGCTGGGAATGTTATTATACGAGATGGAATCCATTCCTTCTTGAGAAAGAAGCAGATAAATAATTCTCTTGAGTGTTGATTCGGTACATGGATTAATAAGAGCGCTCTGGTTCATGAATGTGTTTTATGAATCACTATCCATTAGAGAATCAATGGTACTCAAGGATAAAGATGTAATTAGAGAGGTTAACGGATTCTACCTGACTCTAATTATGAATTATTTATGGAGGATTGATCTATATGCAATGACTATATCAAATGGACACTTCGCAGTTTAGAAGTAATTAATGTCTATAATTTTGAGAGTGCAATTCCAAGTTTATAGTGGAGTAACTATTGGAATTAATAGAATTAATTAATTAATTAAAGTGTTTAATTAATTATTAATTTTATTGGAGCTCAGAATTATAGGTCCATTAGTCCCCGCGTCGTCCTTGTAATTCTACCAGACACAAAGGGCAAAATGGGAATTTTAGAATTACAGAATTCTAAAATTAAATACTCGAAGAATAATTAATTGAGAATTAATTATTATTTAAATAATGAGATTATTTAAATTTGAATTTGAACATATCTAGATTTATCCATTTAAACCTATTTGATAAGTTGTTCAATTTAGAATTCAAATTAATTTAAGTTTGACTTAAATTCGAATTTGAGTCTGAATTAAAATTGGACTACTGGATAAAGGATAAAATCTCTTCTTTCCCTAACTGATATAGGTGCCACACATAGGGATAAACCCTAGGAGGGTGGCCGGCCATCAAAGTGATAAAGGAAAGATTTTTTTGTTCAAAATTCAAAATTGGAGATAAGGATGTGATTCTATTTTGAAGTTTGACTTCTACTCTTTAAATATGAGAAAGATAGAAAATTGTGGTAACAATTTTGAAACATATTTTCAGCCCTAGTTTTCTGTGGTGGCCGAATTTTCTCATAGAGAAAAAGAGTGAAAAATATTTTTCTCCAAAAATTCCACATCGTGCATGCGTTGGTGTTTGTGAAAATTTGAGTGTTTTAGAAACCTGTTTTGTCTCACGTGTGCCCACACACACATCTACGTGGAATCAAGGAATTGACGTGGAAGACTTTGGTGTTCTAAACACAAAGCTTGGAGCTAGGACTGTTCGTGGTCAAAGAAATTCAAGTTATCATCCGAGTCAGCTATCAGGTATTTTTTCGGTTGAACCTTGAATGATATAAATTAATGTGATTAATTTATTCGTGCATAAATTAATATAATCTATAGAGTGTCTCATAAGTTTTATGACAATTTTTGTTATACACGATCCGCCTTTCCGCTGCGTTTCCGCCGCCGAATTCGATTCGGCAACCAACTATTGGTATCAGAGCGATCTATAGACGATATTAATTTATGCTTCGATTATTTGATAATCATAATCAATATTAAATATGTGATATTTAATTATGTATGTATGTGATGAGTAGGGGATGTTTGTTTTTAATTCATGATGATGAATGTATGGATGATGGATTTGGTCGTTAATTATATGGTTCCATCGGTTATATTCATTCGTTGATAAATTATTTGTAATTTAATTCGGGATTAGAATTATTGTAATTCTAGGATTTGGGTAGAATTAGAGTTTTTGATTTTGAATCAAGAAAGAGGCCGTGAAGATCATGTTTGAAGCCTTCAAAGAAGCCCAGAAAAACGGCCCAGAAAATTCCAGAAATCAGCCAACCCGCGTGCCCCAGCGCTGCCCCGCGTGCTCCAGTGTAGCCCCGCGCGCCCCAGCACGTGCTCCAGCGCGCCCCAGCGCACGGCCAGGGCGTGGCCCAGGACGCGGCCCAGCGCGCGTCCAGGCCGCGGCCAGGGCGCGACCTAGGCCGCAGCGCAGCACGCTCTAGCGCGACTGGCGGCTGAAGTTCGAAATTTGATTCCGAACGGGCCAAAAGGTTTTCGAAACCCTCGTTTTGCGTGCCGATGGGCCCAAAAAAGTTCCAGATCCCAAGGAAGGTGAAATCCAACCCGGAGACAAAGAATGAAGCCGAAGAATAAAGAATTTAAGAATCAAAGACCCGTTGATGTAACGGAAGAATATAATTATTGTAATTATTTATTTATTCGATTCGTTTGAGTTGTAATTTATTTTTTCATGGGACCCGGTCAAATCCATCTCAATAGTTGATTGCATATAATTATATTTTATGTTGATAATTATATATTATATGTCCATGCATACAACATGCCATATAGATAAAATGTGCCTACTCATATGTTTTTTATAACATGCCATGCATACACGCGCATTCGTTATTGTTTATTTTCTTTATTATAAAAGTGTTTTAGAAAAATAAAATAAAATAAGAACCATGCGCTGAAAATCGATTTAATATGATTAAATTGATTTAAGTTACAAAATTGATTTGCAAAATAATGTTACATGTGAAATTAAATTTAAGAGTTAAATTTTGGAATTTCACATATCCGAAAAATAAATTGTTTATTTTTTGATTTGAAAATCATGAGATGTTTTTCAAACAAAATACATATTTGCAAAATAATGAGTGGGAGATGGTTATATGACAATACGACCCACTGGTCTCCATCATTAGTTCAACATCGTGAGATTCGAAAGGGGCTTCGCGGCGGCATCGATTCTGCACTCCCTACGGAAAGTGTTCTTTCGGATCAATAACAAGGTTGACTTCCTAGCGATAGGATTCAAGGATGTATTTCCGGTTTGACCTACCCTACGGCGGCACTCCGGAGTTAAGTCTATAGAATCTGAAATGATGGGTTACACTCATGGAGATATAATCAAATTGTTGATTATATTTTTGACCAAAAATAACGGTAGTTGATAAATATGAAAATATGAGATATTTTGATTATATTTATTAATTGAGAAGGTCTCAGTTCAATTTGCGATATTTTGACCTACCCTACGGTGGCACTATATTCGTGGTAAATTGAATTATCGTTGGCACCCAAAATTAAAACATGATTTATGTATTTTTCATGTGCATCATGCATCATATTTAATTGTGGCAAAATTAACATTTCTTGATATTCATGCACATAAATTGATTAGATGAATATTCTATTTCTTTCCAGCAATATGTCGAATCCCATTATCACACTACTAGCGACTGAAAAATTAGACGGTGATAATTATGCTAAGTGGAAAAGTAACATGAACATACTATTGGTCTGCGAAGACTACAAATTCGTCCTAGCGGACGAATGTCCTCCTGAACCCGCGGCTAATGCATCCAAAACCGCAAGGGAGCCTTTTGATCGCTGGATCAAGGCCAACAATAAAGCAAAGTGCTTTATGCTGGCTAGCATGAGCGATGTGCTTCAGAAGAAGCATGAGGAGATGGAGACTGCTTATGAGATAATGGAGTCTCTAGAAGCCATGTTCGGCGCTCCTTCTGAAAAGGCTCGTTTGGATACCGTAAGGGCTTTCATGAATGACAAAATGAAGAAAGGTTCTTCAGTCAAGGCACATGTTTTGAACATGATTGATCACCTCCATGATGCGGAGCTCAATGGTGCCAGAATCGATGAAGCCACCCAAATTGGCATCATCTTGGAAAGCCTGTCCCCTGACTTTCATGAGTTCGTAAACAACTTTGTTATGAACAAGAAAAAGTGCAATCTCACTGAACTCATGAATGACCTGCAAAACTTCGAATCCACCAACGAAAGAAGGGGAGGAGAAGTAAATGTTGTAGTTGCAGGAAGTTCTGGTAAAAACAAAAGAAAGAACCAGAACCAGGGAAAAGCAAAGAAGGGAAAGAACAAGAGACCCAAGAAAGCAAAGGGCCCCATCTAGAAACCCAAAGGAAAGTATTTCCACTGCAATGACGAAGGGCACTGGAAGAGAAACTGTAACAAGTATCTCGAGGAGCTGAAAAAGAAAAAGGAATAAGGTAAATCAGATTTACTAGTCCTTGAAACATGTTTAGTAGAGGGTGATACCTTAGCCGGGATAATTTATTCAGGAGCGACTAATCATGTTTGTTTCTCTTTGCAGAATCTTAGTTCTTACACCGAGCTAGCCGATGTGGGCTACACGATGAAAGTAGGCAATGGCACAAGAGTTTCGGCAAAAGCAGTGGGAGAAGTTAGACTTCGTTTTAGGGAAAATAAATTTTTAGTTTTGAAAATGTTTATTTTATTCCAGACATTCGTAGAAATTTGATTTTTGTGGCTAAATTATTTGAACAATTATTTAAAGTTTATTTTGATAATGAATTTGTTCATATTTCTCAGAATCAGTGAGGCATCAAGAATTCTCTATATGCTTCGTTCACCCGATTAGATTTTGATTTTTAAGATTACTCAATTGAAAATTTCACATCTCAAACTGACAATCAGAAAATAAATATTTGAAGAACATGTGAATTAAAATGTATTAGACTTAGTAAAATTCTTACGTTGAAACTTAATAAAAACTGTTCTTATAAGAAATTCTAAGCAACAATATACCGTTGGCAATATTACAGTAAAAGACTACTCATAAAATAATATTATTGATATAATTATATTAAGCAACAATTACATAAAAGAACATGACTAAATTTATATAAAAGTTGACAACAAAATGTATCAATATGAGAAAATTAATCACTCAAATATATAAACTTTGGAGAACAAATAGAGAATCAAAATCCATTGAAAACCACTTCACATATAGGTTTCTCTCTAACTTCACCAAAGAACTTTAGCCTAGCTTGCACATAATTCCTACAAAATTCTAAATAGAAAATATGAGAAGAAAAGCAAGAGAAAATTTTAGAGTAAAAATGTCTACACTTAGGCTAAAATCAACAACCAAAAACTAAAGCTAAATCCCCTATTTATAGAGTTTTTGGGGAATACCCAAAATCACAATCAACAAAATAAAAGAAAATAAAAGAAAGGAGAAAAGGAATGTATTCCAATTAAATTGGATTTTACAATGTTTTATTTGGAGAGTAAAGGCTGATAATGGCGGAGAAAAAGAACCATCAGAAACATTTGGAACCGGAGAAATTGAAGAGTGCAACAATTAGTACACATGGCGTGCGTTGAGAGGCTGAGACGAGTAATTTGGCCAACAGCTAGGTCCCACCGGACACGTGGCACATGCTGATTCACGGAGAGAGAAGGTTCTGCACAATAGGGTCCGCGCTAAGAGAAAGGCCTGAAACGCGCGTGGAGGAGACTCGCTCAGGGGGAAGGAGTTGCACGCCAAGCGCGCGTGCACGAAGAAACAAGTGGGTCCCACCGATCTGTGGTGTCTTAGACATTGACACGTGGCATAGAGAATCGAGCGGCTCGGCTCGGCGCAACGGCTGATGGCTGAAGCTTGTTGATGGGCTTCTGATGGGTTTCTCTCACTCTTTTTAGTTTTGGCTCAAATATCTTATTTCTCTACAAAACAAATTAAATTAAGTTAAAACTAAATATTTCCATACCAAAATATTTTTGATTAATTTCATAAAAATATTTAATTAAAATTTAATTTATTTGACAATTATGTACACTAAAAAGAGCATATTTGTGCACTTATCAAATGTCAACAGATAACAAGTCATTATTATTGATAACTATACATGAACAAATGAACTCAATTGATTGAAGTAAATAAGCATGTTCTTTTTTTCATAAAACTAAAAAAAAGACAACTCAAATTTCAACTTTATTCAAGTTTACATTCTTAGTTTCAACTTTATTCAATTTTACTCAACTTTATTCAAGTTCTAACTTCAACTCAATTTATAACTCAAATTCAACTCAAAAATTACACTTAAGTTACACTCTAAAAGAACAACCCGAAATCTTGATTGATTCAACAATTTATTTTTCTTGTTATATATTTTTTGTTTGTTATTCCCATCTCGCTTCAAAGATATTTTGATACGTACATGTCTAAAGATAAACCTAAATTTAGGACATCCTGAATACACGAAAGGTAATCAAATAACCCATTTAGATTTAACTTAAACAACCACTTACAATGTATAATCAATCCGGTTTTCCTGTTCCAATAAAATACACACATATGAAAAAGAGCTCAAAGTCATTCTATTCTATTAGAAAAGAAAAAAGACTTGATAACTGCATAACTAAATATTGCCCCAAACAAATTAGCTACAGTTGCAATTGTATTTTTAACACAACATACGACATTCTATTTCCCCCTAAAAAACAATACATAAGAACATGTAACTATTAGGAATGGTGTTCTAGAAGTATGAAATGTAATAAGATATTTATTATTAATTTAATAAAATAGTTTATTCATTATTTTATGTGCATATATTGTTGAATATTTTATAAATGTCATTGAAAATTCTATAATTATTTATGTGACCTTATATATTGCACAAAAGTATTATATGCGAAATGATAATATTTAAGAATAATTCGTAATAAATTTAATTAAAATTTAGAATCTTTAATTAAAACATTACTAATACATGTTATTCTCATGCATAACAGAACAATGTTATTTGCACTGTTAATATGTTAAGATATTAAATGAGTGTATTACGTATAATGAGATTATGTGGAATAAGGACGCAAACATAATATGAATTTCTGATAATTACCGTTAAGTATAAAAATTTTAATTGAGTCTACCGATGGTCATATATACAATGAACTTAATCCTGAGTAGACTCCTATTTATGAAAATGGCAAACAAATACCTCGATTAAATATGTTTAATTAAAGAGTTAAATAAATCATTAATTTTATTGGAGCTTGTAATCCTACAAGACACTAAGGACAAAATGAGAATTTTATAATTATGGTATTCTAAAATAAACACTCAAGAATAATTAATTAAGAATTAATTACAAATAAGTAATGTGATTATTTAAATTTAAATTTGAATTTTGAAACACACATGTGAAGGTATTCACATAGTGTGAATGCCCAGTACAGTGTGAATCCTTTTGAGATTCAGTTGCTTGCTCTCCAAGTTATCCAATTGATTTAATTGGTAAGTTGTCCAATTTGAAATTCAAATTAATTTAAAGTTGACTTAAATTGGAATTTGAATTTGAGTCAAAATTGGACCGCTAGATAAATGCAGAATTTTACCCTATTCTTTACCTACAGTATGTGTCTACCACATGAAGGAATCTCCCAGTGGTAGCCAGTCATCATGTGGACGGAGCGTGGATTTTGTCTCAAAACCAAATTAGAAGCGGGAGATAATTATCAAGCTTTATCTTAGAGATAAAGATTAGACTTCTTCTAGGAATCTGACTACTACTCTATAAATAAGAGATTACAGAAAATTGAAGAACATAATTTTTGCTTTCTCTTAACATAGTGGCCGAATATTTATAGAGTGTGGAAGGAAAATTTTTCTCTCAAATTTCACGTCGTACATGCATTGGTGTACATAGAAAACTTGAGTGTTTATTTGCTAATCTCGTTTTGTTTCAGGTGTGTCCACACACGTCTCTGTAGATTCTAAGAATTGACAAGAAAGGTTCGGGTGTTATAAACTAGCTTGGAGCAAGAAATGTTCGTGGTCAAAAAACTCAAGTTATCAACCTAATCGTTCGTCAAATTGGAAGTTCCATAAACAAAACCTAACATGGAGAGAGAGGGGATGCTAAAACCAATCAAGCATGATTACTTCAAGAAATTCAGGTCTGAAATTATAAGATAAAACAAACAAAGAACTTAAGCCAAATTATAGAAAAAAAAATCAAATCACCAGGAAACTTCTAGAGCTTGACGGAGTGACTGACGTAGCCAGACACAAGCAGGTGGAGTTGGGTGAGAGCGACGACCGTCAGTGCAGTAGTCGCAGAAGAGCTCGGAGTGGCCGTCCGGCCGAGTGAAGGAGATGGTCATGAATTGAGATGGTGGGGGTCAGAGGGCGAGGCGTGGTGGGAGTAGTTTTTTAAAAAAAAACTTTTTTGTTTTTTTATTTTTTGAGATAACAGGCGTAGTGGGAGTTTAAGCGTAAATGTTACGGTCTGTTCACTTCGTCAATTTGAATTTGTAATTTGAATTAAGATATAATTTTATATGAGGACTTTTTATTGTAATAAAAAAGTTAAATGTGATTGTTTCTGAGAACTTTTTAATGTTACAAAACTCAAATTCTAAACTCGAATCAGTGAAGTGAACGGAGCCGTAGAAGTTATGAATAAATAAATGACTATCGTTAGATTGGTTTTGAATTTACAAGAATTATTTTTAATGATAGTAATTTAAAATAATTACAGTTAAATTATTCCGTATTTTTAATACTTCTTTCAACAACAGTTGTGATCTCGTCTATTTAGTCTTTTTTTTTGTAGTGAAGATAGCAATTGATAAAAAAAAATTAAGTAAAGACGCATTTGAAGAAATTATTTTAACTAACTAAAAATAAGCGGGAACATATGCAAAAAAAGTTACTCTCATAGGAGTAAAGTGAAGAACAATAGACGTGTTTGAAATTGATTATGTTTTTGTTTTTCACGTTTTTTGAGATAAAAAATGAAAACATTTTTAAAACGGTATTTGGCGCAATAAAGATAAAAAACAGAAATGAAAACGATTTTTTAGTTTAATGTAAAATGAGAGAGAAATAAAAAAATAACTTTTAATCGTTTTTTATTTTTTATTTTTATTTTCTCCTCTCTCGAGCACAGAGAGAGAGACATTAATGAGTTTTTTATACTGAAAACAATTTCTTGATAAAACTACTAAAGACATTTTAAAAATGATTTACGTTGAGATTGAAAACGTTTTCATTTTCATTTCATATAAAAAATAAAATTATTTGAACGAATTATAACGCGTCTAATATTATTTTAAAAAACCATAAAGATTTAAAATAATTAGAGCTTTTGAGTCTTTTATGTATTTTTAGATTTTACTATTTTTTTTGCTCGCACGTTGCTGCGGAAAAGATTGTTATATTCTAGAGAAAATCATGAGTTTTTACATTACAGCATTAATTTATAATACTACACACCACACACACACACACACACACACACACACATATATATATATATATATTTGTTTAAAGGTCTACTAAAAATGTCTAGTAAAAAGGTTTGTACATTACATTACATGTTTTACTTTTCTTTTTTTGATGGTTCTTTGGAGCTGTAGCTGCAAAATAGGAATTTTTGAAAATATTAGTATAATAATTAGGAAAATTAAAATAAAGAATTTAGAAATAGTGATATTACCTGATTTTTGGTCATTTTTTAGATGGCTCTGTCATCTGTTTGTCTTCTCAATTGCTTGGATACTTTTGATGACTTTAATAACATCTATTATTCAGTCAATAAAAAGTATTATTAATATGTTGATATGTTAATAATAATTTTGATGTACTAATATGCTGGTTTATTTAGGCAATAAAGAAATTACTAATATTATATATCCTGCCCTGTTCTACATTTTTGACAAATGATATTTGAATCTCGTGCCCATATCGATGTTTGTATTGCTTTATATTGTTGATAGGAAAGATTAAAAAGTTAGTTATATTACAATGTTCAGTACTGTATCAAATAGTATGTAATTTAGTATTTATAAAAATTGTTACTTCTTTGTCAATTAAGATGCAATCATGATTTATTAAACGTCTTGTAGTAAGGTTGTTGTTCGTTCATAATCTGGAGATTATTACTACGATAATGATGTACACTTTATTTAGTTTTAATGCACGAATAGGTATAGTCATTTTTCTTAATTGTCAAAAGTAATGAATAAATGTTTAGTATATGTATAAATTACTTTATTGTATCGATATGTGAATTATAATGAAAGAGGTGTATTAATACTGTAAAGAATTTGGTATTATACAAATTACTATGTTATGATCTATATTCTTGTGTAATGTTTTGTACAATTTCTTTGTAGACTACATTTTTAATGTGATTTGGATATTTATTGATCGAATTGTGTATTAGTATATGTAATCCTTTTGGGGGTTGTTGCTCTTGATAAAGCAACGTATAGTTGGCCATGGGTAAAAATTTTGTTTTCCAAGTATAATCGTACTTTATTTAATGATTGTCCTTGACTTTTGTTTATTGTCATTGCATAACAAATTTTTACGGGAAATTGTCATCTTTTTAATGTAAATGGCCATTTAGATTCATGTGCAGTCATTTATATTCTTGGAATATAAACTTTTTCATTAATATTGTTTGAGTTTATTTGTAACACCCCTAGGTGGGGGTTACGAAATAAGAATAAAATACGAAGGATAAACGAAAATAAAAATAAAATATAACTCCTGAAATATAAACGACAAGTGCCCATGGGACTTTTATCGAAAAACTCATGATTAAAATCACAACTCGACAAAGAAAATTAAACCAGAAATCCACAGTACAATGTAGCACCAAGTAAAATACTAAAATAATACAACCATCATCAGTCACATCTATGTTGAAAACAACCCAGTTAGAATCTTACATAAAAGAAGAAGACCAAAAGAAAGGATAGGTCTCCAACACGTGCACACTGTGAGACGTCTACTCCTCATCTGAAAGATTACACTGCACACCACCTGGGGATGGGAAGAGAAAAAAAGGGGTGAGCATGAAATGCTCAGTAGGAGGACTATTACTCACCTTTAGTTTTATTTAGTTTTCCAATTAAACCTGCATGGTTAGTAGTTTTTATGTTTTATGAATAATGAGTCAGATGATCAGTGTCAGTGAGATAACCCAATCCGTACGCTCGTGACGAAAAACCCCTGAAAGGCGCGGTGATTCAGAGGCACTGATAGCAAGGAGCTCTATCTCGGCGTCCCTACTAGATCAATTTTTGAACCATGGGCTAGGGTGAACTGTCGTTCCGAGCCCTCACCAATACCCAACCACTGTACGAAAACCTTGGGGATTCTCAACCCCGGAGAGCGTCATCACCTCTCCCTTTTTTACCTTTTCGGGTTCACACCCAGGGATGGTGAACGGCCACACCTACTGTTAGCACACTATCTCAATATCGTGTCTGGTTGACATTCTCCTAACCATGCTTTTGTGTCAGATTCCAAAATTATGTCAAAATCTCTTGGCCAAGCTGTACATTACAGGACGGGCCCCCTAATGGTTCTGTTTCAAGTCATATCGTATAACAGTAATAAATAAGTTTGATATACAATTTCAATCTTCTCAAATTTAACAAAATAAATTAAATTAAATTAAATTCCACAAAAGTTAAGTAATAGGACCCCTACCTCGAAACGGATCGTCAATCGGAATTTGAGAAGCTGAGAAACGAAGCTTCGCCAGAATCCGGCCACCGGCGGTAGCGGCGGTGGTACGGTGGCGGAGCTTCCCGGTGAAGAATCCCACGGCGGACTTGGATCCTACCCCCCCTAAATCAATAGTTCTGAATCCAATGGCGATGTCAATTTTACCAAATTTGGCCTCTAACAACATGAATCGAGATCCTCAATTTCGGCTGAATTTTGAGTCTTGAATCTTTATTTTTCAGCCACGGATCTTCAAAATTGATTGAGGGCTTTCATTACTTGTGAGATTCTTGAGTATTTTGACACCAAGATCACGGGGATCAAACGGCTAGATCACCGGAACCATCCTCCCATTTTTCTTACAGCGGCAGCGGATCGTTTTCCAAAAAGCCAACGGCGGTAACCACGGCTGGTGGCCCAGAACGACTCGTCAGCTCCCTCTGAAGCTAATGAGCTAGGCGGTGTCGTTCACGGCAGCCGGAGGAGGGAGGTACGAGGGCGGCGGCGGCAAGAAATCCGATCACCACGGGCGGTGGTGTTCCCGTCAGAATCAAGCCATGCTACTGGTACGATTTTCTTCGTCTCTTCGCTCTGAGTCTATTGGGACCGGAATCACCTCAATCGGACACCGGACGACGAAGATATCACGACCAGAAGTTTGGGTGTTTTTTAAAACTTTGGCCGGCGAGTGTGGCGTCGTCCGGCGGAGTTGGCGGCTGGAAGACACCAATCCGGACTCAGCTCTACGAGATCTTTCCAACGAGCTGGGAGGTGTCAAAAACGGACGCCGGAATCTCACCGGAGGTGGGTCGGCCGTGCGTGGAGAGAAGGAGAGAAAATGAGAGAAAATGAAGAGAGGGAAAATGAGGGTTTTCTGATCGGTGAGGATGAGGAACTCGTCCAAGTGGCACTAAATGACAGGTTGGGCATGCCGACTGTTAAAATTTTCATTTTTGACCTCTATATTTCTCTTAAATTTGAATTCTGGCCCAGATGTCTAAAATTTTCACACTTAAGTCTTTAAAAATTACAAATTGACCCCAAATAAATTTTGGGTTTTACATTATTATTTGTCCTTCTATAATTTTATTTGTTAGTTGTGTTATAATAAGTCTTGTTCCATTACATAATCCAATGGATTGATTCAGATTTCTTAATAACATGATTGGTGTTCCAACTTTAAGATTTAATTCATTTGGTGGTATACTGTTGAAATTTAAGGTGTGTAAAAATTCTTCAGGATATAAAAGATTAAGTTCATCTATGTTTTCTGATGATGACATAATTGTGTCATAACTGTAGTAAGTTTTTAATTCTGTTGGTACCAAGGATAGCATATGATTATTAATATCGTTGGCTGTTTAATTTTTAGGTGTTACTATTGCACATTGTTTCAAATATTCAATATCATTAAAGTAATAATTAAAGTCATCATAGATTAATGATGAAATTTTTTCAATTGGATCTGATTCATAATGTACTATATATTTTTTTGGTATTTTTATCCAAGTAGCATCTTCATTTTCTAGGTCTTTTATTCCTTTAGCAGTGCCATTTCCTATGTTTAATATCCAATTTGAAAATTTTGTGATTTCTTTTTTTTCTGCTTTAGTAATGTTATAGCATTTTAAGTGCATATTTTCTGTTAATATTAGTACTCTAAAATATGGCCATAGATAAGAATTATTTATTGTTGCATCAATTATGGTTTCTTTTGTTCCGGTAGGAATTACTGGCAAAATTTGTCTGAAACTGCCACCTAGTACAATAGTCATGCCACCGAATGGTTGTTCAAAGTTATTCTTCAAATCTTTACGTGTTTTGTCTAATGCCTCAAAGCAATATTTGTTAGTCATTGGTGCTTCATCCCATAGTATAAGTGATGTTTTTTCAATTAATTTTGCTAATTGATTTCCTTTTTCGATGTGACAGGTGGAAAATTTATTTATTGATAATGGTATTCGGAATCTGGAATGAGCAGTTCTTCCCTTAGGTAATAATAGCGATGTTTTTTCTCATCTTGATCTCAAATTTTTTTTATTTTTTCTCATATGGTCTAGACGATCTTCTTCTACGGAGGCATATTGATGACGGGTATTTCTACCAACAAATCAAGTACTTTTAAGCTTGAATATTTGTAAGTTTTTAAGCATTTTTGTTAGTTTAATGTCTTTTGTGTGTTTTTTATAGGAGTTATAAATAAATGCGAACTTGGATGATTTTGCATGAAGCAAAGAAGAATATTTGCCCACCTTGTGAATCAATGGCAAGAGGAGGCGAAAGAGGATTTTAAGGCACAAAAAAGGAGGCTTGGAATGCAAAAAAAAGCGGGCTGCAGCGCACCATTTTGGGCTACAGCGCGTAAAGGAATACAAAAAAGTCCAGAGAGGAAGGGAAGCGCAGGCTGCAGCACACCAAAACGTGCCCAACTCCAAAAATGCGCGCTGCAGCGCGTCCAAAACATGTCCAGAGGTTGGACACACACTGCAGCACGCCAAAAGGGCCCAGGAATGTGTCCTACGCACTGCAGTACGCCTAAAGGCGCTGCAGCGCGTCTCAACCCCCTGTGAACAAAATCCCTCTTCAAAAAATGCGCGCCGCAGCGCGTACTTTATCTAGATTTGAGAAGCATAGTCTAGGTTGTTGTGAGACCGGGAGGAGATCAACGCTTAGATAATCAAATTAGGATTTAGGTCATTGTGAGGCCGGGAGGTGATCAATATTCTTATTTTCTAATTCTAAAGGCGAAGCTTAATTTGTGTTTAAATGATGAACATCGGAATAATAAAGCGAAATCAAGTCCCTAGACCATTTGTGTATAGATACTTTATTTTCTTATTTTCATATTTATTTTGTTTTATTTTCTTAATTGTCATTTTATTAGGTTGCCTAGATAAAGTTAAGTTACAATAATTGCGGTACTTAATGGCAATTCTAAACCCAATCCCTGTGGAGATGATACTCACTCACTTTATACTCAAAACTTGACACCGTACGCTTGCAGAAATTTATTATACAACAATAAATTTTATATGCATCAACTATATACTATTGGAATAGTCTCCCTCCTCTAAAAAGAGTATTACCTTGAAATTTGTGTTCTTGCAGTTGATAGCAATAAAATTCTCGCATAGAAATTCTATTTCTTGTAGATTTATTATTTGTGTTATGTGTAATTATTTTTAGATCTATTCTAAAACCGTCTTCACCATAGGGAAATAGTAGAGGGTATTGTAAGGTCATATAAGATGGATGTAATTTAGTAATTCTTTGTAAAGTATCTGTTTTCTCTTGAATTGTTATATCTCTTCCTTGTTCATATTCACCAATATCGCCAACTATTAGGCCACCTATATTGTTCGAGATTGGCAATTCATATTCGCTACTATTGGTGTTTCTTCGGCTTATAAGTCTCAATTTCATGGATGGTATATCATATTTTTTATATCTATCTCTTATCATTCGAAACATTTTGACTAATACATTTGTATTATCTAGCATTTTAATAAGACTTTCAATTATTAATCTACTAAAATTCTGTGATTGATCATCAAATGAGAATGATGATAATCGATTTTCAATTTTATTTTCTATGTCATATATATAAAGTTGTGCAAATTTTGGACGATTATTATTAACTGGTAATAGAGATGCAATAAGATGATGCACTTGTCCACTTATTTTGAAAATATATGGACCATCAAAATTTATTGTATTTGTTTCTATGTTTGCTCCAATGGATGTAAATGCAAACATATAATTATATGTTCGTATATTTCTTTGGAAATGTCTACTTATTGGACCTCCATGATAATTAAGTAATTCATCTAATACAATAGGTGTTTGTCTAAGTAAAGGCAATTTTATTTTGCCATTTCTGCAACAAAGATTAAATGTAGGAGGATTACTATTTTTTATTCGTTCATTAAACCAGAATAGAGCACCACAATATTGACATGTGTAAAAATAATCTCCAAGATCAATATACATATTGATAGTACCTATAAAAGAAAATCAATAGTGATTATGGAACCAACATATAAGGAGTTAATTTTATTATTATAAAGAAGAATTTTAATTGCTAAAATATAGTAATTACTATAGATAAGGAAATAAGAAAACTACGTTGTTCATTACAATTGTAAGATGTTGACGGGAGTGACATGATATTGTTTAGAAACTGTGAAGAAATCAACATTGCATCAAATCTAGATCGAGAAGTCGTTGATACGGATCCACTATTTTGATTGATTTGGTTTCGATATTCATTAATCACGTTCTTGGAACCTCGATCCACCTCTGAAATAATACGATGCATATGCTGATTTGATCGTGATCATTTTTTTTCCAATCTTTGTTTTATCCATTTGTTCAATAGAATATGATATTATTTTGGCTGTTAATAAAGGAAGGAAAGTATTAGTTTGCAGTAAGTAATATAAGTTTATAATTTAAATTTCTATCTTAAGCTAAAAACTATCAAAATTTTATTTGATTATAAAGAGTTAATTTAATATATGAAATTTTTATATAAATTTAACTTAACGTTTTTTATTATATTATTAAACATAAGATTTCTTTAGCAATTATAAAGAAAATATAAAATTATTTGCCTAAGTAATGTAATTGTAACTGATTTTATAGTCTATTTAAAGAAACAATTAACTATTATATTAAAGTTAGTACTAACTAATCCAACAACTAATTTTCTAATATTATTCAATCGAAATTTCTTTTTATACATATAAAAAATGTTGAGTCATAGTGATTGATTAGTAATTAATTGAATGAATAAATTTATTACATTACATATTTTTTACTGTGATGTAAATTAAATGAAATAATAAAAAATTATGTATTTATGATGACAAAAAATTGAAATTAATAATACTCAATATAATTATATAAAAGACAGATTAATAAAATAAAAAATATACGTAAATCAAATTATATACAAATAAAGAAACAAACATAAAGCTTTGACTAATCAAAGAAACGATTTTGGTTTTATCTAATCAGATCCTATTACAAAAATAGACTTTGGCTTAAATAGTTAAAACAAAAATAGCAAAAGTCCCAAGAATAAAGAATTGTATATTGGACGAAATAATGAAGACCAAAACAGGGGAGGTGATACTGTTGCTGTATTGGAAATCAAATTTGTAAAATGATAAGAAAAATAATATGGTCCACTCTTTCCTTCTTTGATATACCTCCCCACCAATAGATACAGACAAATAGAAATAACCAAATCACATCTACAAAATGCAAGTACCATGCAACTGCTTGAAAGCCAACGTGATGCTCCTTGGTTAGATCAAATTATATACAAACAAAGAAACAAACATAAACCTTTCTCTAATTGTGGCTTAGATATTGAGAAGAAAAATGATTTTTTATATATAAAGCTAATCAAAGAAACAATTAGGAAAAATATATTTAAGTTCAAAACGTTTTTTTTTTATACAAACAAAAAAATGAACACCAAAACAGGGGAGGTGATACTGTTGCTGTATTGGAGACAAATAGGAATGACCAAATCACATCTACAAAATGCTAGTACCATGCAGCTGCTTCAAAGCCAACGTGATGCTCCTTGGTAAGATGAAATTATATACAAGCAAAAAAACAAACATAAACCTTTCTCTAATTGTGGCTCAGATATTGAGAAGAAAAATGATTTTTTATATATAAAGCTACTCAAAGAAACGATTAGGAAAAATATATTTAAGTTCAAAACATTTTTTGTATATAAACAAAAAAATGAACACCAAAACAGGGGAGGTGATACTGTTGTTGTATTGGAAATCAAATTTATAAAATGATAAGAGAAATAATATGGAAGAATTTAGTAAATAGAAATAGATAAAATTTAAATTATGTGAAAATGTTCTTAAATTTTTCGGAGGGGAAAAAAAGGAGAACAAAAGAAAAAGAAAAAGAAAAAGAGAAAGATTTAAACTATTTTAGTCAAAAGAAAAGAAAAATTGAAATTCAAATAAGATAGATTTGTTCACAACAATTTTTGAACACATTAGATGAAATTAAATAGGCCAAAACTGATCATCATCATTGCCACATACTATAAAAGAGGAAGAAGAAGACAAATAAAAAAGGAAAAACATTTAAATCATTTTACTCAATATGAGTAAGGGGCATTTCTTGTCAACAAATTTTGGATCGACTATAGAGAGGTCAAGAGATCAAATTTAATTGTAAGTATCATTGTCATATACAAAACCAAGTAAGGGTTAAATATATTAAGCAAAAATGTGTACAAATATATGCGTATGTGATAATGAAGAAAATATGGGCAAGAGTAAGTGAAAGTACCTGTAACGAATATTGCTTGAAATAGTGAGTATGAGCCAATGAAATAGAAATCAGGTAGAGCCAGCTTAAAAAAATGAGTAATAAATATGCCAAGATGAAACCAAAAAGCCAAAAAGCAAAAAATGTTAGAGCAAGTAAAAAGGGAGAAGAAAGATGATATGAAGACAGTTTCCTAACTCAAATAATAAGAATAGAACAATGAAGAATCAAAACTAAGATAAAATCTTGACACCAATAGGAAAAAAGGACCAATACACCAAACTAAGTTAAAGTCATCAAAAAATTAGGATGAAATAAGTGGTACTGAAATCAACCTGAAAGCTAAATTCAGTTTGTGGATTTACATGTAGATGGAGCAACGTTCACTTACACAAACAACCAAGAATGCCTTTCTCTTTCTAAGTTGGACAGGTTTCAATTCTCGACTTTAGAGGGAATAGGAAGAGGAAGTGAGATAAACCCAATTACAGTTGTTTGGGAATTGTTTATATAAAGTTCAAGATGTCAAAATCCATCCCAATCATAATTACGATGTAAAGAAAAGAGAATAAAAGAAAAAAGTAGACATAGATTAACAAATAGTGAATGGCTATAGGCAAATGTTATAAGTAATACCTGAAGCACTATAAATGCTGTCTTAAATATGAAATAGCAATCAATCAAAAACCAGCAAAGAAAGTGAGTAAATACAAAGGTAGGAAGTTGGAGTAGTAAATGAGTAGGATTAAAGCAGAGTAATAAATGATTGAAGATGAAATGCAAAGGATTAAAAGTCAAGCGCAAGGGAGAAGAACAGGAATAGAAAGAGCAATCAATGATTGAGAATGTAGCAGAGTAGTAAACAACGTGAGATGAAATATGAAGGAGACAAAACAAAGTCATGGGAGAGCAAGGGACAAATAGATAACAAAATGTTGATATAGCAGTAGCATTTATAAAGAGTAAATGAGGGAAAAAATTTCAATAGTACATGATTTATAAAAGGACACTTAGCAAAAGAAAGTTGGTTTGTAAGAATTAAGGAAGTAAGATTGCTTAATCAGGTGGCAGAAGCAACGTACGGGTATACTAAGCAAAAACCAAATAATAGATAGATAATAATGAGTTCAGGAAACACAAAAAAGAGAAAAAAGGAAAAAACAAAAACAAAAACAAAAAGGAAAAGCTTTCAATTTATTTTTTCAGATTTTTCACAAATTTCAGGAATTAACTAACAATAAAAAAAAAGAAACAGTTCATTTAATGCTTTCGCAATAATATGGGTACATATCATCAAGTTAAGTAGTTAATGTGTCTACAACAATATGGGTACAGATCATCAATTTAGGTAGCCAAATCAACAGTCGACATATCACAGATCAACAAATTAATGAATCCAAAGCAAAAGAATCTATGTTTAAGGTACAGATCATCAACCTAGGTAAATGCGTCTGCAACAATTTGTGTACAAATCATCAACCTAGGTAGCCAAATTAGCAGTCTAGATATCACAGATCAACAAATTAATCAATCCAAAATAAAAAAATCGATACTTATTTGTATATCAGGTGAAGTCAGCAACAATGAATATCAAAAGACGCTCATAGAACCTTCTTTCTGCACAAATTTATCTCCTGAAATAGATCAATGACAAAAGTGAATAGCAAACAAAAAGAAAGGAAAAACCACCAAAATAAAAGTAGGAAAAAAAATATCTCTTGAAGCATGGCAATGACAAAAGAAACCAGCCATTGAAACAAAAACCAAAAAAAGAAAAAAAAATGAAAAGAAAAAAACATAACATTTAGTCGACCAAAAATAGAGAGAAAAGTAAATTAAATGAGCAAATCAAACCAACAAAGACAAAACCCAACCAAAGAAAAGGAAAAGAAAAAAAAAGAGAAAAAGGCATATATGAGTAGGACATGGACTCGAGAAAAAAATAAAGGGAAAACTTGACAAAAAAATAAAGGGGAACAACACTAAATGAGCATATCAGGCCAAGAAAGAACATGCAAGAAAAATTTTTATCCAACCAAAAAAAAAAAGAAAAAAAAAGAGAAAAAGGCAGAAATGAGCAGAACATGGACTCGACAAAAAAATAAAGGGGAAACGTGACAAAAAAATAAAGGGGAAACCAAACTAAATGAGCAAATTAGAGCAAAGAAAGAAACATGCAAGAAAAATTTTCAAAAAACCTGCAGCAAAACGAAGTAAAAAAGTATCTAAAAATTAGGCGAAAATAGCAAAACGAAGCAAAAAACCATCCAAAAATCAAGCCAAAATCCCACAATAAAAAAATCAAAGAACCCACAACAAATATCACATAAACCATGGATGTTCACTTGTGGCCAAATGGAATTAAAGAAACCAAATCAAGAGAGAAGCAATTGGGGCGGAAAAAAAAAAAAGAAAAATGAAGAAGACACAAAGATGAGGAAACGATAGAAGGCTCTAGAAGACAATGATAGAAGGCTCCAGAAGACACAAAGACCAAGAGAGAGAGAAGGCATAAAAAATCAACATTAAAAATGCAATGGCAAAAATGCCCCTCGAACTAAGCCAGACAATGAGGAAAAATCAAGGGCAAAAATGTAAAATAATATAACAGGATACAATGAGCATTAAAAAAATTAAGCATAAGAAAGTAAAGACAAAATCAGGAATTCAATGTTTAGTTACTGTACAATGAATAGTGAATCCCACCTCTCCTTTAGTATATATAATAAAGTGTATAGATAAAAAAAAAAAAAAAGAGATGCAATAGGTAAAAAAAGAGAGAGAAGAAAAATAAATGAAAAGGTCAAAAAATGGAAGGAAAAAAAAGTGAAAGTAAAAAACTAAAAGAAAAAAAGGGGAGGCCTCCTTAGAAGCCAAATTTATATATAGATTACCAAACAAACTACGCTGTCATTCTATATCCAATTATCCATCTCTCTACTTTCTTTCAGCCAATTTCAAATATGTGAATCATTGTGGCGATAATATCCAATGAATATATTTTAGAATGTGAATTATAGCAAATAGGTCATGTTTAAAAATATCTTGATAAACAACACTTTCAAAGTATTCATAGTAAATAAAACATTTACGGTAAATAATTCATCGACAGGGCAAATTTTTATGAAAATTTACAATAAATATGCTTCATAATTAATTTTTTTTATCTTAAATATGTTACTTACCACAAATATTTTCATAAAATTGTTATTTAGCTCTTTCTCCTTGCTGAAAACATATAACAAAAAATCGTTGGACCGGTATTGGATGGATTTTTTAAAAATGGAATCCAAATGACTCCTTTACACTATAACCCCATTAGTAAAAGCTTTACAAAGTTATTCTTATTTCACTCTCCTTGGAAATTTCAATTTGTAATATTTATATCAAAATATTTAGAAAAATTTTATGCATCCTCTAAATTTTAACTTTTGAATTTTGATATACTTGTATTTTAATTTAAAATTCCAAATAAACTAAAAATTAACCACAATATTATGTAGATGAGTAATTTTGTGAGCCATAACATTCAAAGAGTAAAGTAAACTCGATTAAAATTGTTGTATTGTTTCTTTAGTAAAACTTTTTGGTCTAATTTCCGTTCCCACTAAACAAAGTTTTCTAGTTCCATCACTGCGAGTAAGTTGCTTTGATTTTGAGGTCAAGTTTGGATTTTTTTTTTATTTTTTATTTTTTTATAAATGGTCCAATATGGGTCAAATTAGATTTGAGTCATGTAAAATGGAGTTATGGTTTTTTTTTTTATTATTTTATTTTTAATATCATCCCCTACACGGAGAATTATTTACTACACTAATTGAGTGCCATGTGCTACGCACGTGATGACTAATTTTATAAGTTCTATATGCATGTTAAATTTTAATTACCATTTCATTATTTTTTAATTTATTTAATAGATATTATATTTAGTTGTTAATATGCAATTAACGCTCACATTAAATTAGGATCAAAATAACAAGAATTATATTAGTAAAAGATTGAATAGGAACACATTTAGAGAATAAAATATTCTAATAGAAACATTCAAGGAAAAAAAATACTTAAAAGAAATAAATCGAAAAGAATTAAATTATAAAAGAGCTTCTAATAAAAAAAAAAAATAGAAAACACATATGAAACACATTACTTTAATAGGAGCAAAGAAAGGGAAAAATATTTCAAAATTAGCTCAACATGTACAAATTAAAAAAAAAAAAAAGGATGGCATGAAAAAACCTTTTTCAAAAAAGATACATGTGAGAAAAAAACTACTAATTGGGACAATTAGAAAAAAAATTATAAAACTTACTATTGACATAATAAGGAATATATTAAAAAAAATATAGTACATTTGAAAACAAAAAAAAATTTAATTGGAGCAAATGAGGAAAAAAAATTTAAAAATTTAAATTAAATTATAAAAGAACCTTTAGAAAAAAGGAAAAAGAAAAAACAAGATATATAAGTTAATTTATTAAGAGCAAAGTACGCAAAAACCAATATTTTAAATAATTACACCGTAAAAGAAAATTTTAAACTCTAGACAAATATTTAGCAAAAGGATAAGAAAAATGATGAAAATTAAAAATGAAATTAAGCATTTTAAAATAGAAAATAACAATAAAAAAGAAGAAAAGAAAAATAGGGAAAAAGGAAAAAAGGAAAAATAGTAAAAAAAAAAAAAAAATCAAACAACAAAAACAGTAAAGGAGTCAAAATAACAAGAAAGAAACACATAAAACAGCGGGGGACGAAGCGGCGGAAGTGCACATTGGTGCTTTTATCCATTTAATTAAAATTTAAGGTTTAGATAAGATGTCAGATAAAGTAATATAATTGAATTTTTTATTTTTATTTTTGTGAGAATCAGTGAAATACAAAACTAATTAGAAGAACAAATTAGCAAGATAAAGACATTTAAGTAGGGCACATTTATGAAAAAAGAAATTAGTACAGTAATTAAGAAAACAATGAATAATGAAGGTCGTATCTAAAAAAAGATTTTATGGGATGTTAAAAAATATTCACATATGAATATTTGATAAAATTATAATAATAGTTGAGTTTCAAAAGAAATAATCATAATATAAATAAAATAAAAGAGAAATATTTATAACATTTGACAAAATAATATTTAAGAAGATTAAAAAACACATTTAAGTGTAAATCATATATGTGATAAAAATTATTACGAAAAAATTTAAATTAAAAGGAAAAGTATTTTGATATAGGCAAAGTTTTAAGTCTAGCAGTTGTAAAATTTGACATTATGCGCATGCAATATCATTGGTTCGCGTGTCTAATTTTTTTCGTAGGCCGTTGTACCACTCAGTGTTATATATGTTGGATTATAATCATTGAAAAGTATACTAAAGTAAAATTGAGTTATATACATGTACAAACGATATTACATAGTCATACAAAAAAAAATTGCATGCACCTGATTAGGTATGGGATCCGAACTTAACACAATTCCTTTTAATATATTGCAATTTAAAGTATAAAGTTTTTATGAGCTTCTCTCGTAAGACAAAAGGGGACAAAAAAGAACTATCAGTGGCTCTTTATTTTTAACCATCAGACTAGAATAAAAAACTCTTTGTTTAAGATAATAATTTTTATTATTGTTATTATAATAAAGATAAATTTGTCATTTTTAATAAAAGTATATAACATTATAAAAAACACAGCATGTTTAGCTATAACAAAATCATATATTAAATGATTTTTTCCTCTATTTTATTAAAAGATTTTTTTATATGTCTGACGTACTGATAGGTTAAATTTTTTAATTTTTATGTAATTTTATATAAATTTAACGGATATAAAACTTGACTTATTTATATATTAGCATATTAAAAAAGTCTTTTTATTTTAGTCTAATTTATTTTACCAATTTAAATTTTTACAGTTGAAAATTTTTAAAAAATATCACATTTAAATTTTTTATTATAATTAAAAACTATTAAAAAGTATCAAATCACGATTTAAATTGGAAACTCGGTACAAGACCTTTATTTCCATTTCGCGTGTTACTTCCGAAAATTAACATAGAAATATAAATAACCTAATATATAAGCTGAGAGAGAAGAGTTTCTTTCTTTTTCTCTCAAACAAGGGCTTGGACAAACACACGAACAAAACTAAAGAGACTCTCTCACGGAGACCAGCAACTCAGACCATAATCAGCAATACCAAAAGAAAGAGAAAAAAAAAAAAAAAAAAGAAAAGAAAATCGATAGCAAACTACTCTTCCATACTCTCAAGAAAGAAGAAGATACAAACACACACACACACACACATACACACACAAAAACAGCTTTTGAGATTTTCCATTTTTTACCCCTTTCTTCTTTTCTTCTTTCTTTCTTGTCCCTTTCTTCTTCTTCTTCTTCGGTTGATGAAGAACTAGATAGATCTCTCTTGTCCTTCTACAATGCCCACTTTGTAGCGGACAAGGTAATCTCGGGACCTAAGTGAAAAATCTCGTTCAACTTTGCAATCTAAATCGCCTTTTTTCGTGTGTTGTGTTTTCTGTTCTCGATCGATGATCGAAATCAAGAACGGAGACTGATCGGATTTTGTTTTCTGCTGTTAATCGGAGAAGTAGAGCTCAACTTATTATTTCTGTTTTTGTGATTTTTTGTGTTGGTGATTCTTCTAGGGTTTCGTCGGATCACGAACTGGGGACTTGGAATTTCTCGTGATTTTTGTACAATTAGGGTTTGATCGAGCTTGCGGGTGCTTCGAATAGTCTGCTCGGGAATGGGCCTGAGGTCTCGATCTCTTCCGGTTGCGATTTCGGCAGTGGTGTTTCTGAGCCTTTTTTGAGCTATTTGAGAATGCGTGAAATGAGGACAAAACGTTCTTGTTACGAAGATTGGACGGGATTTCGGATTCTGCGAGAATAGGAATTGGGATAGAGGAGTGATCAAAAAGGTTTTTTTGTTTGAGATTGGTAAGGGGATGAATTTAATGTTATTTGCAAAGATTATAAGGACGAACTGATGATTTTGTTTTGGCAAAGATAAATTGAGGATCGGATTATAGTCGACCCACCATTTCTGTTGCTGAAGATTTTGGTTAACATAGTTGAATAGACAGAGTTCTTGACCAAAGAAGAGAGATTTCACAAGTTAATTTTAAGTTTTTATTTGGGTTTTGAGTATTTTTGTGGGAGTTCAGTGTGGTGTTGTATTTGGATTTTGGTATTGTCAGGAGGTTGCTTTCCTGTGATTTATGTATCGGAAGTGAATTTCAGATTTTTGAGGTAAGGTGAACAATTTGGCGGTTCTGTCTCTGGAGATTGTGTTCTGTTGGAGTGACTGAGAAGCTCATGGAGGAATATTGATGCTGGAAATGAACACGGGGACATGGTGCATGGACAGGAGCATAGTTGTTGGTTCGTTCCCTTTCCGGAACAGTGCTGCTGGAAAGTAAGATCAACGTTTTCTTCTGTGGAAGGCGCTCGTGTCGTGTGTTGTGGAATTCTGTGCAATGTCGCGCTGCTTTCCGTTCCCTCCACCAGGATATGAAAGGAAGGCTAGGAATGATGACGGGGATTTACTAGAAAAGGTTTCAATCTACTTTCTTACATTGGCTAATTTTCCATAATTGGCGCACATTCTTTAAGGCGTCGAAATAAATCTGATTTTGACTTCTGCAGCATTGGAATGAGATCATTTCGATAATCAATTTACCTGGAACACATAATATTCTCTTTAAATTTTGCAATCTTTTCATGATAATAAAGTTCGTTTGAGCATTGTGATTAAAGATGTCTTTTTAAGATGTGGTGATTTGACTTCCTTGACATATAACTAATTATTGTAGATATTTGAAGTTGACATATAATAATAGTGAGATAACAGAAGGCTGAAACGGTATTCCTATTCTATTTTGGATAGTAATTGATGGTGCCAGTTTGTGTTTGACTGTGTTATATGTTGCTAATCTGTACTCACACTCACTGCCTGGGATTGATAATTACTAAGCAATTTCTTTTTTCTAGTAGCATGGGCCTTCTATGAAAAACCATGTATAGCCAATTTCTTTTGAGTACAAAACTGACCGCTGATTGCTGTATGTAAATGTTTTTCTTTTTCGTTGCATATTATAGATTAGGCCTTAGGCAATCCAATTTTCCAAACAGAGTTCTTAGTGAATCACTTTTCCACCCCTAGATATGAGGTTCCTGCACATTACATCAAGTATCCCCTGCTTTTCTTGTAGGATTCTTTTGCCTCTTGACACCAGCGTACTGCAACTGATGTTGATGACAATATTTGCATATGTTGTGGTCTAAACTAGCAGAGATTCAAGCATAGCTTTCTAAATTTATTAGCATATTTGTTCTAGATGTTCTTACGTCAAATTACTCTGTTAGGTTATTTAATTAATAACTTGGCAACTTAACATAGTAAAATTCATGGCCAAGGTGAGTCTAGAATAAGTTAAATATCATTCGACACAATGATGAAGATAATATTCCCCAGTTTAAGATTGAATAATTGCTAGGTACATTTTTTATATGTTTCCGAGATAGAGTGGATGCTAATGAGTGTTTTGAAAATGATTTCCACGTGAAGAAATTTTCTTACAGCGTATGACATAGGACATTCTTTGATTCTCAAGACTTTGTCATACTGTAAGTGATTTGTCAGGAAACAAAGCAGGTTGCTATACTCCTTAAGAACATATGTCTTTAAGAAGAGTTAGGATTTTAACATACTACCAGATCAGTAATCTTAAATATAAACCCCTGTAGCTATACTCTCCATGGTTTACTTAGTTTTGGTTCTTTAATATGTATTGAGTTTCTCGTTAGATCCTATCTGGCTTCTCCAAATGTATGCCCCGTGCACTATATTTTAACAAGTCTAGATCTTAAGGGAAGTGTATAAAAGCCAGTATAGTTACACCTCTTAAGTTTTAGGAAGAATCGATAATTTGACATAGAATTAGCCTAAGAAGTAGTTCAATAATTTTGTAGTTCAACATTTTCTTCAATATGTGGGTTACTAAGAGATACTTGGCTTTTTATTCCTTACCATAAATCCTTTTTAACTTTGGTAAACGAGAATATCTCATGTCCTTGGTACGGCGTGAAGGGTTTTACCAATTGTACCAATTAATAGCTTCAGTTAGACATATAATATCTTAGTTTGGTTGTCTATTTCTCATTATATAACATTTTCTTGAAATTGGAAAAATTTGAGGAATTTTCTAGATAATGTGTTGGAACTAGGGCCCCACCTAGGTGGCGATGGAGGGAGCTAAAAGGGGGCGGGGATGTGGGCAAGTAGATTTGAGGTTGGGGCGGGGACAGGGGAAGCACTCCTCGCCCGCACACCACCCTATACTTGTTTCATATTTTATTTTAAAAAATGTATAGATGATTATATAAATTTTAATGTATAGAATTTATTTTAGTTTTTATTGCTAAAACTTGGTTTGATTTGTTGTAAATAGATTTGTTTTGTGGACCTTTGAATTTGTATGAATTTCATATAAAAGATGATCCTTGTTATTTGTTGAACTGCGTCCTACATGCTAGGAAGAGTCTGAAAATGTGATTTTTCACTTGATTGACTTTGGTCGGTTGTTTCTTATCAACTTAAAATTCTATTCTTCATGGCAAGTTAATTAACATAAGCTCAAATGAGTTTACATCTTTTGTATATGTAATCCTTGAACTGTTTCCTACAGTATACTGTATATACCCTGAAATTGGAAATTAGTGATTAATTTTCAGGCGAAGGTCTTTCTAGAGCTTTGTTACTACAATATTGTAATTTGCAGGACAGAGTGTTGTTTAGTATTTTACCTCCTTGTGTGGGTTTTTTCCAATGGGCTGGGGGGAGGGAAGTAAGGTAGACAGAGAATAGTATCTTATATATGATTCATTACGAGGTAGAAAGATTCTTGTGATTTGTTTTATCCGTGGAAGTTGTTTGCCATAGATGAAGCCTGAGAAGAACGAGAGTGGCCAATTTTGTCCAGACAAGAAAGAGAAGGAAGAATCTGAACCAAAAAGTGAAAATCCAAAAGACATGCCAACTTTCTTGTATTTTGGATCATCTTCTTGCTAGTTCTTTGTCTATGGTCTAAGTCCTTGAACTAAACTCAAGGATCGCCTTACTACAGTTTTTAACTTCTGGATACCTTTCTCATCATCTGCTTGCTTTTCCCGTCTATTGACTGAGAAGTTGAACTAAACTCAAGGGTAGCCTTACTACAATTTGGAACTTCCGCATATCTTTCTGTTTTAAGTGTCTTCATTTGTGTCTCAGCATGCTAATTTTGCAATGAGCTGTGAGGTTGTCTAAGAATGCTGAGAGGTGTGGTTTGTAATTTAAATCCCATTGAAAAAAACTTACCTGTTTCATAAGCTACCGCTTGAAGCTACTAGTTGCTTTCATTCCAAATTTGAGGGTTTTTTTTTATTTTTAAATTTTTTAAATTTTTGTTTTTTCCAAAAAGAAATTGAGTTGATTGGATTCACCTTTAATCAATATTCATCTATGTAAATGGTGACGATCCGATAAGACCATCTAATCTCTCTCTGTCTCTATCTATTGCATTTGGGCTAGCTGGCCTTATATTTCGTCATTTGGTGATGCTTATATTTCTACGTTTTGTATTTTATGATGTGGATTGTCTTCTTTCTGGGTAATATAGGAGCAATTTATTCTCTTTACTCATAAACATCACCTCGAAAACCTTTCTACCAGGTGAGGCACAATTATCAAAAGGTTGAAGCTTAATGTCTGTTTTTGACAATATGATAAGCCAAATGATATTGAGAAAATTAATTGGGAAGAATCAAAGAGTTTGAAGCTTAAATGTCTCTGAGTCTGACAATATGATTAAATCTACTGGTATAAATGTGAACAAAATCATGTAGAGGTCTTGAGGCTCTCTTTTTACCAAACTTTATATATGTTGGGTATGATCTTGGATGGAGTGTAAAAGGGGGAGTTTTTGGTATTAATTTTGCTGAAGTATGTTGAGTTCTATCTGCCTTTATTTACGTGCAGTTCATGTTGGAATCTCTTCCTGTTAAGTTCATCATTTGTATTTGTATTTGTATTTTTTTTATTTTTTTTTTATGTGCGCGCATAGGATTTTATCAAGAGTATCTAATATCTATTGAGTTAAATGTACATACAAATGTGCACATGCACGCGCACACACACATATTATATACATATATGCATAGTGTATAGGATTATTTTTTCCCCCCCAAAGCCGATACCATAGTCTCACTTCACTATTTGTTTTCCATGTCGTTCAGGAGAAGCAACGAGAAAAGAAGCACAAAAAGGAGAAAAGGGATAAAGAGAAGAGAGAAGGTAAGGAAAAGAGAGAGAAGGATAGAAGTGATGGAAAGCGTCGGGAAAAGAAAGATAAAAGAGAAAAACACAAAGACAAGGACAAGAAGAAGGATAAGGAGAAAGATAGGGATAAATCTAAAGATAAAAGTAAGTCATCAGATGAGAAGAGACTATCAGGGCAACCTGATTCTCATGTTGGGGAGAAACTCATTCAGAAAGACGGCAAACAGAAGGACACTAGTGCTGACAAGAAATTCTCTGGGCATAAAGCTGAGAAGCTCAGTCAGAATAGTAGTCTGGATGATGAATCTAAATATGTCAAGGAGTTTGGTAGGAGGATTAAAGATCAGGCAGCAGGAACTGCGAACCAGTCGGAAAAATTTTATGGTACAGACCAAAAAAAAGATGAAGGGATGCTCAGATTGGTGGGCAAGAGTACTAGTAATTTGGCTGCGGACAAGGAGAAGGACAAGAGAACTGAAGTTAGAACAACAGATGGGCAAAGTACCTGGGATGGCACAAATGTTGATGGAAATGCAATGGTCCAGAATACCACTACAACTGCTCAAACTAAATTCGAGGTATTGCCTAAACTGTTGGATAACAATGTTGATAGGAAGATGGAGGGAAATGAAAATACAAATGACAGAGAGAGCGATGATAAACGAGCAGTTAAAAGCAAGGAGAAAGATAAGGAGAAAAAGAGCCATGGGAAGGATAAGGACAGGGATAAAGAGAAGAAAAAGGAGGATAGAGAAAAGAGAAGGGAGGAGAAACAGAAGAAAAAGGAGGAAAAAGAGAAGAAAAAGGAGGAGAGAGCGAAGGAGAAAATTCAACCTAAAATTACAGAGCCGGATAAATTAAGAGCAAGCAACAAACATGATATTGTTGATAACCATGCAATCAAAGCCCCCCAACATCCCAAGGACAGCAATAACAGTGCTCCTAATGATGTAAATCTGAAGAAGAGAAAGGACTTTGAGACAAATGGAGTTCTACATGGTGAGTTCTTTTGCATGCCAAGATGATTACTATTGCATTGCAGGAACTTTTCCTTAACATGTTAGTTTTATGGGGTTTTTGGGTTGTACTGTTTGACCCAATAGCTGATGCCATTAGGCCCATTACCATTATGTTATTGTCATGATGGAGAGAGGAACCAATGATTAGCTTTTCAGGAAATTTCGAAACAAACAATTTCAATGAAGTCTTTTAATTTCTTATTTTGACTATGTTCAACTTTATGTATTCTTCTATCCATAGAGTACATTGCATGTACAGAAATGACTATAATGGAGTTTCTGTTATTCGTTTTAGCGCTTGATTTCATCTCTCTTAATTGGAGTGTTCTTGAATCAGTCCTTGTTAATCAGGTCTGAACTCTGGTAGTTTTCTTGGTGGCTGATGGATAATGCTTCGTTTTTGAATATCCTTGCAGCCCATGATATTTTGCCTGGTAAGGTGGCAAGAACTACCTCATCATCTTCTCATCCTTCAACTCAAAATGGAAGGATACTGGAACCCTGCCAGGCATCTGTCCGTGCATCAGAGATCAAGGAAGCCTCCAACAATCTCAAGATGGACAATAAGGAACTCAAGATAAACGGCATAATAGAAGCTCAGCCATTGTCTGTCTCCCGTATGAAGCCCAAGTCTGCAACAGCAGTAGCTGATCCAGTTACTGAATCATCGTCAAGACCTCCCCATCCAGACTATTCAGTGTCAAGACCTCCCCATCCAGACTCCAAGTACTTAAGCCAGGTTTATTTGGTACCGAAGATGGAGGAGTGGTCTGATTACGACGACCAAGAATGGCTGTTTAGCAGCAATGCTGCCCAACCAAAGGAGCCCAAGGTGGAATCCTCGGCGGTTGAGGAGACTCCACTTGTGTGGGCGGATGCTCGGCAGATAGGATCAGCTGACATCTGCGCTTTGCCGTATGTTATTCCTTATTGATTGGTTATTCAAATGGGGATGCTTCACCTCCCAAGTCCTAACTCATCTTACACGGGCAGCAACTCTCCATTGAACCGCTTGAAGGTATTCATGCATCAGGCCCTTGAGATGGATTTTCTTGATTTCATTCTGCAGATTGTTGTTGCACTCTGTTGCAGTGGGCATGGTGTGACAGATTGTTATCAAGCTCTTAAGTCGAAATTTTGGTCACACGTCGCCTAGCATGCTCAAGCATCATTGCGGGGCTAGATTCAGAGTCAGAGGGTGGATTTCCTGCGGTGGTATTGAGCCACTAATTCATTCAACATGGAAATTTTCATAAAGGCAACTCAGTGAGAGTTGCTTAGGCGAGAGATGTATAAGCTTGTGCACTTTGATTTCATTTTCGCAGAGCTGAGCTCTTTCTAATTGAAAATATATGAGAAACTAGATGTGGTATTTGCAACTCCACCACAATTTTGATTTGTAACATAAACACTTATTTACAAGAAATGTAAGATAGAGGGAAAGGAAAAAAGTAGTGGCATTCATTTATTCACCTCTTGTAATTGTTTCCGATAATCCATTATGGTCCCATGTAGCAGGCTATAAAAATTAAAAACATGCTTCATTTGATTCGATTTTGACCTGATTTTGGTCAGAATGGTTAGAAGCGTATACCACCCGTGTCAGTTTTATTGTAGAAGACCATTTCTTTAGAACTAGCTGTTTGTTTTTGTTTTTGTTTTTTATTTTGTTTGATTTATTTTAAAAATGACAGATTTTATTAGAAGAGCACAAAGGTCCTAAACCATGGTGTCATCTTCTCAATACTGAAACTCCTCGAGACTGAGTCCTTATTTGTTTCAACAACTCAAATCATTGTTTAGGATTTAAATCTTAATTCAGGATTTAAATTGGTGTTTGAAAAAGAAAAATTCAAGAACAATTCAAATTATTAACAATGATTTAAGGACAACTTAATTTGTTAATTTTAGAATTCACTCCTCTTAAATTTTAACGATTTGAATTGTTGTTAACATTGCAATAGTTCTATATTCTACTTTTTTCTCTCTTCACAACTTTTTAGTTTAAATTTCGATTAAGATGATTTTTTAATTTATTCATAATGAAAAGATGAACAAATTTCCACCCATGTTACATATTTTTTTTAATGTTACTTATAATGAGATTTTATAAAATTTATTATAAAACTTTAATGACAATTTTCAATACTTTATCTAAATACAATTTAAATTTTATTTTTTATTTAAATTATAATTTATTTACATATTTAAATAACAATTCAAACCACAGTCTAAATCACCACAATTTAAATTATACAATTCTAACTAAAAAAAATTAAAGCTTTACCGTTTGAGTTATTGAAATGACAACAAATATAGGCAGACCAATTAGATTGTTTCTCTCTCCTCCCTTGAATGAGTCAAATTAGCTAGAAGATTATTCTATTTGCTTCACTTTCTTTTGTTGAAGCTCCAAAACATTCAGCCCCTTTTCTCTTTCATTCCTCCCCATTTTCTAAGCTTACCGACTCACAAGAAGAGAACCCAAGTCATAGGAATTAAAATTACACAAAACAGATCAAGTTCTCACCCTTTTAAGCTTGGAAACTGTAGATTTTGATGTTTAATTCCAATCCGATTAAGGTATATTCTTTTCTGGGTTTGTTGTTTTGAATTTTTGGTGAATTGATATGATTACATGGCTGAACATTTCTTTGCATGGTTTGAAATTCATATAGGACAGCTTTGAAGCTAAATTAGTTGGGCTAGTTTTTAGCAATTATTGATAGCTTGTGGAATCGAATCGTTTTATTTATTTTTATTAATTTTGTAATGTTTATCTAGTGTTTAGAAGTGCCTATGAGTAGTTGGAAGCACTAGTAATCAGTTTGTTTATAGGTGGTTAGAACCGAATCAAGTTAGAACCGAGTTTGCATCATATTTTGATTTTGGTGTTTTGAATTGTGTTTATAGGTTTAGTTGCTGTTCTTGTTGTTTTAGAATGTCTTGAATTGGTATCCAAATGTAAAATCTGAATTTGTTAATGAATCATGTGATTGTTATGAATTTGTTATGTCAGGCCATTTAGCACACGCAATCTTCCAAGAATCATATGTTGTTTATGTATCACAAGAAACTTATGTTTTCAGGACCAAACTTTTCACACATTAACATTGGATTCGAGGTAAGTTGAAACTTATGTTTTCTGTATCACAAGAATCATAGGATGTTTATTTATGTTTTGACAAAATGGTTGTTGTTTAAATGTGATATAAGGTTTAGAACATTCATGGTTGGCATTGCACATGTTTCTAGTATAAGAGTTGAATGTAATGAGATTTTGCCAAAACGGAACTGTGGTACTTGCTTGATGGTCGGGTAGGCAAGGGATGCTGGTGGGACCGGCAGGTTGAAAAAAAGGGTGGCAAATACTTGAGGTTGAAAAACGAAGATATGGAAAGCCACGTTAAATGTAAAAGAATACGGCTAATACCTAAGGTTGTAAGACCAGTATGAGAAACCCTGTATTATTTTTATTATTGACCAATACTTATGAACAGGTTCCGAAAACCACGGTATATCACTATTGGTTAAGTATCAAACTTCAAAGGTATTCAAATGAAATAATTAAGAAAATGTTATTGAATTGAATAATGTTTGAAATGATTTATTACTTTGGTATATGATATGTTTGTTCATGTAAGAGTTTCATCTTACTGAGCTTTTAGCTCACTAGATTCTTGTGATATAGGTGACGATGTACAGGTTTAGACGTTGATTGATGATAAGGCCTTGGTGTTTGGGAACAAGATTACGTAAGAGTAAATTCAAGAATCAAAAGAATCAAGAAGAAATTAACGTATGAACTTTATTGATGGACAAATTCTATACAACGATAGGCAGAACTTCGAGGGTCTGCTTCCTCCCCTTGCTTGGAATGATTCCAAGACTTTTCTACTTCCAGATTATTTCTCTTGTGCCCTCTCCACTCAGCTTACCTCTCCTTTTATACAATTCCCTTCCTTTCCCTTTCCCCTGCCAGCTAACCGGCAAACATACTACTAACACTAAGAGTTCCCACTTAAGGCTAAAAATAACTCTCCCACGATCAAGCCCTGCCCCTTCCTAAGTCTTTGCTCTTCCTAATGTACACTTACCTGAGTAAAGGCTTATCAATTATACCCCCCCTCAAAAAAGTCACCTTGTCCTCAAGGTAGAAGGCTGGAAACTGGTGCTGCATATCCCCAAACAATTCCCAAGAAGACTCAAAATCCGGAAGATGGCGCCATTTGATCAACACCTCCAAAGAACCAGTAATTGGAGAGTAACGCGTATCCACAACTTGCTCCGGTTCCACCTGCAATGTCAAATCCTCCAACAAGTTGGGAGGTAATGATTGAGGACTATCCACCGAGCCAAGAGCCTTCTTCAAGCGCGACACATGGAATACCGGGTGAATCTGAGCATGAACGGGAAGTTGCAGCTTGTAGGCCACGGGACCAACACGAGCAAGCACCGGAAACGGTCCATAATAGCGAGGCGCGAGTTTTTCATTCACTACCTTGGCTAATGCCCAGTGACGGTACGGCTGAAGTTTCAAGTAAACCATGTCGCCGACCTCAAGAGTCATCATACGACGTTTCTTGTTGGCGTGGTCCCTCATGGACTGTTGGGCGCGATCCAAATGGTCCTTCAAGTCAGCCAAAAGTGCATCGCGATCACGTAATTGCCGCTCTAACTCTGAGGTAGCCGTAGATCCGACCTCAAAAGGAACCAACCGCGGAGGATCTCGACCATAGAGAGCCTTAAAAGGCGTCATGGCAGCTGAAACGTGAAAACTCGTATTGTACCAATATTCGGCCCACGGAAGGTGCGTAAACCACTGCCGAGGATGGCTGGATACAAAACAGCGCAAGTAAGCCTCTAAACAGTGGTTGACAACTTCAGTTTGTCCATCCGTTTGCAGGTGATAGGCCGTACTCCGACACAAAGTGGTACCCTGCAACTGGAAAAGTTCCTTCCAAAAATGGCTCATAAAGATCTTGTCGCAATTGGAGATTATACTCCGCGGAAACCCATGAAGACGCACTATGTCACGCACAAAGGTAGCAGCCACTATATTGGCCGAAAACGGATGTTTAAGGCCAATGAAGTGACCATACTTACTAAGTCGATCAACTACAACCAAAATCGAATCGTAGCCGGCTGATTTGGGAAGACCTTCAATAAAATCCATTGAAATGTTTTCCCACACCCGATCCGGAATTGGTAGTGGCTATAGCAAACCCGCTGGAGACAAGGTGGAAGACTTGTGTTGCTGACATGTGACACAGGCAGCCACAAACGACTCAACATCCCATTGCATTCCCTTCCAATAGAACTCCCTGGCTAACCTCTTGTAAGACTTGAGAACCCCCGAGTGTTCGCCAATCTTACTACTATGAAATTCCCGTAACAAGGTTGGGATAAGAGGCGATTGCGGAGGAACGACCAGTCTGTCCTTGTACAATAAGTGCCCCCGATGCAAGGAGTACCCCAGTGAGGAAGGGTGTCCAGCCCTTAACTCCATCACTATCTTGCTGAGCTCGGGATCCGACTCACCTGCCCCTGCAGCACCTCCACATCCAGCACCATCGGAGTTGACAGGACCATTAAAAACAGCCCCATGTGCTGCCTCAAAAGGGCATCAGCCACTTTATTTTCCTTCCCCGGCTTGTAGTGAATCTCAAAGTCATAACCAAGTAGTTTACATAACCACCGTTGATGCTCCACACTCACCAATCGCTATTCCAAAAGAAATTTCAAGCTTTTCTGGTCCGTGCGCACCACAAAGCGTCTACCCAACAAATAGGGTCGCCACTTCTGAATGGCTAAGACAATTGCCATCGATTCCCGCTCATATATCGACTTGGCCCAGGCGCGGTTGGATAGAACTTGACTAAAATAAGCAATGGGACGCTGCCGTTGCATCAAGACTGCGCCAATGCCAAACCCCAAAGCGTCAGACTCCAACACAAAGGGTTGAGAGAAATCCGGCAAAGCCAAAACGAGAATCTCTGTCATAGCCCTTTTTAGGCGTTGAAAAGCGTCCTCGGCCTCAGAATTCCAATGAAAAGCGTCTTTCTTTAGTTGTTGTGTCAAAGGCCATGAAATGCGTCCATACCCTTCCACAAAACGGCGGTAATACCCTGTAAGGCCCAAGAATCCCCGTAACTCTTTAAGGGACTGCGGAGTTGGCCAATCTAACATGGCCTGTATCTTACTGGCATCCGCTGACACTCCCTCCTTCGAGACAATATGCCCCAAGTACTCTAACCGTTCTTGTGCAAACAGGCATTTCTTCTGGTTGACATACAACTGATTACTCCTCAAAACCGCTAGGACCTTGTCCAAATGCCCCACATGGTCCTCCCACGAGCAGCTGTAAATCAGGATATCATCAAAAAAGACCAATACAAAATGACGCAAGAATGGCTTTAACACCTCGTTTATCAAGGATTGAAATGTGGTTGGTGCATTTGTCAATCCGAACGGCATAACAACGAACTCATAGTGGCCTTCGGGGGTGCAAAAAGCCGTCTTTGGTACGTCCGCGTCACACATCTGAATTTGGTGGTATCCCGCTTTCAAATCCAACTTGGTCAAAATAGTGGCACCACACAACTTGTCTAGTAGCTCCTCGGTCACCGGAATTGGAAACTTATCTGGGACCGTGGCTTTGTTTAACACCTGATAATCCACACAAAACCTCCAACTGCCATCCTTCTTCTTAACTAACAAGACTGGGCTAGAGAAAGGACTCGTGCTTGGTTGTATGATCCCTGCCGCCAACATCTCTTTTACCAATTTTTTGATTTCGTTCTTTTGAAAATGTGGGTACCGGTAGGGTCAAACACTAATTGGTCTCGTGCCTTCCTCTAAGATTATGCGATGGTCCCTCACCCTATGTGGTGGTAATCCGGCTGGCATGTCTAAAACAACCGCATGTCCCCCACAGCTGCTCATTGCCTCCCTCCTCAACATCAATGTTTTGCTACACCCCCAATTGGCTCATCTCCAAATAAATTCCCTGGCCTTCATGACGAATGGTACGCATCATGGCCTTAAGAGAGATTAACGACCTCGTGGGGCTAGCATCCCCTTTCAACATTACACTTTCCCCATGCACCTTGAACCTCATGACTTGAGTCTTCCAATTAACATGCATACTACCGAAGGTCTCAAGCCATTGCATCCCTAAGATCACATCTATTCCCCCCAACTCAAGTGGCAAGAAATTCTCAATTATAGTCAAGTTTTGCATGGTTAACACCACTTCCTTACATAACCCCTCTCTTTGTACCGACTCTCCCGTGCCCGTTTGGACACCAAAACCGGTTGTAGGGGTTATTGACAATGATAAACCGGAAACCAATGTAAGGGAAATAAAATTGTGCGTAGCACCGGAATCGATTAAAAAATTTACCTCACGGTGGCCAATCTCCCCTTTTATCTTCATGGTCTTTGGTGTGGTAAGTCCTACTGCGGAATTCAATGACAACTCAATCACCTCCGTTCGTAGCAATTCTTCCGGCTCCCCCTTTGTCTCCTTCACTTCGTTTTCCTGATTTTCCCAATCATCCTCATCGCTAACTAACATGATTCGCAATTCTCTTTTTTTTACAGCGATGTCCCACCGTAAACTTTTCGTCGCAACAAAAACAAAGGCCTCTATTCCTCTTCTCTTGCCACTCCGAGTCGGACAACTTTCGAAATGGAAAGTCCTTTCTCGGTCTCTCCACGTTCGAAATGTTTTGGGGCTGAATCGGATTGCCTTGGGGCTGATTTGCTGTGCTCCCCATAGACGGATTGGCTGTGAATCCCGCTGCTGGAGGACGCCAAATCCAGGGCCCTCCCATCTCCCTTCACAGCAACATATTTTTCTCCTCAATCCTCTGCGCCATATCCATGATTTTGGAGAGTCCCTCCGGCTTGATTAAACGCAATTTAGCCCGGATGTCAGCCCTCAACCCATTTATAAGAATGCCTTAAAGAATCTCCTCTGGCACCTCTTGTAAAGGAGCGGCCGACACCTCGAAATTTCGTCGATATTCGGCCACCGTTCCCGTTTGCTTAATTGCCAAGAAACGCTCACACAAATTTCCTTCTTGTGACGAACGAAAACGTTGTAACAGAGCCACCTTAAAATCGATCCAAGTGATGAAAGGTCGTCGTTGGTTCTGCCATTGGAACCACGATAACGCATCTCCTTGCAAAGCTATTCCCGCTGCAATTAGCTTTTCCTTCACAGAAAATCTATTAATAGAAATATACTGATTCATCCTAAACAACCAGTCATCTGGGTCCATTCCACTAAATAATGGACAATCCAGCTGTTTTCTCCTAACCGGAGAAAATTCCTCACCCCCCCAAGGTTCCCCGTACGTTCCCAAAAACTCCATGGACTCTCCAGTCTCATTCTCTTCCCAACGCCTCCTATTTTCTCTGCCACCATTCCCGAAACGTCCAGCCTTATTCCGACCATCCATCCTCAGCCTTGGTCCACCATTTCCGGCGCGATTTCCTCCCCCTCCTTCAAAATCTCGACCTCCGCGCCAGTTCTGAGCATCGTCGGTGGGTCCTCCGACGCGATAATCGCCGCGCCGTCCTTCCCGGAGATTTCTGTCTCCGTCGCCGGCCTCGCCATCCCTGGGTCGACCATTACGACCGTCGCGGTGGAAGTCCGGTCGGATTCCGTTCGCCTCCCGAGCCCTGTGATTTCGTGATTTCCACCCTGGGCCACCCCTATTTCATCCTCCCGAATCCTTGGAACGACCGTCACCGTCGCGATTAGCAGTCGCATCTGCTCCTCCACCAGTCTTCGCAATTCCGACACATTCTAACTCACTTCTGCCATGTTTTGGTTAATTTCGGTCCTTACCTCACCGATTTCCTTCTCCACCAAAGCCCTAACCTGCTGGATCTCCTTTTCTATGGCGTCGAACTTCTCTTCTGTTTTCCTGGCCACCATTCACTTCCCAGAAAAAATTTCTGGTCTGATACCAAATGATAAGGCCTTGGTGTTTGGGAACAAGATTACGTAAGAGTAAATTCAAGAATCAAAAGAATCAAGAAGGAATTAACTTATGAACTTTATTGATGGACAAATTCTATACAACGATAGGCAGAACTTCGAGGGTCTGCTTCCTCCCCTTGCTTGGAATGATTCCAAGACTTTTCTACTTCCAGATTATTTCTCTTGTGCCCTCTCCACTCAGCTTACCTCTCCTTTTATACAATTCCCTTACTTTCCCTTTCCCCTGCCAGCTAACCAGCAAACATACTACTAACACTAAGAGTTCCCACTTAAGGCTAAAAATAACTCTCCCACGATCAAGCTCTGCCCCTTCCTAAGTCTTTGCTCTTCCTAATGTACACTTGTCTGAGTAAAGGCTTATCAATTGAGTCTCCAGAGCTGCCAGACAAAGATATGTTCATATGCGATGTGTTTTTTTTTTTTTTTTTTTTTTTTTTTTTTTTTTTTTTTTTTGGTGTTTTGTTGAAATAGCTTTCATGGCCATTTTGAGACTTTTTTGATTTTGATTAAGGAGCTCTATCATGGTTTGTCAATATATATATATAATATATATATATATATATATTATATGTCAAACAATAGATATGACTTTAGCTTCATGTTCGATTTTTGATTAATGTAAATGTTTTATGTAAAAGAGAAACAAGAAAGCAAAAGATGAATTTCAAATTCTATCTATGTAAATTCTTGGCAAATAAAACCATAACAGTCAAGATTCATTGAAATGTCAACTTCTTTTGACTTAACTGTATCAGCTTGTTTAAGGCTCTGCAATTAGGTTAAAGGGTGTTACAATGACGGTGGATTATTTATTTATCATTACACAGCATAAAGAAAAGGTGGGGCTTTCTTGATTTCTTTTTATTTATTGGGAATTTTTATTGCAGACACTCAAAAAATTAACTACGGAAAGGACATGTTTTCAGTTTAACTTTAGATTAGACGAGTCTGTATTTCGCGCGTTGCTGCGAAATACAGTATAAAACATTGATGCATATTAGACTATTCACAAGATAATGTTGTCTCATGTGAAGGATTTAAGATTATTAAAAACATATTTATAAATATATACATATGCAGTATTGTAATTCAAAATATATTTACATGTATATACAAACGTATATACAATATAAAACACTGATATTTATTAGATTCATCGTGCTTAACTGGAAGATAAGAATGTTAAGAAAGAAAAATCAGTAAATGTAATATTTAAAAAAGCTGATAAACTTTTATTATATAGTGAAAATTAAAAGAGCTAAAAATATTTATATTACCTTGTTGAATCTGATAATATGTATTCATAGCAGTATTCAGACAACTTATGCAACACATTAAAAATCAAAATTTTGTGACATCATCATCGCTCCAATATAAAAAATGTGGAAAAAAAAAATTATAGCAAATAAAAAAGGTAGAATTCACTTGCCAGAAAAAAAAAGTAACATGTACATATAAAGATTTTATGTAAGAAATTTATTTGGGAAAAGTTAAACTGAGAACAGGTAATGGAAAGGAAAATATATACAGCCAAAAAACTATTTGAAACATTAGTAAGGGGAAAATATTTTTGTGATTAAGAATGATTAAGAATAGAACAGATTAACAATAATCAATATATCATAATAGCGTCTAGTAATAACATATTATAAAATGGTATAACAGACAATATAAAACAAATAGATCATATATTAATATCAGCACAGCATACCAATGTATCAAATATCAGCACCAGATGTGAACAAAATGAGGGCAAGATTCATTAAAAATAACTGGAGCCAACCAATGCCAAATATAAAGAAAGAAAGGATCCACAAATAGCAACAGAAAGCGGCAAACGATTGTTAATTAAGCATAGCGGTAAATGATTGAGAGTGAAAATTCATTTGATCTTTAATGTCTCACACCCAATCTACTTCAAAAAAAAAAAAAAAAAAACAACAGAAAATATCAGCATATAACGAATATTTATAAGATAAATACTCGTTAGAAAAGAAAGTTAAAACACTCTTTACAATATATTTACTTCAATAAATGCATTACATATAATCATTACATATGCATTGCAATATATTTACGAATATAAAATAAAGGCCAATATATATACATATCGTTACCTAAATAACGCTCAATCGCCGATACAAAATCTTGCAAAGAAACAACAATCATAATAATGATTATATCACGACAGGTGTCGTAAAGCAAGAATATCACCGCACATCAGAACTAATAAACAACTGACAGTTAAACATGATATTTTTGTTATACATAAATGAAGCAGATGACATGTACGTGTCCAACTATAACACTAACACGATATAAACTACATGATTAAGGAATAAGAAAATTTTGAAAAAAACACAAAATAAAGAAAATTCCTAAATAATAAATGAAAAAAAGAATAAAAATTTGTTAAAACAAAAGAAAAGAAAAAAGGAAAATTTTTTTGCTAAAATATTTTAAAAAAAGACTTAAGAGATGAAGAACAGAACAACATCAATCATAAAAGAAGAATATCAGTACCGAAAAGAATAGCGTATAAATATAAAAAATAAAAATAAAATCCAAGGAAATAACAAAGCAAAGAGAAAAAAATTTAAAAAAAATGTTCGAACAAAAAAAATTAATGAAAGAAGAAGAAAACGGAGGAAAAAATTTAAAAATAAAACACAAATTTGGGTAATGAAACACTAAAAAAAAAAAGTAGTGAGAACGGAAAAGAACCCAAAAAAACACAGAAAATTACAAAGTAGAGAAAAAGAAAAATGAGGAAATTTTGTTTTGAAGAAAACCCTGAAGTATGAAAGAAGAAAAAAAAATAAAAAGGGAAAAAATTTAAGAGAAGAGATCCCAAGAAACCAAAAAAAAAAAAAAGGAGAGAAGAAACAGTGAAAAACAAAAAGGATGTCAAAATAATTTTGCTTCAGAGGCAAAGAAAGAGAAGAAATACGAAAATAGTAGGAAAAAAAGGCTTGTAAAAAAATAACAAAGGATTAGCATTTTTTGTGCGCAAGAGATAGAAGAAACGTCGAAAAAGAAGAAAGAAAGAGAGTCAAATAAAAGGACCGCTCAAACGGCAGAGAAACTGAAAGGGAGGTGAAAAATTTTGCCTCTGAATGAAAGAGAGAGAAGAAAAATCTGCATTGTAGAATAAAAAACATATCTAGAAGGTTGCAGAAGGAAATAAGATGAGAAACAAAGAAATCTAGTCCAGAAATGAAAAAAAAAAAAAACCGATCTAAAATATTGCATAAATAAACAAACGGAAGAGAGAAAAGTTATCCTATCAACAAACGAAAAAGAGAAAAAATAACACTCAATCTGAGTACAAAGAAAAAAAATATAAAAGGTTGCAAAAAGAAACAAACGGAAGAGAAAAAAATGGCTCCAGAAACGAAGAAAGAGAGATAATATCCAGAAAGTTGTAGAATGACACAAACAAAAAACAGAAAAGAAAAACACTCATTCTGAGTGGAAATGACCAAAACGGTCATAACAAACAAAACACAATAAACTTACTTAAAGGGTAATATAGTAATTTAGATCAAAAGGACATAACGGGAATAAAAAAATCATCTGAAGAAATATGCAGGGCTAAAAGAGGAAAGACACTGTAGTTTCACTGTAGCATGAACAGTGATTCCGTCCTCTCCTTTAGTATATGTATAATATTTAACGGGCCTTACCAAAGAAAGACCATTATTTATTCCAACGTCTATCGTGTTTTTGGTCCTTTTTTATTTACATGATGAGCACCTATTCTTTTTATGTTAATATTAAGGGTCTTAGCATCATTGTCTCTTAAATTTTTCGGCCACATGCACTAAAGAAGGGGCACGTTACGGGAACATTATAAGTTTTGAATTTAGATTAATTTATGATAGGGGACATAAACTATTGTAAAAAATATCACAGTTAAAAATATTTAAAAATTATAAAATTCATAAAATTATTAATATATACATGAAAAACTACAAAGCGTCTTACAAAATTTAAAGATGCTGAATTAAATACACAAAAATACAAATATAATTTTAGTCAGTACACAAAACTTAAACGATGTCATTGAGATATATTTTGTAATAGTTTTAGTACCCATAGTAAAAGTCAATTCAATATTAAAACCCATGACATATTGCCTAAATATCTCCTAAAGAAGCTCATGTTGGTTTTCAAAACGATTTCGGATGTGGAAGCGTGAGAATAGCAGATCGTGTATAACAAAAGTTTTCATAAAACTTTTGAGATACTTTGTAGATTATATTAATTTATGCACGAATAAATTAATCACATTAATTTATTAATTAAGAACTCGATTAGGAATTATACCTAGTAGTCGATTAGGATGATATCTTGAGTGCTTTAAACTCAAACGTTCCTTGCTGCAAAGCTAGTTTAGAAAACCAAAGTCTTCCTCATTAACTTCTAGAATCCATGAAGACGTGTGTGTAGGCACACCTAAGACAAAATAAGAATAGCAATAAAACACTTGAATTTTTCACGAACACCAACACATGCATGATGTGAAATTTTTGGAGAAAATTTTTCATGGTCACTCTATGAATAATTTCGGCCACTATGTTTTGAAGAGAGAAAAATTGTGTCTCACAATTTTCTACAATCTATTATTTATAAAGTAGCAGTCAAACTCCTAGAAGGAATCCAATTCTCATTTGAATTTGGAACAAAATCTCCCACTCCATTATCCTAGCATGGCCGACCACCTTAAGGGTTAAAATCCCTGTGGTAGGCGCCAATATCTGCAGGGGATAGGGCAAGATTATGCATTTAATGAAAAGTCCAATTTTGACTCAAATTTAAATTCTAATTTAAGTCAAACTTAAATCAATTTGAATTTCAAATTGAACGACTTATCAAATAAGTTAATTGAATAACTATAAGAGCAAGCAATTTGAATCCCAAAATGATTAATATTGTACTGTGCATTTACACTCTGTGAATACCTTCACATAAGTGATCTAAAATTTAAATTTAAATTTAAATAATCACATTATTTAATTTATAATTAATTCTCAATTAATTATCATTGAGTGTTTTATTTTAGAATTTCGTAATTTCAATCCCATTTTGTCCTTTGTGTCTTGTAGAATTACTAGGACGACGCAGAGACTCATGGACCTATAATTTTGAGCTCGAATAAAATTAATAATTAATCAAACACTTTAATTAATTAATTAATTCTATTAATTCTAATAGTTACTTCACTAGAAACATGGAATTGCACTCTCGCAATTATAGACAAAAATTACTTATAAACTGTGAAGTGTCCATATAATATATTCATTGCATATAGATCAATCCTCCATAAATAATTCATAATTAGAGCTATGTGAAATCCGTTAACCTATCTAATGACATCTTTATCCTTGAGTATCATTGATTATCTAATGGAGAGTGATTCATAAAACACATTCATGAATCAGAGTGCTCTTATCAATCCAAGTACCGAATCAACAATGCAAGAGAATTATTTATCTACTTCTTTATCAAGAAGGAATGGATTTCATCTCATATAATAACATTCTCGGCTCCCACTTCATCATGTCTCCAAAATAGAAAGAATATGACTCAGGATCTCAGAATATGTACCGAGTAAATCAAAAGACATAAATTCATAAATAGTAGTATGCTAAGAACTCAGGATTAATAGCGTTTCATATATG
>JACAGA010000002.1:18721716-18791937 GCA_029231665.1 Morus indica
TCATGAGATACTAAGTTGAGCTACGCATTCACTTCAGGATTAAGATAATTATACAAATATACTTAAGTTGTGATGATTAGGTTTAGAGTTGTGTAAACGGTTTTACTCTAACCTAATCAGTCACATGGTCTATTCAACATGTTGCGAGCATGTCTAGATCAACCACAGAGTCCAACTCCCATGCCCCGAGACCAGCATCACATGGTTCGATCTAACAGTCATAATCGGATTCGATTGCCCAATCAATCCTAAGACTGCGAATATCTATTTTAAACTGTATCCGAAGAGTTTGTCCGGCAGGGTTCCCCTGACTCTTCTTTCGTTGGTAACAGTTTATGGACTAAGCAATATCATAAACACTCTTGAGTATGTGTCAAAACATAACTTTATCTTATTTTATAAAATCAGCAAAATAATAATGTCTTACATTTGTCATTTCATAAATAACAAATTACATCCCACTTTATGGACACATTTCCAACAGAGCAGTGTCAGATCCTATGGAGAGGTCTGACGGAAGAGTACCAGCGTCGGCTAGTTCCGCGATCGGATCAGACCCTCACACAATTTATCACCGAGGTGAAGCATTGTGAGCGCCAGCTGTTAGAGGAGAGGACACGGCCAGCGGCGGTTAGGCGAGACTTCCCGTTTTCCAATACCCGTATTAGGAGACATGACGCGGAAGCCACTACCTCTCGACAACGACCGAGACCCGAGATAGAGGCAGCGGACGAGCCTATGGCCGTTCGGCGAAGATGGACCTACGTTGGGACCGTTGGTGAGGAAGCTAGTGGTAACCCTCAGTCGGATCCCGAGGAGGATTCGGAGGAAGACCCCGAGGAGGATCCGGAGGAGGATCCTGAGGATTAAGTTAGGACTTAGCGTCTTATTTATTTAAATATGATGCAAGGTTATGTAAATAGTATTGAGAAACTTAGACTAATGATGTTTTATGTATGATGTGATATGTATGGAATGGGACATACATAATAGATTTGAATGAAAGGCTTAAAAACCTTTACTTTTGTGATGATTTGTATATGATGTGATATGCATGATATGGGGCATGCATAATAGGAGAACATATAAAATGTATGTTTTGCTAGTTGATATGAGAATGAATGATAGTTTAGAGTATTGCAAGTCAAGGAACTTTAGAAGCAGTTCTTTTTGCATTTAGACAAATGATGTTGCTCTTTTGATTAACATAGACACAGCAACATGGTTCGTACATGTCAAAAGAGAACACAAGTAGAACAAAATCCTCCAGCACCAGACCTAGCTGAAGAAGTAGCAGGTCTGAGGGGGCAAATAGCAGCCCAGGCTGAGGAAAGCAGACAGTTACGAGAATTATTACCCAGTTGATACAGGGTCAGCAGGTTGGAGGAGCACCCCCTCCGTAAGCGGTTCCAGCACAAGCCGCCCAACCTGAGCAACCCGCAGAGAGGGTTGAACCCCAAGAGCCAGTAAGGGGTGAGATGGGGTACCGAGAAATGGTCCCAAGGGAACCATTGTATGTGAGGTTTAAGAGAATGGCACCTCCAGAGTTCGATGGATCAACAAATCCACTCGAGGCTGAGGAATGGTTAGCATCCATTCAGACAGTGTTTCAGTTTATGGAACTCACCGACAGGGAGAAAATTCAGTGCGCCGCTTTTGTATTAAAGAAAGATGCCCGCTATTGGTGGGAATCAGTGTGCGCCAGAAGGAATGTGAGATAGATGTTGTGGGATGAATTCCTATGGGAATTTAACCGTAAGTATTACAACCTAGAAGCCCTGAAGACTCAACAGAATGAGTTCAACAATTTTAAGCAGGGCGACTAGACAGTTGTAGAAGCATGCCGACGATTTGATCAGTTGGCACGACTATGTCCTCAGTTGGTTCCAACAGAGGAAGAGAAGGTTAGGAGGATGGTTAATATGCTCCGTGGAGATATAGCCACCGTTGTGAAAAGTGGGGAGTATCCACCAACCACGGTAGCCGATCTAGTTAATCGGGCAATACGTGCAGAGCATAACATTGCCAAATCCAGAGAGGAATGAGCTAAGATGTGGGAAGACAAGAAGAAACAGAGAGAAAAGGCACAGGCACCCAATAAGCAGAGCTCTGGTGCTAATCCACAAAGCCAAGGAAGTCGTAGCGACCAGGGATCGAAACCTGGACAGGGGAACCAGCAAAACCGAAGCAAGAGGAAAGGGAATCGCAATCGGAATCAGCGAAACCCCCAACAGAAGCAGGACCAGTATACCAGTCCTAGTGTTCCTATCTGCCTGACCTATGGAAAGAAACACTCCGGAGAATGTAAAGTCGGCACAGATGTATGCTATACGTGTGGATAGAAAGGACATTATGCAAGGCAGTGTCCGTTCAAAGCAGGATCTCCTGGAACGGCTCCACAAAGGCCACCAGTTCCACAATTTCACGCCATGCAAGCACATAAGGTATTCTCTACCCCTCAGCTGAACAGAGTAGAAGCTGCTCCACAGGCCAATGCTCACTTAATGACATACACTAAGGTGGAAGCTGAGGCAGGCACGTCCAGCGTAGTGACAGGTCAGCTTACTGTTGCCCATGTCCCTGCACGAGCATTATTTGATTCAGGGGCCACACAAACATTTGCATCAGTAGAATTTGTTAAACGAATACTACATGCTCAAGAGAGGATAGGGCAAGCCTTTAAGACAGCACTACCATCAGGTGATGTGTTGTTGTCTAGTCACTGGTTACGTCACGTACCAGTAGAGATAGCAGGAAGAGAACTAAGTGCAGACCTAGTTGTTCTGAACTTAGTAGATTATGATGTGATCCTAGGAATGGATTTTCTAGGAAAGTATAATGCTACAATAGACTGTAGAAAGAAAAGGGTAGTTTTTCAGCCAGATGGAGAACAGGTGTTTTAGTACATGGGTTCCACATCAGGGACACCCATACGTTTTATTAGTTCCCTAGAAGCCCGACGATTGATGTCTAGCGGATGCACTGGATATTTGGCGTATGTGGTGGACAGGAACCAAGAGGGGAAACATCAACCAGAAGACGTTCCCATAGTCAAGGAGTTCCTAGACGTTTTTTCAGAGGAACTACCCGGACTTCCTCTAGATTGGGAAATAGCTTTTGAGATAGAGCTTCTCCCCGGCACCGCACCAATATCCAAAGCACCGTACAGGATGGCTCCAACAGAACTGAAAGAGTTGCGGGTTCAACTCCAAGAAATGTTAGACAAAGGCTTCATCAGACCGAGTTTCTCACCATGGGGAGCTCCGGTCCTCTTTGTCAAGAAGAAGGACGGCACGCTTCGGATGTGCATAGATTAGAGAAGAAGACATTTCCAGAACGGCATTCAGAACTCGGTATGGACACTACGAATTCTTAGTGATGTCGTTTGGACTTAAAAATGCCCCAGCGGCATTTATGGACCTTATGAACAGAGTCTTCAGAGAGTATTTAGATAAGTTTGTTATTGTTTTTATCGATGACATCCTTATATACTCACGAGATCCACAGTAGCACGCAGAACATTTAAGGATCGCACTACACACGTTGAAGAAACATCAGCTATATGCGAAGTTTTCTAAGTGCGAGTTCTGGTTAGATAAAGTCCACTTCCTCGGACATGTAGTATCCAAGGAAGGAATCACCGTGGATCCAGCAAAGGTTGAAGCGGTTGAGAAGTGGCCAGTTCCAAAGAGTGTTACGGAAATTCAAAGTTTCCTAGGATTGGCAGGGTATTACAGAAGGTTTGTGGAGGGATTTGCTCGTCTTGTAGCTCCTCTCACTGCCTTAACCAGAAAAGATAGAAGGTATGAATGGACAGATGGATGTGAACAAAGTTTCAGAGGGATCAAAAGAAGATTAATTAGTGCTCCAGTACTCACGATCCCAGAAGAGGGAAAAAAATTTGACATCTACAGTGATGCCTGAAAGGCAGGACTAGGAGCCGTGTTGATGAAAAATGGCAAGGTCATTGCATACGCATCCCGGCAACTGAAGGATCACGAGCGTAATTACCCAACACATGATCTTGAGTTAGCCGCAGTAGTTTTTGCGCTCAAGTTATGGCGGCATTACCTATATGGGGTTCAATGCCAAATTTATACGGACCGTCAGAGGCTAAAGTACTTCTTCACGCAGAAGGAGCTTAATATGAGACAAAGACGATGGCTTGAACTTGTGAAGGACTACGATTGTGAAATCCTTTACCATCTAGGTAAAGCCAATCGAGTAGCAGACGCTTTGAGTAGAAACCCAGCACTACGGACTCCAGTGGAGACCGAATTGTTGCCCAAGCAGCTTCAACAAGAGATTAATCTCCTAGACCTCGAATTAATCTCTGGTAAGTTAGCTTCTCTGAGGCTGCAGCCTGTGCTACAGGACGAGATACGAGAAGCTCAGAAAGGTGATCCAATTATGGATGGATACAGGAAGGAGATAGTAGATAATGCAAGGTCGAATTTCAGCCTTTCAAAGGACGGAATTCTCCTATACCAAAGAAGAATTTGTGTACCGGATCAAGAGGGGATCAAGAAGCAGATACTCGCGGAAGCGCACAGCACGCCATATTCCGTACACCCAGGTGCCACCAAAATGTATCAAGATTTGAAACAACATTTTTGGTGGAGGTGAATGAAGAACGACAAAGTTGACTACGTTAGTCGCTGCTTGACATGCCAAAAAGTCAAAGCAGAACATCAGAGACCAGCTGGAAGCTTACAGCCACTAGAGATCCCGGAATGGAAGTGGGAACACTTAGCCATGGACTTTGTGACCGGACTTCCGAGGACCAGTGAGGGATACGATGCCATTTCGGTAGTCGTGGATCGGCTAACGAAATCAGCGCATTTCATTCCGATCAAGATAACTTACTCCTTAGAGAGGTTAGCTGAGTTATACGTGGCTAAGGTAGTAAAGCTACATGGAGTACCAGTTAGTATAGTGTCGGACAGAGACAGCCGATTTACCTCCAATTTTTGGAGAAGTGTTCAGGAAGCGATGGGGTCAGAATTATGCTATAGCACAGCGTTTCATCCCCAGACGGATGGGCAGTCCGAGAGGACCATTCAGACCCTAGAAGATATGCTTCGCGCATGCACAATGGATTTCAAGGGCGCATGGAGTGTGAAGTTGCCATTGATCGAATTCTCGTATAATAATAGTTACCAAGTTTTCATCGGCATGGCCCCGTATGAAGCACTTTACGGAAGGAAGTGTAGATCCCCAGTTCATTGGTATGACACTCGGGAAAAGCAGCTTCACAAGACGGAATTCGTTCAAGAGGCCATTGAGACAGTGCAAAAGATTCATAGAAGATTAGAGACAGCTCAGAGCCGGCAAAAGAGCTATGCAGATAAACGACAGAGACCCTTGGAATTTTTTGTAGGGGACTCTGTATTCCTAAAAGTCGCACCAATGAAGGGTGTGATGCGTTTTGGGAAGAAAGGTAAGCTGAGCCCACGTTACATAGGGCCTTTCGAGATCATTGAAAGAATGGGAAAGGTAGCTTATCGACTAGCTCTACCACAAGAGTTAGCCTCAGTGCACAGTGTGTTTCATGTAGCAATGCTCCGAAAGTATATCTCGGATCCATCGCACGTGTTACAGTATGAGCCTATCCAGGTTCACGAAGATTTGTCCTATGAGAAACAACCAGTCCAAATTCTAGCCAGAGAAGAAAGGAAACTCAGAAGTCGTAGTATCCCAAAGGTTAAAGTGCAGTGGAAAAATCACAATGTTGCAGAAGCCACTTGGGAAGTAGAAGAAGAGATCAGACAGAAGTACCCCCAGTTGTTCTGATTTTCAGGATGAAAATTCCTTGAGGGGTGAATGTAATGACCGGAAAAATATTAAGTCAAATTCGGACAGTCCGGTATTTGACCGTAATTATTCCCGGAATAGAAAGTAGTAGAAATATTGATGTAATCAGGAAAGTATTATGTAGAAACTTTATATACGGGGTAAAATCACCCGAAAAGTGTAAAGTTATAATACGAATATTTTTACAGAGAAAATTCGTAAACATCAGTTGTGAATAGTTAAATATCGGTTAAAAGTTAGAAATTTTAACAGGTATATTTTAGTTATGAAAAACTGAAATATTTGGTAAATGACCAAATGACCAGTTAGAAAAAGAGTAGAAATATTAGAAGAAAGGAAAATGGCAAAAGTTCCTGAAACAGAATTTCCCCGAGTCAGTTAAAGCGGGAAACTGCAAAAAAAAAACGAGTACCGCGAGGGTACGCGTTTTGGGTAATTCTGGATCGTTTAAAATGAGAATTTCAGAAAAAGAAATTGACTATTGAGATACCTAAGAGAAGTGGGTTGAATATGAGAAATTTGACCCAGGGTGCTCGGCAGTCCAGAAATGCAGTATAGAGCCTGTACCAGGTGTGAAATTATCGATACCGGAAAGAGACTCGTTTTGAAAAACGGAAAGTTTGGCCTCAATAAGAAAAATATGGGGAACACGGAACCACTTAAATTAAGTGTGAAACTTAATTAGAATTAGTCAAATTAAATTATAGGAATTAAAGGGATTTCTTTAATTTAATTTAGAAAGAAATGAGAGATATTATTAGAAATAATATTATAATATTCATTATTACACTTTAAGAGGCCTACGGATGACATTAGAAGCCAAAATTGCTTCTTTTTCTAAGTGTGGCCGAGAGATAGAGGAAAGAAAGAGAAAAGAGAGAAAATCAAGGGAAAATCAAGGAATCACCCGTTTTCGCCGAAATTTCTTCCATTCAGTCCGGTAGAAACATAACCCGAGGCATTCTAGCGGAGAATCTCAACTTTTCAAGGTAAGATTTCGGATTTTTCATGAGAAACTGCTTGCTTTTTCATTTTTATGAATAGTAAATCATCTCGGAAAAAATCCGTAAAATTGAAAAACGAAACCGAGGTTTTGTCGGGGACTACGATAGGAGTTTAATGTGTAAGTATGGAAATGATTGAACAAATTTTTTTTGGATTTGCACTAAAAATCAAAAAATCCCTAGAAATGGAGGAAATGCATTTTTGTTCAATTTATGTAGCAATTTGTGTTCAGGAATGTGAATCTGGACTACAGGTACCGAAATCAAAAGTAAAATGAGTTATTGAAAACTCGGAAAATTAGAAAAAACAAGGCGAAACTCTGCCGAAATTTCTAAAAAGCTAGTTAGTAAGCATCGAATTAAGAATTCAATTCTCGAGAATGAGTAACAATTTTAAAGCTCAGAATTGAATAGATTAAGATTCAGAAATCGAGATACACGAATAGGTGTAATTTGCCTTTTGAGCTAGAATTCGGCCTAGAGGGGTTAAGTTCGAAATGAGTTGAAATTGGGTTTAGGAATCCAAGTATGAGAAATTTTGATGCTTGAAATAGGTGGTTAATACCTATTTCCATGAAACAGGTTTTGGCACGAGAGCCGAAGCAACAAGAAAGAACTTCCAACGAGCGGGAATCCCAACGGATTACCGGTAAGTATAGACATATATGTTTGTCTGGACTCGAGTAAGCTATAGTTAGACTTAGAACTATGAATTTACTTATGTTCCTAAGTCTATGTGATTACATGTGATTATACGTGTTTGGAGGGCTTAGTGCTCTAGATTGAAAAAGGGCAACATATGGTTACCCTTATGCACATTAAATACTGACGGGTCGTCGGCCTCCGCAAGGGAGGGAAATCTCACAGAGTAGAGATTCCGACTAGACCAGCCAGTAAGAAATGACAAGTAAAGTAAAAAGACTGACGGGTCGTCGGCCTCTGCAAGGGAGGGAAATGTCACAGAGTAGAGATTCCGACTAGACCAGCCAGTAAGAAATGACCAGTAAAGTAAAAGACTAACGGGTCGTCGGCCTCCGCAAGGGAGGAAAAATCTCAAAGAGTAGAGATTTCGACTAGACCAGATAGTAAGCTGGGGCCCAGGCCCACAGAAGTAAGAACAGAAAGATAGAAAGTAGTTTAAAGCATGTTTCACACGAGCATATTGGCATCATAACTCTTAATGTAATTTCTATTAGTTTATGATGTATGCATGTTTATACTTGCTGAGCGTTAGCTCATCAGTTTACTCATGTGCAGGTAACAAAGGTAAGCAGCCAGCCATATAGTGGTTTGCTTGATGGACAGGCGGAGGCAAGGATGGCGGAAATGTCATGGGTACACGGGAGTGGTCTTTACTACGCTCACTTAGAAAACAATTTTCTGCTGCAGAGTAATGTAATATAGAATACTAGTATGTATGTTCAGTTCTAAGAAGAAGATATTACAACCATTGTCTTAGTAAAGAACAACGTACTGTAATAAGTTAAGATAAGTTTTCGGGAACTAGTATGATATCCGAATTCTTAAAGTAATAGCAAGATATGTTATTAGTGTAACAACATAACATGTTAAGAACCTGAGGGTTAAAGTAAGGAAAAAAAAATTTACCCGCACATGAACGTAAATTAAAGAGACAATAGTCTACCAACAAATAATGGATTAGACTATAGCTTAGCCCATTAGTAGAGTAGTATAAGGAACGGCGACCGCGTCACGAGGGCGCGGGACGCCACAGTGATAACTTGTAAACTCTTATTCTCTCAAAAGAAATACAAAAAATACAGTGGATGTAACTCTAATTTTACGGACTGAACCACTATAAAATCCTTTGCGTTTGCTTATATACAGTTTAGTTAACACACAAATACACTTATCCACCAAATATTCAAACTTTCACTACACACATAGGCTGGTAATCCGAAAGGAAACCCCAAGGTAACCCGGCCGGTTTTTGTTGGCGAAATTTAACCGTCAACAGGTAGTTTTGTCATTACACTAGTCAAAATTGAGAATATCCTAGTATATATGTTTGATGAGGTTCAAAATGAGTGACATACTTTTTAAATAAACCCAAATTACAAGATATATTAAAAAACTTTTTCAAATTTTATTATGATTGGTTGTGATATTTTAATTGATTTAGCAGGTCGATAGGAGAAAATAATTATGAAAAGATTGTATGGAAAAAATGTTTAAATAGAGACATTTGAAAAAAAAAATCTTCACCAAGAGCAAATAAATTAGAAAAAATATATATATTTAAATAAAGACATTTTTTTAAATAGTAAATAGGAATAAATTAAAGAAAATATTTGTTAATGAGGGGGCATCTATGAAATTTTGTTTATAAGGACGTATATATAAAAAGTTTTTTAAAATGAATTATTTTCATAAATACTTCCGAAATATGTATTTTTTTTTAAAATGCCTCTTGATATTGTAAAACAGTTCAAAACACCTTAATCCATAAAAAAAGATGTCAAATTACCCCTTCCATCCCCTTCTGTTCATCACTTAGATGGAAAATAGGTATTAAAAGTTAATTAAAGATATTTAACAAATAAAAATCAGTTATTTAAATAGTAATAAAATAAAATAATGAAATCCAAAATACTCTTCATCTTCATCAATGGCAGCCCATAAATCATAGTCTTCTACGCCAAACTCCCCAACAAAAAGCAACCACTTTCAGACCAAAGAAACTAAGACAACCCAACAAATTTCCAGTGGAAACAACTTCCTATGGCGACTTTATGGCGATTCAAATCAGGAAGAATGAAAATAAAAAAGAAAAAGAACGCTTTGAAAGTCACGTTTTGTTTTCTTCAATGGAGGAATCCAAATTTCAGTGGAATCAAATCTCGTGTTCCCAAGTCTCAATCTTTTCACTATTCTAGACTGAATTCGGCAAATTTTCAGCCGAAGCTGTCAGCTTCTCCGTCAGTGGAGAAACCACCTACTTTGATTAAACTTTCTTCATTTCATTCAAACATCTCCAAAACTCAAATCGGTAAAATTTCAACCAAAAAAAAAAAAAAACAGATTCAATCTTATTCAAACACTGATGCCCCCTCAATGGCAATCTGACCTCATCGTTGAGCAACCGAAGCGATGACTCTTAACTTTCGGTCATTATTTCTACGTTCATACTCAGCTCATTTCTAATCTTTTACTACTTTTTAGTTACAACTTCTTAAAAATTCAGGTTATTTTTTTTCTTCAATAGTAAAATTAATATTAATAATCTTTGGCGGAATAAAACTTTGTTCAGTAATTTTTATAAAACTCGAATATCAGAAATTACTATTCTGAAAACATTTTCAACTTTTCTTTTAAAACCTTGAACTTGTTCTCCTTAATCGTTGTCATGTATTTAACCTATCATTCGTATACCATTAAAATTCATACGCCATTAATATAATAGCATTTTGGATACATTAAACATACCTTGTGACTTGAGGTTGTTATGCATAGCCTCATTGTCTCGTATACTTTACTTTCATAACATAATCCGTCTACATTCATAAAACCATATTTACTTTATACACATAAGGCTTAGCAGCGTTTCTAAAACACGTGATGCATCCATTATCCACTTGCCCACATCCCACTACTTCATCCTTTTCCGCGCGCCCAGCAAAGAGGTTTCAAGGAGCTGGTGTCTTACCCGAGCTTCCTACAACACGAACAAATAGGATGAGCTTTCGCTCAGCAAGTAATAACGGTTCACAATAAATACCAAACAGTAATGCATACCCATATATGCATTCATATCATACGTCCTAACACGCTTCCTAAACATTCAAAGTGTTCATCATATTATGCTTTCTTTTCTTTTGTATTAGGCTCTCTTTTCTTTCGTTTCACACTTCTTGACATCTTTCGTTTTCATGTCGTTCATTTTTCATAGCTTTTACTACTTATGGGTCACATCCTGTTGTACCATTGCCTGCATAGCCAGTAGAGTAGCTAACCAAACCAACTCACTCACGGTTTCATTTCATTCATAATCATGATAACATTTCCTCGCGAATGCCAGTACAAATAGTATTATTAACTTCTTATCATTCGCCATGTTTATTTACTCATCATCTTTCTGTCATTATTTCATATTATGATAGTAATTTTAATCTTATCGTCTTACTGTCATCTTTTATAAAAATGACAGTAATTTCAGTCATCGTGGTACATCTTTGAGCATTTTTACTAATTTCATATGAAATTGGACTTTATTCAAATGTTTGACTTTTGTTGACTTTGACTTTGACTTTATCGCAGATTAAAATTCTATTGCTAATACAAGTCCATAGGCATATTCAAAGCAACAAACAAGTTTCATAAACATCTTTCACTTAGTGACATACAATGAAATCATCATATGCACAGTTGTGTGCAACACAAGGAAATACTCTTGTTTGTGGTATAGACATAGAAAAACTATTGTACTCACAGGAGTTCTGCTAAGGTCACGGCTTTTAAGTCTCCAAAAACCTTGCTTCCTTGATCGCCTATTTTCCGATCATTAGATTTACAATCTAACATCAGTAATTGAAAAACAATTTGATTCGAATTCGTGGTTTCGTAAATGTTATTTTCTTAAAGTGCGTGTGTCGTTTCTAAATTCCTTAAAGAGATCTACAATTTCATCTTCAGTATCCGGACTCAAACATCACGTGTTGGAAAATAATGGCATCAAGTGCGCAGTGGAATTTTTAAAAAATTTAAATCAATGCCAAAGCCAATCAACAACATGTTCATAATGTTAAATACTAAAGATCTAAATCACACCTTTTGAGATTTAGGAAACTGCACGTCTGACAGATCAAAGCGTTCCAAACAGCAACTAGAAGAGCCTCAACCAACTGGACTTCTTTGCTATTCTCATTTCCACGATCGGAGTGTGGGTGGGCACATGTCGTTCAATCTCCTCTTGGTATTCTTGATCTCCTTCCAATCACAAGAGAGCCAAAGAAAAAATTATTGGCATGCGTGAGACTTAGAAGCCAAATACCATTTCTTATCCTAAGTGTGGCCGAGAGAATAGAGAAAAGAGAGAGAAAAGAGAGAAAATCAAGGGAGAATCAAGAAATCAACCGTTTTCGCTGAGAATCTCAACTTTTCAAGGTAACATTTCAGATTTTCATGAGAAACTGCATGCTTTTTCGTTTTGATGAATAGTAACTCATCTCGAAAAAAATCTGTACAACTAAAAAATGAAACTGAGGTTTTGTCGGGGACTATGATAGGAGTCTAACGTGTAAGTATTGAAACGATTGAACAAAATTTTTTGGATTAACACTAAAAAGTTCAGGGATGTGAGTCTTGACTCTAGGTACCGAATCAGAAGTAGAACGAGTTATTGAAAACTTGGAAAACTAGAAAAACAAGGCGAAACTCTACCAAAATTTCTAAAAACTAGTTATTAAGTGTTGAGTTGAGAATTCGACTCTTGAGAATGAGCAATAGTTTTAAAGCTTGGAAGTGAATAGCTTACGATTTAGAAACTGAGATATACGAATAGGTGTAATTTACCTCTTGAGTTAGAATTCGGCCTAGAGAGGTTGAGCTCAGAAATGAGTTTGATATTGGATTTAAGAATCGAAGTATGAGAAATTTTGATGCTTGGAATAGGTAGTTAATACCTATTTCCATGAGACAAGTTTTGGCACGAGAGCCGAAGCAACGAGAAAGAACTTCCAACAAGCGAGAATCCTAGTGGATTAACGATAAGTATAGACATATATGTTTGTCTGGACTCGAGTAAACTGTAGTTAGGCTTAGAGCTATGAATTTACTTATGTTCCTAAGTCTATGTGATTATATGTGATTATATGTGTTTGGAGGGCTTAGTGCTCTAGATTGCAGAAGGGCAATATATGGTTACCCTTATGCACAGTTAAAGTATGCAAGAAGTATTATGCATTTGATGTTAGCATGTGCACGTAAAGAAACGTTGCATATCATTCAGTAAAGTAAAAGACTGACGGGTCGTCGGCCTCCCAAGGGAGAAAAATCTCAAAGAGTAGAGATTCTGACTAGACCAAACAGTAAGCAGTGGCCAGTAAAGTAAAAGACTGACAGGTCTTCGGCCTCCCAAGGGAGGAAAATCTTAAGAGTAGAGATTCTGACTAGACCAGACAGTAAGCAAGGGCCCAGGCCCACAGAAGTAAGAACAGAAAGACAAAAAGCAGCTTAAAGCATGTTTCACACGAGCATATTTGCATCATAACTCTTAATGTAAATTTTTACTAGTTTATGATGTATGCATGTTTATACTTGTTGAACGTTAGCTCATTAGTTTTCTCGTGTGCAGGTAACAAAGGTAAGCAGCCAGTCATATAGTGGTTTGCTTGATGGACAGGCGGAGGCAAGGGTGGCGGAAATGTCATGGGTACACGGGAATGGTCTTTACTATGCTCGCTTAGAAATTAAATTCTGCTACAGAGTAATGCAATATAGAACCCTAGTTTGTATGTTTCAGTTCAAGAGAAAAATGTCACGATCATTGTCTTAGTAAAGAAAAATAGATTGTAATAAGTTAAGACATGTTTTCAGGGACTAGTTGATATCCGAATCCTTAAAGTAATAGCAAGATATGTTATTAGTGTAACAACATAACATGTTAAGAACACGAGGATTAAAGTAAAGAAAAAAAATTACCTGCATATGAACGTAATTTAAAGAGACGATAGTCTAGAAATGAATAATGGATTAGACTATAACTTAGCCTATTAGTAGTAGTATAAGAATGGCGACCGCGCCGTAAGGGCATGAGTCGTCACAGTTGGTATCAGAGCGGCGTTCCTATTCCTGCCATGACAAGTTCCGCACCTATGCTTCTGCACAGTCCAGGTAAAGAATACGTTGTGGGGACTGGTAAGAACGTTTCTAACCTCATGGTTGTGACAAACAGAGAGGTCGGTACCCACTCTTACTAGATATAGCCATCCACCAGTGGATTGGGAGTTAAGGGCTCTAGAGTCCATGGCGACCAAGGCTGCACACCGAGCAAGGAGAGGTCTGACAAAAGAGTACCAGCGTTGGCTAGTCCCACGATCGGATCAGACCCTCGCACAGTTCATTACTGAGGCCAAGCAGTGTGAACGCCAGATGCTAGAGGAAAGGATAAGGCCAACGGGGTTAGGCGAGACTTCCCATTTTCTAATACCCATATCAGGAGACATGACACGGAGGCCACTACCTCTCGACAGTGATCGAGACCTAAGGTAGAGGTAGCAGACGAGCCTATAGTCGTTCGGCAAAGATGGACCTACGTTAGGACCGTTTGTGAGGAAGCTAGTGGTAGCCCTCAATTGGATTCAGAGGAAGACCCTGAGGAGGATCTCGAGGATGATCCGGAAGAGGATCCCGAGGAGGATCCTGAGGAACACTTAGATGATGAGGATTAAGTTAGGACTTCGCGTTCTATTTATTTGAATATGACGCATTATGTAAATAGTATTGAGGAACTTAGACTAACAATGTTTTATATATGATGTGATATGTATGAAATGGGACATGCATAATATAATTGACTGAAAGGCTTAAAAACCTTAACTTTTGTGATGATTTGTATATGATGTGATATGCATGAGATGGGACATGCATAATAGGAGAACATATAGAACATATGTTTTGCTAGTTGATATGAGAATCAATGATAGTTTAAAGTATTGACAGTCAAGAAACTCTTGAAGCAGTTCTTTTTGCGCTTAGACTAGCGATGTTGCTCTTTTGATTTATATAGACACATCAACATGGTTCGTACACGTCCAAAGAGAACACAAGCATAACAGAATCTCCAGCACCAGACCTACCTGAAGAAGTAGCAGGTCTGAAGGGGCAAATAGCAGCCCAGGCTGAGGAAAGTAGACAATTACGAGAATTGCTTACCCAGTTGATTCAGGGTCAGCAGGTTGGAGGAGCACCCCTTCCGCAGGCTGTGCCAACACAAGCCGCCCAACCTGAGCAACCCCCAGAGAGGGTTGGACCCCAAGAGCCAGTAAGGGGTGAGATGGGGCACCGAGTAATGGTCCCATGGGAACCATTGTATATGAGGTTTAAGAAAATGTCACCTCCAGAGTTCGATGGGTCAACGGATTCACTCGAAGCTGAGGAATGGTTAGCATCCATTCAGACAGTGTTTGAGTTTATGGAACTCACTGACAGGGAGAAGATTCAATGCGTCGCCTTCGTGTTGAAGAAAGATGCGCGCTATTGGTGGGAATCAGTGTGCGCTAGAAGGAATGTGAGACAGATGCTATGGTAGAAATCCCTGTGGGAATTTAACCGTGAGTATTACAACTTAGAAGCCCTGAAGACTTAGCAGAAGGAGTTCAAAAATTTCAAACCGGGTGACATGACAGTTGTTGAGGCATGCCGACGATTTGATCAGTTGGCACGACTGTGTCCTCAGTTGGTTCCAACAAAGGAAGAGAAGGTTAGGAGGATGGTTAATATGCTCCGAGGAGATATAGCCACCGTTGTGGAAAGTGGGGAGTATCCACCAACCACGGTAGCCGATCTTGTGAACCGAGCAATACGTGCGAAGTATAACATTGCCAAATCTAGATAGGAACGGGCTAAGATGTGGGGAGACAAGAAGAAACAGAGAGAAAAGGGACAGGCACCCACTAAGCAGAACCCCGGTGCTAATCCGCAAAGCCAAGGAAGTCATAGCAACCATGGATCGAAACCTAGACAGCAAGAGGAAAGGGAATCGTAATCAGAATTAGCGAAACCCCCAATAGAAGCAGGACTAGTATACTAGTCCTAGTGTTCCTATCTACCTGACCTGTGGAAGGAAACACTCCGGAGAATGTAAACCCGACACAGATGTATGCTATACGTATGGACAGAATGGACATTATGCAAGGTAGTGTCCATTCAAAGCAGGATCTCCTGGAACGGCACCGCAATGGCCACAAGCTTCATAATTTCACGCCATGCAAGTGCAGAGGGTAGTCTCGACCCCTCAGCCGAATAGATTAGAAGCTTATCCACAGGCCAATGCTCACTTAATGACATACACCAAGGAGGAAGCTGAGGCAGGCACGTCCAACATAGTGACAGGTCAGCTTACTGCTGCCCATGTCCCTGCACGAGCATTATTTGATTCAGGAGCCACACATACATTTGCATCAGTAGAATTTGTTAAGCGAATACTACATCCTCAAGAAAAGATAGGGCAAGCCTTTAAGATAGCGCTACCATTAGGTGATGTATTGTTGTCTAGTCACTGGTTAGCTCACGTACCAGTAGAGATAGCAGGAAGAGAACAAAGTGCAAACCTAGTTGTACTAAACTTAGTAGACTATGATGTGATCCTAGGAATGGATTTTCTAGGAAAGTATAATGCTATATTAGACTGTAGAAAGAAAAAGATAGTTTTTCAGTCAGAAGGAGAACAGATGTTTGAGTACATGGGTTCCATATCAGGGACACCCAGACGTTTTATTAGTTCCCTAGAAGCCCGACGATTGCTGTCTAGCGGCTGCACTAGATATTTGGCGTATATGGTGGACAGGAACCAAGAGGGGAAACACCAACCAGAAGACGTTCCTGTAGTCAAAGAGTTCCTAGACGTTTTTCCAGAGGAACTACCCGGACTTCCACCAGATCGGGAAATAGCTTTTGAGATAAAGCTTCTCCTCGGCACCTCATTAATATCCAAAACACCGTATAGGATGGCTCCAGCGGAACCAAAAGAGTTGTGGGTTCAACTCTAAGAGATGTTAGACAAAGGCTTCATCAGACCGAGTTTCTCGCCATGGGGAACTCCGGTCCTCTTTGTCAAAAAGAAGGATGGCACGCTTCGGATGTGCATAGATTATAGAGAGCTCAACAAAGTCACCATCAAGAACAAGTACCCATTGCCACGAATCGATGACTTGTTTAACCAGTTGAAGGGAGCTACCACATTTTCGAAGATAGACCTTCGATCGGGGTATCATCAACTTAAGATTAGAGAAGAAGACATTTCCAGAATGACATTCAGACTTGGCATGGACACTACGAATTCTCAGTGATGCCGTTTGGACTTAAAAATGCCCCAGGGGCGTTTATGGACCTTATGGACAGAGTCTTCAAAGCGTATTTAGATAAGTTTGTTATTGTTTTCATCGATGACATCCTTATATACTCTCGAGGTCCATAGGAGCACGCAGAATACTTGAGGATCGCACTACACACATTGAAGAAACATCAGCTATATGCGAAGTTTTCTAAGTGCGAGTTTTGGTTAGATAAAGTCCATTTCCTCAGGCATGTAGTATCCAAGGAAGAAATCACCGTGGATCCAGCAAAGGTTGAAGCAGTTGAAAGGTGGCCAGTTCCAAAGAGTGTTACAGAAATTCAAAGTTTCCTAGGATTGGCGAGGTATTACAAAAGGTTCGTGGAGAGATTTGCTCGTCTTATAGCTCCTCTCACTGCCTTAACCAGAAAAGATAGAAGGTATGAATGGACAGATAAATGTGAGCAGAGTTTTAGAGAGATCAAAAGAAGATTAATTAGTGCTCCAGTGCTCATGATCCCAGAAGAGGGAGAAAAATTTGACATCTACAGTGATGCCTCCAAGACAGGACTAGGAGCTATGTTGATGCAGAATGGCAAGGTCATTGCTTATGCATCTTGGCAACTGAAGGATCACGAGCGTAATTACCCAACGCATGATCTCGAGTTAGCCGCAGTAGTTTTTGCGCTAAGTTATGGCGGCATTACCTATATGGGGTTCAATGCCAAATTTATATGGACCATCAGAGGCTAAAGTACTTCTTCATGAAGAAGGAGCTTAATATGAGACAAAGACGATGGCTTGAACTTGTGCAGGACTACGATTAGGAAATCCTTTACCATCCAGGTAAAGCGAATCGTGTAGCAGACGCTTTGAGCAGAAACCCAGCACTACGGACTCCAGTGGAGACCGAATTGTTGCCCAAGGAGCTTCAACAAGAGATTGATCACCTAGACCTCAAATTAATCTCCAGTAAGTTAGCCTTTCTGAGATTGCAGCCTATGCTACAAGACAAGATACGAGAAGCTCAGAAAGGTGATCCAATTATGGATGGATACAGGAAGGAGATAGTGGAGAATGCAAGGTCAAATTTCAGCCTTTCACAGGACGAAATTCTCCTATACCAAAGAAGAATTTGTGTACCGGATCAAGAAGGGATCAAGAAGCAGATACTAGTGGAAGCGCACAGCACGCCATATTCCATACACCCAGGTGCCACCAAGATGTATCAAGATTTGAAACATCGTTGTTGGTGGAGGCGAATGAAGAACAACATAGTTAACTATGTTAGTCGTTGCTTGACATGTCAGAAGGTCAAAGTAGAACATCAGAGACTAGCTGGAAGCTTACAGCCACTAGAGATTCTGGAATGGAAGTAGGAACACTTAGCCATGGACTTTGTGACCGGACTTCTGAGAACCAGTGAGGGATACGATGCCATTTGGGTAGTTGTGGATCAGCTAATGAAATCAGCGCATTTCGTTCCGATCAAGATAATTTACTCCTTAGAGAGGTTAGCTGAGTTATACATGGCTAAGGTAGTAAAGCTACATGGAGTACCAGTTAGTATAGTGTCGGACAGAGACAACCGATTTACCTCCAATTTTTGGAGAAGTGTTTAGGAAGTGATGGGGTCAAAATTACGTTATCACACAGCATTTCATCCCCAGACAGATGGGCAGTCAGAGAGGACCATTTAGACCTTAGAAGATATGTTTCGTGCATGCGCAGTGGATTTCAAGGGCGCATGGAGTATGAAGTTGCCATTGATCGAATTATCGTATAATAACAGTTATCAAGCTTCCATCGGCATGGCCCCGTATGAAGAACTTTACGGAAAGAAGTGTAGATCCCCAGTTCATTGTTATGACACTCAAGAAAAGCAGCTTCACAAGACGGAATTCGTTCAAGAGGCTATTAAGATAGTGCAAAAGATCCGCAGAAGATTAGAGACGACTCAGAGCTGGCAGAAGAGTTATGCAGATAAATGCCGGAGACCCTTGGAATTTTCTGTAGGGGACTCCGTATTCCTGAAAGTCGCACCAATGAAGGGTGTGATGCGTTTTGGGAAGAAAGGTAAGCTGAGCCCACGTTACATAGGGCCTTTCGAGATCATTGAAAGAATAGGAAAGGTAGCTTACTGACTAGCTCTACCACCAGAGTTGGCTTCAGCGCACAATGTTTTTCATGTAGCAATGCTCCGGAAGTATATCTCGAATCCATCACACGTGTTACAGTATGAGCCTATCCAGGTTCACAAGGATTTGTCTTATGAGGAACAACCAGTTCAGATTCTAGCCAGAGAAGAAAGGAAACTCAGAAGTCGTAGTATCCTAATGGTGAAAGTTCAGTGGAAAAATCACAATATTGCAAAAGCCACTTGGAAAGTAGAAGAAGAGATCAGACAGAAGTACCCCCAGTTGTTCTAATTTTCAGGACAAAAATTTCTTGAGGGGTGAATGTAACGAACGGGAAAATTTTACGTCTAATCTGGACAGTCCGGTATTTGACCGAAATTCTCTCAAGAACAAAAAGTAATATAATTTTCAACTTGATCAAGGAAATATAATGTAGAAACTTGATGTATGGGGTAAAATTTCCCGAAAAGAGTAAAGTTATAATACGAATATTTTTACAAAAAAAATTCATAAATACCATTTGTGAATAGTAAAATATCAGTTAAAAGTTAAAAATTTTAGCGGGTATATTTTAGTTATGAAAAACTGAAATATTTGGTTTGTGATCAAATGACCAACTAGAAAAAGAGTAGAAATATTAGAAGTAAGGAAAATAGCAAAAGTTCCTGAAACAGGATTTTCTTGATTCATTCAAAGCAGGAAACAGCTTAAAAAACGAGTACCGCAAGAGTACGCATTTTTAGAAATTCTGAATCAATTAAAATGATAATTTCAGAAAAAGAAATTCGCTAATGAGATACCCAAGTAAATTGGATTGAACATGAGAAGTTTGACCCAGGGTACTCGACAGTCCAAAAAAGCAGTATAGAACCTGTACTGGTTGTAAAATTATCAGTACTGGAAAGAGACTCGTTTCGAGAAACGAAAAGTTTGGTCTCGACAAGAAAAATATGGGGAACATAGTGTTGGGAGTAGTGACCTGAAAGCATGAGATGTAAAAGGATATTTATTATTTATTTAATAAAATAGTTTATTCATCATTTTATGTGCATATATTTATGAATATTTAATGAATATCAAATAAAATTCCTTGATTATTTATGTAACCTTAAACATTGTATATAAGTGTTATATACAAGAGGATAATGTTTAAGGATAATAATCAAAAGTAACTGTTCATAATGAATTTAATTAAAGTTCGGAATCTTTAATTAAAACATTATTAATACATGTCATTCCCATTTAGAATGGAACGGTGTTATCCGCACTGTTAATATGGCGAGATATTGAATGAGTGTATTTCGCATAATGAGATTATGTGGAACATGGACGCAGACACAATATGAATTTCTAATAATTTCCGTTAAGCATAGAAATTCTAATTGAGTCTACCGATGGTCATATATAGAATGATCTTAATCCTGAGTTCTTAACAAACTCCTATTTATGGATTTATGTCTTTTGATTTACTCGGTACGGATTCTGAGACCCTGAATCCTATTCCTTGTATTTGGGAGACATAATGAAATAGGTAGCTGGGAATGTTATTATACGAGATGGAATCCATTCCTTCTTGAGAAAGAAGCAGATAAATAATTCTCTTGAGTGTTGATTCGGTACTTGGATTAGTAAGAGCGCTCTGGTTCATGAATGTGTTTTATGAATCACTATCCATTAGAGAATCAATGGTACTCAAGGATAAAGATGTAATTAGAGAGGTTAACGGATTCTACCTGACTCTAATTATGAATTATTTATGGATGATTGATCTATATGCAATGACTATATCAAATGGACACTTCACAGTTAGAAGTAATTAATGTCTATAATTTCGAGAGTGCAATTCCAAGTTTATAGTGGAGTAACTATTGAAATTAATAGAATTAATTAATTAATTAAAGTGTTTAATTAATTATTAATTTTATTGGAGCTCAGACTTATAGGTCTATTAGTCCCCGCGTCGTCCTTGTAATTCTACTAGACACAAAGGGCAAAATGGGAATTTTAGAATTACGGAATTCTAAAATTAAATACTCGAAGAATAATTAATTGAGAATTAATTATTATTTAAATAATGAGATTATTTAAATTTGAATTTGAACATATCTAGATTTATCCATTTAAATTTATTTGATAAGTTGTTTAATTTAGAATTCAAATTAATTTAAGTTTGACTTAAATTCGAATTTGAATCTGAATTAAAATTGGACTACTGGATAAAGGATAAAATATCTTCTCCTTCCCTATCTTATCTAGGCGCCACACACCGGGATAAAACCCTAGTGTGTGGCCGGCCACCTAAGGGATAAGGGGAAGGGATTTTTTGTTCCAAATTCAAAATTGGAGATAAGGATTTGATCCTATTTTGAAGTTTGACTTCTGCTCTTTAAATATGAGATAAATGAAAAATTGTGAGACAATTTTTGAAACACTTTTCAGCCCTAGAGAAAGTGTGTGGCCGGAATTCTCATATAGCAAAAAAAGAGAGTGAAAATTTTTCTCTCCAAAAATTCCACATCGTGCATGCGTTGGTGTTTGTGGAAATTCGAGTGTTTAAGAAACCGTTTTGTCTCACGTGTGCCCACACACATGTCTACGTGAAATCAAGGAATTGACGTGGAAGACTTTGGTGTTCTAAACACAAAGCTTGGAGCTAGGACTGTTCGTGGTCAAAGAAATTCAAGTTATCATCCGAGTCAGCTATCAGGTATTTTTTCGGTTGAACCTTGAATGATATAAATTAATGTGATTAATTTATTCGTGCATAAATTAATATAATCTATAGAGTATCTCAAAAGTTTTATGAAAATTTTTGTTATACACGATCCGCTATTCTGCTGCGTTTCCGCCGCCGAATTCGATTCGGCAACCAACAATTGGTATCAGAGCGGTTTATAGACGATATTAATTTATGCTTCGATTATTTGATAATCATAATTGATATTAAATATGTGATATTTAATTATGTATGTATGTGATGAGTAGGCACTTGCATTTATGGATGTTTATTTTTATTCATGATGATGAATGTATGGATGATGGATTTGGTCGTTAATTATATGGTTCCATGGATCGGTTTTTTCACCGTCAACAATTGACGCTAGAAGGAAGGCCTTCACCTAATTGATTATTCAATCAAGCAAGACGAAAGAATCATTTGAAAGGAAAAATTCCATAGCACCACGCTAACACACACATAGAGCATCTACCAAAGAAAGGAATCAACACATGGGCTGACAGCCCTATGATCATCCATTCACTTCGGAGATCAACAAAGTTGAACCAAAGGAAAAATACAGGGCTCCCCCAATACTGCCATGATATGATTGAAGAAGAGCACACCCGTCACCTCCCTGTAGAGGTAATGCTCAAAGCGTCACCTCCTGGTTGAGGCTAGATTACGACGACTCCTCCTGATAGAGGAGTCAATAATCCTCTTGATAATCTACCAGGAAGAGGCAAAGCCTCCCGGGAGTGGAGACAATAATCCTCCCAGTAGAGGCAAAACCTCTCGGTAGATGTGAAACCTCCCGATAGAGATGTTAGTTATGACGAGTCATCTCAGAAGAGGTGAAACCTCCCGGTTGAGGCTACGATTATGCTGACTCTTCCCAGTAAAGGTGTCAATTATGATGAATCTTCCCAATTAAGGTGAAACCTCCCCGTAGAGGTGTGACAACTCCTCCTGATAGAGGTGTCGATTATGATGAATTCTCTGGGTAGAGGTGAAACCTACCGATTGAGGTGTCGATTATGATGAGTCCTCCCGGTAGAGGTGTCAATTATGACGAATCCTCCCGATTGAGGTGAAACCTCCTAGTAGAGTTGTCGATTATGACGCATCCTCTCGATTGAGGTGAAACCTTCTGGTAGAGGTGTGAAAACTCCTCCCGGTAGAGGGGAAACCTACTGGTAGAGGTGTCGATTATGACGAATCCTCCCGGTAGAGTCAAAACCTCCCGCTTAAGGCAACGATTATGACAACTCCTCCTAGTGGAGGTGAAACCTCCTGGTTGAGGTTACGAGTATGCCAACGCCTCCTGATAGAGGTGGAGCCTCCCGGTAAAGGTGACCATTATAACAGTCCCTCCCAATAGAGGTGATGACTTATGGTGACCCTATCTTAGAGAGGCAAAGCCTCTCGATAGAGGTGATGATTCTAATGACCCCTAACGGTAGAGAGAAAGCCTCTCGGTAGAGATTGTTGGTTTCAAAAATAATTTCAGATGCAGAAGTGTGTATGAAGCGGATCGTGTATAACAACCCCTCCCAGTAGAGGTTGAGAATACAAGTATGCTAACCCCTCCCGGCAGAGGTGGAGCCTCCCAATAAAGGTGACCATTATAACAGTCCTTCCCAGTAGAGGTGACGACTTACGGCGACCCTATCTTAAAGAGGAAAGCCTTTCGATAGAGGTGATGATTCTGATGACCCTTCATGCTAGAGACAAAGCCTCCCGGTAAAGATTGTCAGTTTCCAAAACAATTTCAAATGCAGAAGTGTGTGTGAAGCGGATCGTGTATAACAAAAAATTTTATAAAACTTTGAGATGCTCTATAGATTACATTAATCTATGCACGAATAAATTAATCAAATTAATTTATTTACCTAATGAGCGATTAGGTCGATAACTTGAGTTCTTTGACCTCGAATGTTCCTTGCCGGAAGCTAGTTTAGAACACCTGAATCTTTCTCATCAATTCCTAAAATCTATGAATATGTGTGTGTGGGCACACTTGAAACAAAACGAGATTAGCAAATAATCACTCAAGGTTTCCATGAACACCAATGCATGCACGACGTAGAATTTTTGGAAGAAAACTTTTCCTTTCCACACACTATATAATTCTGCCACTATATACTTAGGAGAGCAAAAATTATGTTCAATCTCATATTTATAGAGTAGTAGTCAGACTCTCAGAAGAAGTCTAATCTTTATCTGTAAAATAAAGCTTGATAATTATCTCCCACTTCTAATTTGATTTTGAAACACAATTCACTCTCCCTTATCGACATGTTGGCCAGCCAACGAAGGGATATTCCTCTCTATTGTAGGTGCAATTGCAGCTAGGGAATAGGATAAATTTATGCATTTATCCTGCAGTCTAATTTTGTCTCAAATTCAAATTCACATTTAAGTCAAACTTAAATTGATTTGAATTTTAAATTGGATAGCTGATCAAGTAAGTCAATTGGATGACTTGGAGGGCAAGCAACTAAATCCCAGGGAAATTCACACTGTGCTGGGCGTTCACACTATGTGAACACCTTCACTTGTATGTTTTAAAATTCAAATTTAAACTTAAATAATCACATTATTTAACTAATAATTAATTCTCAATTAATTATCCTTGAGTGTTTTATTTTAGAATTCCATAATTCTAAAATTCTCATTTTACCCTTAGTATCTTGTAGTATTACAAGGACGATGCGGGGACTCATGGACCTATAATCTGAACTCCAATAAAATTAATAATTAAACTCTCTAATTAAATAATTAATTCTATTAATTTCAAAAGTTACTCTACTATAAACTTAGAATTGCACTCTCATAATTATAGGCGTAAATTACTTCTAAACTGTGAAGTGTCTATTTGATATGGTCATTACATGTACATCAATCCTCTATAAATAATTCATAATTAGAGCTAGGTGAAATCCGTTAACCTCTCTAATTACAACTTAATCCTTGAGTACCATTGATTCTCTAATGGATAGTGATTCATAAAACCAATTCATGAATCGGAGCTACTACTGGCCCAAGTACCGAATCAACCCTCAAGAGAATTATTTATCTACGTGTTTCTTAAGAAGGAATGGATTCCATCTCGTATAATAACATTTTCAGCTGCTCACTTCATCTTGCCTCTAAAATACATGAAGTAGGATTCAAGATCTCAGAATCCGTACTGAGTACATTAAAAGATACAAATTCATAAGTAGGAGTTTGCTAATAACTCAAGATTAGGATCATTCTATATATAACCATCGACAGGCTTAATTAGAATTTTTATACTTAAATTATCAGAAATTCATATTGTATCTGTGTCCCTAGTCCACACAATCTCCTTATGCATAATGCACTCATTCAATATCTCACCATATTAACAGTGCAGATAACACCGTTCCATTTTAAATGAGAATGAAATGTATTTGTAATGATTTAATTAAAGCTTTTAAACTTTAATTAAATTTATTACGAACATAGTTTTGATTATTATTCTTAAATATTATCCTCTCGCATATAATACATATATACAATATTTAAGGCTCCATAAATAATCTTGGAATGTTCACTGATATTAATAAAATATTCATTAATATATACACATAAAATAACAAATAAAATCTTTTATTAAATAAATAATAAATATTCTATTACATCTCATGCTTTAAGGACATCATTCTCAATAGAGGTGATAATTATAAGTTGAAGATCAGTTCAAGATCTATTATGTTAACTTTTAATGTTATAGGTAGGGTTATTCAATTTATTTAAGCTATTTGCATAAGTTTGCTCTGGTTGTTCCATTTATTTATACTATTAGCCTAGGTTTGATCTGTTTTTCCTTTTTTGCAAGCTTGAAAGCCTCAACATGTTAATATTTTTTAACAATCAATAAAATTTTGTTAAGTTTCCACTCAAAATTTGACTACTACAACTTCATGATTCAGTTATGGTTCAACTTGTTATGTTCCTACTACTAATTAAGTATCGACACGTACAACATGTGTCACAGACACTTTCACTATAACTCGTCAATGACATAAGGCAATACGCCCCAAGCCAAAGAGCCAAATCAAAACCGCAAATGTTTCATCATAGCCCGACTAAACGAAAGGGGGACGCCCCAGAATTATGTCGAGAGATGTAAAATAGGAGTAGCCCTGGCAAGTCCACACTTAGAAAATTCTACAAGTGTACACATAAAATATGCTAACAGCTTCTACACTTAACGGCGTCAAGAAACTAAGAAGGCTTAACAAAACCCCAAAAAAGGGTGAGCCAACATTGAAAATTTTTATGGATTAAAAAAATTGCCTTGACCCATAGGTTGTTAAACGAAAATTAAAAAAAAAAAAGCAACAAAAAAGAAGAGACTTAGGGCTACTTAAAGGCGAAGAGAGGTCATAAACACTATACGTGTAGATGAACTTGAAGAATTCATATAAAAAACACCAAAAATTGCAAAGGTTTAAACTCTGAACTTATAAAAACCAAGAAATGGGAAATTAAGCGATCCAAAACCCAGTGATCGAGAAGAAAAATGCCAAAAAATCTAGACTTCAGAATGTTAAGTTCAGAGATCAATAAACTTAGGTAAGCATTTGTTCTTCATATTTATCTATTCTCTAACCTAAATTTTGCAGGCGCTAAAAAGCTTCAAGCCTAGAAAATAAAAACGACAAAAAAAAGTGAGAAGAAAGGAAGTTACAAACTGACCGAAAAAACTTTGATGAGGAAGCTTGGAAGATTCCTCTGCAATCCCACAAAAATGGAAGTATTAAAAGGATGCTCATCTGATAGCAGAGTCGAAAGGACGTGATTTAACAGTCTATAAAAGTGCCAAAAAAGGGAAATGATCCAATGGCGGAGATTGAATCCTCAATGAAAACATGGCATGACATGTCAGAAAACATGACTGGTGACATGATTGACATGACCATTCCTGTAACACCCTGAAGAATTAATTGAGATTAATTAAGGTAATTAAGATTATTAGTGTGCCTGATCTGATTTAATTAATTGAGTTTAAATGATTCCAAGGTATTTAAATTATTCACAGTAATTTATTTTAATCCAGAAGTGTGTATGGGCGCATTTCTGGACTGTCCTATTTTTTTTATACACGTCATTTTCTTTTATTTTCCTTTTTCTTTCCTCTTTCTTTTTTCTTTTCTTTTCTTTCTTTCCTTTCTTTCCTTCCCGCACGATCCTTCCTCACTCTCTCTCTTTCACTCTCACTCTCCCGTGCTCTCTCTATCTCTCTCTCTCTACCATTTTGTCACAAATCAAGACCGGATTTGAGCCAAAGAGTGATTTCAAAGAGTTTTCAACATCAAGAGAAGGATTCAAGGTAAGATTACTGAAAGAACCTCTCTTGGATTTCAAGTTTTTCGGATTTAAAACTCGTTTTTGGTTCAAAACGGATTTTGATGGATTTCGAGTGAAACTATGGTAGAAATTGGAGATCTTGGGTTCTTTGGACTTGTTTTAGGACCTAGAACCCGGATCTAGTGGTTGTCCCTTGAGATTTTGTGAATTGGGACTGGATTTGCAGGTTTTTGGACTGATTTCCGCGAGTTTTCGCGAACTGGAAATGTCCACCGGTCGACCGCATCGGTCGACCGGACTTTGTTGAGGCCACCGGCCGACCGGACCGGTCGACCGGAGTGCACACCACCGGCCGACCGGTGGTGATGCACTCCTCTGTCTCCGGTCGACCGGTGTACACGGGGTTTGACCCTGTTTGGCCTGAAATTGTCGTTTTGACCCCTGTTTTCGGGGGAAGACCCAAATTAGCTTCATTTGGGGACTTGGGATGAAAGGATTAGTATCCTTAATCCCTGATTTGATATTTAAAACCCTTGGAATGGAATTTGAACATGAAAATTGATTAGGGCACACTAATTGGAAAATCTTGGAATATGATTGAGATTGGATTACTTTAGGACTGAGGATTGATCCTAAGGTGTTATCTTGTATCAGTGCTCGCTGTGGATTCAGACTGAAGGGGCTTGAGGAAGCGGAAGCCGGAAAAGGGCAACGCTAGTCCCAGGTTTGATTGTGCGAGGTAGGATTTCTATCCCTTTTCCTTGTGAGCCTGTTTTCAAAAAGGATTTTTGGCCTTGAAAATGTTTTAAAGAAAGGGATTGGTTTGCGAAAGAAAATGTTTTAAAAACCATGGCTTGTTAGTTTATGGAATTCCTTGGCTTGTCCTGTCCTTGGAATCCATAGCTTGTCAGTCATGGAACCTCATGGCTTGTTCAGTCATGGGGCCCGCGGCTTGAGTAGTTCGTGGGGTCATATGAACGATTTCATAATGTTAAACGGATGATTTCTTAAGATAAGAGATCTTGTGAACTGGTAATAGAGTCTATTGCTGTAAGCCTAGATAGGATGCGGAGAGTGCATCCTCGGGGGCAGAACCCGAAACCGGTCCGGTAGGCGAGGCACTTGGTGAGGTGAGTAATTTGTACTAATTACTCGCTGAAGCCTGTAATATGGTTAGTTTCTGTCATATTTCCTTTGAGAAAAAGGATGTGAGGTTCCGGCTGTTCTGTCGGGGCTGAATGTCTTATTTATTTTATTTACGCACTTATTTATTTATTTGTTTATTTACATTATTTCAAATTATATCCTACTGGGCCTTTCGCTCATGTTTCAAATGTTTAAACCCCTCCCAGGAGATTCGAGGAGCGGTGCATCGTAGCTGAGTTGTGCTACGGATTGATCAAGCGAGGATTGTGTTATCCTCTTGAGTAAATGTAAGGAACTTGAGACAAGTTATGTAAACTTAATTAATATTTGGATTTACTAGACTGTGGATGATGTCTGTTGTAATTGTTTATTTACATGAACATGTATGTATGATACTGTATGTCCTGTGGGGTGGAGCCCTGTGTGTCAGCGGCTCCTGGATTATGTAGATTATTTATATTTTAATGCAGCTAAGTGTGGGACCCGGTTGGGGATCTGCTTTATTAATCCCTAATCGAGCTCCACGTCACCCACCCCGTTTGGGGGGCGTGACAATTCCACTCTTCGACATGGCACTTATTGGAAAAAGCAACCGCCAAACTTAGCAAGAAAGCAAATCCATGTCATACATCTCAACCTGAATAGAGATTTAAAGGTCTCGATGCAACATTTTAAGCTGGAGGTAATTGTTATACCATGCTCAACATTTTTGACCATTTTTCCAAGTAAAACCATCAAGAATTTTAGAAGTTAGGATCGAGCTTACCTATCAAGAAGTACTAGTTAGGAAAGAGCCTTTGGTTGAGGAGTTCCCAAGCAGCTCTGTGATTGTGGTTGAGAAGTCCCAAAAAGTTCATAAAGATGTCTATGTAAAGAAGTCAGCAAGTCTAAGATAAGGCCGAGATCAACCTAAAGCCCGTCAAATCAGGAGAGGATAATTCTTATCTTATACTCAAATTTAAATACAAGATCAGATATCATCTTCCTAAAGAGATAATGATCATCTCCTCAAAATCTTATTTGAATCTCACACAAAGTATAGGAGAGCCTATAAATAAAGGTTTAACTCCTCATTTATTGGACACACACAATTTTCTGCTCTGAAAGGATTCTTTATACTCTGTGAGATTTAGTGCATACACAAGTGCACGTAGGCAACAATATTATGCCGAACCACTATCACTACAAGAAAAAGGGGTTTTTGTGACGACTTTTTGTCATCACAAAAACCCCTATATCGTCGCAAATAATAGTTTTTGCGACGACATGTCGTCGCAGATATGTCATCGCAAAAAAACAGTCGCAAATACTTTTTTTGCGACGCCATAGTGTCGTCGCAAATATATTTCCGACGACATTTTTCTTTTGCGACAACATGCGTCGCTAATACGCCATTGTTAAATTGTCGTGATAAAACATTTTTTGCGACGACAATTTCAAAATATCATCGCAAATAATCTCCCTTTTTTGCGACGACAAGTATAAAAAAGTCGTCGCAAAAAACTAAAATAATTTTTTTTGAATTTTTAAAAAAAATGGCAATTAATAAATTTTTAATAATTTTAATTAAACATTATTATGTTACATATTGAATATAATTTATTAAGATACATTAAAAGTAAAATATAAATTAATGTTAAAAATAGTAAATCTAAATAAATTTATAAAATATATTATGAATACTACATGAAGTGCATATATAATGTTCAACAAAATATAAAAGTCTAAATAAAGTGAAAAATCAAACAGAACATATAACAGAAGTATTCGTCTAGGGTTGCAGCATCGCCAACAGCTGAATCATCATCAGGACTATCATCATCTGAAGGAGGTAGAGGAGCGTCTAGGTAAACTGCTTCTGGATGAGCAATCGTAGGTAATTGGATGTTGGGCAGCAATTTAGACACCAACTCTAACATCTTCACCTGATTGTCATAAATCTTCATTTGTTCCCGGTACGATTTCTTTAAATAACGATCCATACGCGGGTCAGGTTGAGCTGATGATGTTGCGTCTGAGAATGAACCAGCAGATGAAGTAGAAGCCCCGGAGTAATGCTTTTGGGAGAGCATCAGACCCACTCCTTTCTTATGTCCTCTACGCATGCCAAGAACTTGCTCCAAAACCCCATGCTCGTCAAGGGGGGGTCTAGTTGCGCTTGAAGTAGTCTGTGTTCTCTGTTGGGAATGGTGTCCTAGAAGCATGAGATGTAATAGGACATTTATTATTTATTTAATAAAAGAGTTTATTCATTATTTTATGTGCATATATTTATGAATATTTTATGAATATCAATGAAAATTCTATGATTATTTATGTAACCTTAAACATTGTATATAAGTGTTATATATGAGAGGATAATGTTTAAGGATAATAATCAAAAAGCAATGTTCATAATGAATTTAATTAAAGTTTGGAATCATTAATTAAAACATTATTAATACATGTCATTCCCATTTAGAATGGAACAGTGTTATCCGCACTGTTAATATGGTGAGATATTGAATGAGTGTATTTCGCATAATGAGATTATGTGGAACAAGGACACAGACACAATATGAATTTCTAATAATTTCCGTTAAGTATAGAAATTCTAATTGAGTTTATCGATGGTCATATATAGAATGATCTTAATCCTAAGTTCTTAACATACTCCTATTTATGGATTTGTGTCTTTTGATTTACTCGGTACGGATTCCGAGACCCTGAATCCTATTCCTTGTATTTTGGAGACATGATGAAGTAGGTAGCTGGGAATGTTATTATACAAGATGGAATCCATTCCTTCTTGAGAAAGAAGTAGATAAATAATTCTCTTGAGGGTTGATTCGGTACTTGGACCAGTAGGAGCTCCGATTCATGAATGTGTTTTATGAATCACTGTCCATTAGAGAATCAATGGTACTCAAGGATAAAGATATAATTAGAGAGGTTAACGGATTCTACCTGGCTCTAATTATGAATTATTTATGGAGGATTGATCTATATGCAATGACTATATCAAATGGACACTTCACAGTTTAGAAGTAATTTATATCTATAATTTCGAGAGTGCAATTCCAAGTTTATAGTGGAGTAACTATTGGAATTAGTAGAATTAATTAATTAATTAAAGTGTTTAATTGATTATTAATTCTATTGGAGCTCGGGATTATAGGTCCATTAGTCCCCGCGTCGTCCTAGCAATTCTACCAGACACAGAGGACAAAATGGGAATTTTAGAATTACGGAATTCTAAAATTAAGCACTCAAAAATAATTAATTGAGAATTAGTTATTATTTAAATAATGTGATTATTTAAATTTGAATTTGAACACATCTAGATTTATCCATTTAAACTTATTTGACAAGTTGTTCAATGTAGAATTCAAATTAATTTAAGTTTGACTTAAATTCGAATTTGAATAAGAATTAAAATTGGATTACTGGATAAAGGATAAAATATCTTCCTTCCTTATCTATAATAGGCGCCACACATAGGGATAAACCTTACTAGTGTGGCCGGCCACCTAAAGGATAAAGGGAAGGGATTTTTTGTTCTAAATTCAAATAGGAGATAATTAACAAGCTTTATCTTAGAGATAGAGATTGGATTCCTTTTAGAAGTTTGACTTCTACTCTCTAAATACTATTTTTTTGAGACAATTTTCGGAATGCCTTTTTGCCCTAATTTTAGAGGTGGCCGAAATTTCTCTAGAGTAATTTTTGAAGCAATTTTTCAGCCCTAATGGGATTAGTGGCCGAAATTCTCAAGTAGAGAGGAAGGAAAAATGTTTTTCTCCAAAAATTTCACATCGTGCATGCGTTGGTGTTTGTGGAAATTCGAGTGTTTATTGTAACCCGTTTTGTCTCATGTGTGCCCACACACACGTCTTCGTGGATTCTAGGAATTGACGTGGAAGACATTGGTTTTCTAAACACAAAGCTTTGGAGCAAGGATTGTTCGAGGTCAAAGAACTCAAGTTATCAACCGAGTCGGCCTCCAGGTATTTTTTCCGAATTGAGTTCTTAATAAATGAATTAATGAGATTAATTTATTCGTGCATAAATTAATATAATCTATAGAGTATCTCAAAGGTTTTATGAAAATTTTTGTTATACACGATCCCCCTTTCCGCTGCGCTTCCGCATCCGAATTCGATTCGGGAACCAACAATTGGTATCAGAGCGGTCTATAGACTATATTAATTTATGCTCCGATTATTTGATAATCAATATTAAATATGTGATATTTAATTATGTATGTATGTGATGGGTAGGCACTTGCATTTATGGATGTTTATATTTGATTCATGATGATGAATGTATGGATGATGGATTTGGTCGTTAATTATATGGTTCCATGGATCGCATTAAATTCGTTCAAATTAAATTATTTGTAATTTAATTCGGGATTAGAATTATTGTAATTCTAGGTTTTGGGTAGAATTAGGGTTTTGATTTTGAATCAAAAGGAGGCCTTGAAGATCAAGTATCAAGCCTTTGAAGATGCCCAGAAATTGCCCAGAAAAAGCGCACAGCAAGAAGGCCAGGTCGCGGCCCAGGCGCGTCTAGGACGCGGCCAAGGTACGGCAAGGACGCGGCCCAGGCGCGGCCAGGACGCGATCCAGGCGCGGCCCAGGCCGCGACCTAGCTTGCCCCAGCGCCCGGCCAGGCCGCGCCCCAACGCGCGGCCAGGCCGCGACCCAGACGCGGCCAGGCCGTGGCCCAGCGCGGCTGGCGGCCCAGGTTCGGGATTTGATCCAGAACGGGGCCGAAGGTTTCCAAAACCCTCGTAAAGCGTGCCGACGGGCCCGAAAAAGTTCCGGATCCCAAGGAAGGTGAAATCCAACCCAGAGACAAAGAATGAAGCCGAAGAATAAAGAATTCAAGAATCGAAGACCCGTTGATGTAACGGAAGAAAATAATTATTGTAATTATTTATTTATTCGATTTTTGTTGTAATTTATATTTTCCATGGGACCCGGTCAAATCCATCTCAATAGCCGATTGCATATATTTATTTCTATGTTGATAATTATATATTATATGTCCATGCATATAACATGCCATATAGATATAGTGTGTCTACTCATAGGTTTTATAACATGCCATGCATATATGCGCATTTATTATTATTTATTTTATTTATTTAAAAGAGTTTTAAAAGGATAAAATAAAAATAAGAACCATGCGCTAAAATCGATTTAATATGATTAAATTGATTTAAGTTGCAAAATTAATTTGCAAAATTAATTTGCAAAATAATGATACATGTGAAATTGAATTTAAGAGTTAAATTTTAGAATTTCACATATCCGACAAATAAATTGTTTATTTATCGGGATTGGAAAAACATGAGATGATTTTCAAACAAAATACATATTTGCAAAATAATGAGTGGGAGAGGGTTGTATGACAATATGACCCACTGGTCTCCATCATTAGTTCAACACCGTGAGATTCGAAAGGGGCTTTGCGGCGGCACCGATTCCGCACTCCCTACGGAAAGTGTTCTTTCGGATCAATAACAAGGTTGACTTCCTTGCGATAGGATTCAAGGATGTATTTCCGGTTTGACCTACCCTACGGCGGCACTCAGGAGTTAAGTCTGTAGAATCTAAAATGATGGGTTACACTCATAAAAGTATAATCAAATTGTTGAATATATTTTTGACCAAAATAACGGTAGTTAATAAATATGAAAATATGAGATATTTTTATTATATTTATTAATTGAGAAGGTCTCGGTTCAATTTGCGATATTTTGACCTACCCTACGGTGGCACTATATCCGTGGTAAATTGGATTATCGTTGGCACCTAAAATTAAAACATGATTTATGTATTTTTCATGTGCATCATGCATCATATTTGATTGTGCCTAAATTCACATGTTTTGATATTCATGCACATAAATTGATTGGATGAATATTCTACTTATTTCCAGCAATATGTCAAATCCTATAATCTCACTATACAAAACTAAACACTGACTAGAGATAAATTATGCGAGTGGTAAAGTAATGTAAACAACTTACATTCATGTGATGAATATAAGTTTGTCCCAAATGGAGGATTGTCCTCCTATCCTTAACGAAAACACAGTAGCTAACTGTTAGATAAGATTGTGCGTGCTAATTCACAAGAAGTATGAAGCATGGAGACAGCTTATGAGATAATGCAGTCATCAGATACCGTATCTGAAAATCTATAAAACAAAAGGGTTGGCTAAATACTGTAAGGGCCTAAGTAAAAGACAAAAGGAAAGTCGTTTCCACCAAAATAAAGAAAGGAACTCAAGCAAATATGATTTGCTAGTTCTTAAAACATGTTTAGTAAAAAGGGTAATTCCTTATTCCTGGATAGTAGATTCGGGAGTTGCTACTCATGTTTGTTTTCTTTATTAAGTCTTAGTTCTTACAGGGAAAGTCGTTTCCACCAAAATAAAGAAAGGAACTCAAGTAAATATGATTTGCTAGTTCTTAAAACATGTTTAGTAAAAAGGATGATTCCTTATCCTAAATAGTTGATTCAGGAATAACTAATCATGTTTGTTTTCTTTATTAAGTTTTAGTGCTTAAATGGAAATTGTTTCCACCTAAACAAAGAAAACGAATCAAAGTAAATAAGATTTACTAATTCTAGAAACATCTTTAGTAGAGGGTGATTCCTCATCCTGGATAGTTGATTCGGGAGCAACTAATCATGTTTTGGTTTTCTTTGAAAAATATTAGTTCTTACAAAGAACTTGCCATCAGGGACTACACGATGAAAGTGCGAATACCGCGAGGATATTGGCAAAAGCAGTGGGAGAAGTTAGACTTCAATTTTGGAAATACCTTGTTGTGAACAATGTTTATTTCCCTCCAAGCATAAACAGAAATTTGATTTCTAATTTCAAATTATTTGAACAATTGCTTTTAAATAAAAATCTAGTCCACATCTTTTGGAATGGTTCCGATATATGTTCTGGATATTTGGAAAATGGTTTATACCGTTTAAACCGATGCCTGGCTCACTGTAAAATATTAAAAAGTTCAAAGGTTGCCAAACTTAAGAATGAGGAGCAAAGGATCTCTCATGATAAATAACACATATATGTGGCATCTTAGACTTGGTCATATTAGCCTAAACACGATTTAGAGACTGGTAAAGGATGGTCCTTTACGCGAACTAAAAGTTAGTGAGGGTCCAGCCAATGAATCTTGTCTGGGAGGCAAAATGACCACGGGCCTTCCATGACGAAAGGAGAAAGAGCCACATAACCTCTTCAGCTAATACATTCGGATGTATGTGGACCGTTAAACGTCCAAGACAAAGGAGGTTACGAATATTTCATCATTTTCATTGATGATTATTCAAGATATGGTTATGTTTACCTAATGCAATAGAAATCTGAAACTTTTAGAAAGTTTAGAGAATTCCGAGCAAAAGTTGAAAAACAGTTAGGTAAAACAATCAAGACACTTCAATTAGATTGAGGGGATGAATACCTGGACTAAGAGTTTCAGGATTTCTTGATTGAAGAAGGTGTGGTATCCCAATTGACTACACCCGGTACACCACAGAAGAATGATGTAGCCGAAATGAGAAATCGGACTTTGCTCGACATGATAAGATCAATGTTGAGTTATTCTTCACATCCTGCTTCGTTATGGGATTATGCCCTAAGAACCACCATGTATATTTTGAATCTAGTACCATCTAAGTCTATACCAAAGACACCCCTAAAGTTGTGGAATGGTCGAAAGCTAGTTTTGAAGCATATTCGCATAAGGGGTGTCCGGCTCATGTGATGAAACTATAGACTGGGAAGTTGGAACCAAGATCGAAAATATGCATGTTTATGGGATATGCAATGGGGACAAAAGATTGATTATTTTATATAGTCATAAGAATCAAAGGTAATTGTATCGACAAATACCATGTTTCTAGAACATGACTATATGATAGTTTTCAAGCCTAGAAACAAAGTTCTGGAAAAGTTACTCTCCAATAAGATTGGACCACAACCGACAAGAGTCGTTGAACGCTAAGAATGATCACAATTCCTAATCAAACTCTAGCGGCACCTCATTGTAGTGGGAGGGTAAGCAAGTTACCTGACCGGTATACTGAGGAAACACATATCGTCACTGCTGATGATGGTAAGGAGCATCCGTTGACCTTTAAAGCCACGATGGATTATTTGATAAGGAAAAGTGGCAAGAATCTATGAAACTTGAACTAGAGTCCATGTACTCTAACTCAGTCTGGCAACTTGTAAATCTACCCGAAGGGGTAAAATGCATTGGATGCAAGTGGATCTTCAAGAGAATAAGATATGCGGATGGAAAAGTAGAGACTTATAAAGCAAGGCTAGTGGTTAAGGGTTACACCCACAAAGAGGGAGATGACTATGAGGAAACTTTCTCACCGGAGGCCATGCTTAAGTCCATCCGACTACTCTTAGTCATAACAACATATTTTGAATATGAGATATGGCAGATGGATGTCAAGACAGCTTTTCTGAATGACTATCTTGAGGGAACCATCTATATCGATCAGCCAGAGGGTTACATAGAGAAAGGCCTAGAGCAGAAAGTCTGTAAACTGTAGAGATCCATTTATGGATTGAAGCAAACTTCTAGATCACGGAATATCAGGTTTGATGAGGCTATTAAGTCTTATGGATTTGATCAAAACCAAGATGTTTCAAATGAAAGAAAAGAAGATGTTCTTATTCTTTACAAGCCTGAATATATGATATTCAGTGGGAGTAGTTAGTTGTTGTCAGTTGAACTCAAGATCTGATCATTCAGTGGTCGTGTAGTGTATCCTTATGTATATAAGGAAAATAAAGAAACTATAAGATAGTTTAGTCAGTGAAAGAGTTGTCTTTCACTGGATACGTAGACTTTGACTATGAGTCATACGTGGATTTTGAGAGTCAACATCCGAGTCTGTGTTCACACTAAGTGAAGGAGTCATCACAAGAAAGGTTGTTGGCAAAGTGTGATTGCTAATTTTATCATTAAGAGTTAATGTGTAACAGCTTGTGAAGCAGCAAAAGAAAGCAACCTAACTCTAGAAAATTCTTAACTGATCTGGAAATTGTTCCGAGCATAGATCATTCATAGACACCTAGAAAGTTTCAGGATCTGAGACATATCCTACCTGCTTTAGGACAAGTGGGAGATTGTTGGGAATGGTGTCCTAGAAGCATGAGATGTAATAGGACATTTATTATTTATTTAATAAAAGATTTTATTCATTATTTTATGTGCATATATTTATGAATATTTTATGAATATCAATGAAAATTCCATGATTATTTCTGTAACCTTAAACATTGTATATAAGTGTTATATACGAGAGGATAATGTTTAAGGATAATAATCAAAAAGCAATGTTCATAATGAATTTAATTAAAGTTTGGAATCTTTAATTAAAACATTATTAATACATGTCATTCCCATTTAGAATGGACCAGTGTTATCCGCACTGTTAATATGGTGAGATATTGAATGAGTGTATTTCGCATAATGAGATTATGTGGAACAAGGACACAGACACAATATGAATTTCTAATAATTTCCGTTAAGTATAGAAATTCTAATTGAGTCTATCGATGGTCATATATAGGATGATCTTAATCCTGAGTTCTTAACAGACTCCTATTTATGGATTTGTGTCTTTTGATTTACTCGGTACGGATTCCGAGACCCTGAATCCTATTCCTTGTATTTTGGAGACATGATGAAGTAGGTAGCTGGGAATATTATTATACAAGATGGAATCCAATCCTTCTTGAGAAAGAAGTAGATAAATAATTCTCTTGAGGGTTGATTCGGTACTTGGACCAGTAGGAGCTCCGATTCATGAATGTGTTTTATGAATCACTGTCCATTAGAGAATCAATGGTATTCAAGGATAAAGATATAATTAGAGAGGTTAACAGATTCTACCTGGCTCTAATTATGAATTATTTATGGAGGATTGATCTATATGCAATGACTATATCAAATGGACACTTCACAGTTTAGAAGTAATTTATATCTATAATTTCGAGAGTGCAATTCCAAGTTTATATTGGAGTAACTATTGGAATTAATAGAATTAATTAATTAATTAATTAAAGTGTTTAATTGATTATTAATTCTATTGGAGCTCGGGATTATAGGTCCATTAGTCCCCGCATCGTCCTAGCAATTCTACCAGACACAGAGGACAAAATGGGAATTTTAGAATTACAGAATTCTAAAATTAAACACTCAAAAATAATTAATTGAGAATTAATTATTATTTAAATAATGTGATTATTTAAATTTGAATTTGAACACATCTAGATTTATCCATTTAAACTTATTTGATAAGTTGTTCAATTTAGAATTTAAATTAATTTAAGTTTGACTTAAATTCGAATTTGAATCAGAATTAAAATTGGACTACTGGATAAAGGATAAAATATCTTCCTTCCTTATCTATAATAGGCGCCACACATAGAGATAAACCCTACTAGTGTGGCCGGCCACCTTAAGGATAAGGGGAAGGGATTTTTTGTTCTAAATTCAAATAGGAGATAATTAACAAGCTTTATCTTAGAGATAGAGATTGGATTCCTTTTAGAAGTTTGACTTCTACTCTCTAAATACTATTTTTTTGAGACAATTTTCGGAATGCCTTTTTGCCCTAATTTTAGAGGTGGCCGAAATTTCTCTAGAGTAATTTTTGAAGCAATTTTTCAGCCCTAATGGGATTAGTGGCCGAAATTCTCAAGTAGAGAGGAAGAAAAAATGTTTTTCTCCAAAAATTCCACATCGTGCATGCGTTGGTGTTTGTGGAAATTCGAGTGTTTATTGTAACCCGTTTTGTCTCATGTGTGCCCACACACACGTCTTCGTGGATTCTAGGAATTGACGTTGAAGACATTGGTTTTCTAAACACAAAGCTTTGGAGCAAGGATTGTTCGAGGTCAAAGAACTCAAGTTATCAACCGAGTCGGCCTCCATGTATTTTTTCTGAATTGAGTTCTTAATAAATGAATTAACGAGATTAATTTATTCGTGCATAAATTAATATAATCTATAGAGTATCTCAAAGGTTTTATGAAAATTTTTGTTATACACGATCCCCCTTTCTGCTGCGCTTCCGCATCCGAATTCGATTCGGGAACCAACATTCTCTGCATTTGTCTCCCCTCCTCCAGAGTGTTCTACATAATAAGACATTATAATTATTTTTACGTGTTATAAAACCACTATTTCAGTATAAAAAAAATTTAATATGAAATGTAAAAATACTTATGAAATTTTGTTCCGCATGGGTATTAACCCAAGAGTCCCCGTGACGATGCATGTTTGCCCAATTGTCTATAGCAGACATCGACTATTGGGTCTCCGTACTGGCCTGTGAAATAAATTACATTTATTAAAATTCTTAAATTCTAACTAAATTTCGGCAGCATAATGACTTATTTTTCATATAATCTAAAACTTAAAACCTGTAAAAAAAACAACTTTAAAAGATTTCGGCACACCATAAGTGCAAGATGTGCCACCGAGAACAAGAATCACAAACATATAAATATGATAATGATTAAAAAATAAGTACTAACCTTCTTATTGTGATGCTGAGAGTACGATAACCGACCATGTAGGCTTGGATACTTTTGATTGCTGCGATTACTTTTATTTGTATATGATATTTTCTGTTTATGATTAACTATAATAAGTAATAGTTACTTGAAATTATGTATAAAAAATTATCAAGTTCTAACAAATCTATAATTACTTGAAATTTGTCACCAGAGAACCTATCGCAACAATGACCCCAATGAACTTGATTTCTCATGTTACTTGGGAGACTTTCTCTACCATAGCGTTTGTAGTGGCGGTGCAAGGAACTTTTCCAGTCCTTGTAGCACTTTGCTGCCTCCCTATCAACAACGGACCTCAGAATGCCGTTCTTGTAGTTATAGTACACGTTAAACCAATCATTGCAAAACAGTTTCACATTGTTAAAATGCATTGTTAACTATAGTATAAACTATACAAATTATTGCATAAAAAAATACCAGCATCCAGTCTTGAATTGTCCTCTTGTCGACGTCGCTAATGTCCTTCCAAGCATTGTGGAAGGGCTCGCATATGTCCCTGGTATGAATACCAACCGTACTATCAAATCAGGCACCATATTTACCAAGCGCTTTCCAAGTACCACTCGCCTCATCAAATTCTACTGTGATTTTATCGTCTTGAAGGACCTTTTGGGCAATTTCATAACCTTTTGCCCCACCTCGACCTCTACGTTGTCGAGGTTCAGGTGCTGTAAGCATATGAAAGCATTTCAAATCAACATGTACTACTACATTTATTTACTATACGATAGAACGAGAAAAAAGTCAAAATAACATACCAGACTCACAGTGTGTGGGAACTCTGTGAGGACCGGGAGGAGGCTGCGCTCCCCCTGAAGAGCCAGCGCAAGTCGCTACCGTACCAACCATCAATGTCTGTGAACAAATTCATATTAATAATAATATTTATAAATTCAAAGAAGATCATAATATTAAAACATAATCTGAGAAACATGACAATAACAAATATTACTATTCTGTAGTTCTACTCATCATCGCTGCTACATTGTTGATTGTCGCCATCATCATTTATGTCATCATCGTCTTCAGATTCGATGACTTTCTCTTCAACGTACTCCTCTAAAGTTTCATCGTCTTCATCATTAATAAAATCATCAACTACGGGAGACTTATCTTTCATAATTGCATCAACACCAAAAGTGATAACATTAGACGATCTATCATCTCGATTCAATACAAAGGAGTTAATCTTTGGTAGTTCCACTACTAACTCAATATTTGTAGACTCTATATCCTGGGCTATCATCACGTCATCAATGTCAGTTTCTGGGATGTCCCAAATATGGCGATATCTAAAGTGTTCTTCAACCTTCTAGTTTGGACCGTTAAATAAATCGTATACGTAAAAAACTTGCTGTGCTTGAGATGCAAGTATGAAAGGTTCGTTCTCATACCACGTGTCTTTAACAAAAACACTTATTCTATTTTTATTGTGTTGAATCCTTTTCTTCTCTGGACGAGTGTCAAACCACAGACATTTAAAAAGCATAAGAGAATTGTCATTCAAGTAGGACAGTTCATAAATGTCCTCCAAAACTCCATAAAATATTTGGTTATCAGGTCTGCGAACACAAACACCACTATTTTGAGTACTTCGATTCATATCCCGATTGCGTGTCAGAAACTTGACACCGTTCACCACACAACCAGGATAACTTCGACATGAGAAGCTTGAACCACTTGAAAGCGAAAGTATTTGATCATTCGCTTCTGGGTCATTCTCTTTTGAATATTGAAAATCTATAAGGAGACATGAATTTTCTTTAAAACAAAACTTTTTAATGACTTAACAATGTTAATGCAAATTAATTATAGATGTACCTTATTCTTAAACCATTTTGAAAACTCTTTCGATTGAATTTCATCCAATGGTATGATTTGACCGTCAACATCAATCTCCTTCCTATGGTCACTGCTTAATAGAGAATGAAAGTAACTAACATAATTGTATGCGACACAATCAATGAACAATTAAGTGACAAAAGTGAAAGTAATACATACCCAATGAACTGCTGAATTTCGGGATAGTTCTGTAGGACGTACCACTCGGCTTTCTCTCATAAATGAGTATCCAATGTGATGTTAGTCATCTTCCATATTGGCCAACAACGAGTATCAAATACAGAAATTTTTTTAACAATACGATCTTCATCGTCTATCCAATTTCTGGCCAGTCGGTTAAACCGTGTTTCAACTCCAGTTAAATACAACGAACAAAAAGTCAGAGCTTCGTTCACAATGTATTCCTCAGCAATTGAACCCTCAAGATGTGCATGATTCTTGACATATTTCTTTAACGACCCAAGAAAATGTTCAAACAGATACATCCATTTTAAGTGAACTGGTCCTCCTCGAATTAGATATTATTTTTATAAGGAAATTGTGATGACATAAGAGAGTGAAAAAGATAGTTCAAAAAAGAATAATCTTATAATTTCTCATATAAAAGAAGTACAAAGTGTTGGTAGTGAGAAAGTAATGAAGATTGCTTTTTACAGTTTTTTTAAAATATTACACTACATGCATGGTAAATTTATGACAGTGGAGTTTAAATATAATAATTCTTTTGGAAACTATTTTAAAACCAGTGAAAGTTATATTGCAATTATGCTAAAATTATGAGAGTGGAGTTTAAATAGGAAGAAAGAGAGAAATAGGTCAAGACTTGAGATGAATTAAAATTAATAAGTCAATAGTTTACATAAGTTAATAAAAGTCAACTTACTGTTTTCGTCCATAACTTGTCTGGTTATGAACCATAACTTGACAATGACAAGTTATTGTCAATAATTCACGGTTTTTGTCCATAACTTGTCTTGCTATGAATCATAACTTGATAAGCGTTGGGAATAGTGTCCTAGAAGCATGAGATGTAATAGGATATTTATTATTTAATTAATAAAAGAGTTTATTCATCATTTTATGTGCATATATTTATGAATATTTTATGAATATCAATTGAAAATTTCATAATTGTTTATGTAACCTTAAACATAGTATATAAGTGTTATATACGAGAGGATAGTGTTTAAGGATAATAATCAGAAACATTATTCGTAATGAATTCAATTAAAGTTCAGAATCTTTAATTAAAACATTATTAATACATGTCATTCCCATTTAGAATGGAACGGTGTTATCCGCACTGTTAATATGGCAAGATATTGAATGGGTGTGTTTCGCATAATGAGATTATGTGGAACATGGACGCAGACACAATATGAATTTCTAATAATTTTCGTTAAGCATAGAAATTCTAATTGAGTCTACCGATGGTCATATATAGAATGATCTTAATCCTGAGTTCTTAACAAACTCCTATTTATGGATTTATGTCTTTTGATTTACTCGGTACGGATTCTGAGACCCTGAATCCTATTCCTTGTATTTTGGAGACATAATGAAATAGGTAGCTGGGAATGTTATTATACGACATGGAATCCATTCCTTCTTGAGAGAGAAGCAGATAAATAATTCTCTTGAGTGTTGATTCGGTACTTGGATTAGTAAGAGCGCTCTGGTTCATGAATGTGTTTTATGAATCATTATCCATTAGAGAATCAATGGTACTCAGGATAAAGATGTAATTAGAGAGGTTAACGGATTCTACCTGACTCTAATTATGAATTATTTATGGAGGATTGATCTATATGTAATGACTATATCAAATGGACACTTCACAATTTAGAAGTAATTTATGTCTATAATTTCGAGAGTTCAATTCCAAGTTTATAGTGGAGTAACTATTGGAATTAATAGAATTAATTAATTAATTAAAGTGTTTAATTAATTATTAATTTTATTAGAGCTCGAAATTATATGTCCATTAGTCCCCACGTCATCCTTGTAATTCTACCAGACACAAAGGGCAAAATGGAAATTTTAGAATTACAGAATTCTAAAATTAAATACTCAAAAAATAATTAATTGAGAATTAATTATTATTTAAATAATGTGATTATTTAAATTTGAATTTGAACACATCTAGATTTATCCATTTAAACTTATTCGATAAGTTGTTCAATTCAGAAGTCAAATTAATTTAAGTTTGACTTAAATTCAAATTTCAATCTGAATGAAAATTGGACTACTGAATAAAGGATAAAATCTCTTCCTTCCCTATCTGCTATTGGCGCGACATACTGGGAAAAATCCTAGTGATATGCCTATCCACTTAAAGGATAAAGGGAAAGGTTTTTTTTTTTGTTCCAAATTCAAAATTGGAGATAGAGTTTTGATTCTGTTTTGAAGTTTGACTTTTACTCTTTAAATATGAGAATGATAGAAAATTGTGAACACAATTTTTGAAAGATATTTTCTGCCCTAAATTGTTTGGTGGCCAAAATTCTCAAGAAAAAAAAGAGAGCAAAATATTTTCTCCAAAAATTCCACATCGTGCATGCGTTGGTGTTTGTGGAAATTCGAGTGTTTGAGAAACCTGTTTTGTCTCACGTGTGCCCACACACACATCTACATGGAATCAAGGAATTGACGTGGAAGACTTTGGTATTCTAAACACAAAGTTTGGAGCAAGGACTGTTCATGCACTACACCACAAAAGGCCTTTCGTAGTTGACGAAAAACGCTATTAATCACTATCAATAGCGCTTTGTAGAGCGCTAGGACAGCGGGCGCTATTATAAGTCCTAAGAAAACATAGCGTTTTAGGAGAGTTATAAAAGCGCTATAGAATTGAAGTATTATAGCGTGTAAGAAAAGTCATCCTCTTACAGCTCTTTAGCATAGCTACGATACAGATTAATAACTTTTTTCCTTGTTATGTTCATACTGTTGTAACTTTTTAAAGTTATTATTGATATCCTTTTGAATTCATTCAAATAGATAGTGATTCCAAGCAACATCTTATATCTAAATACGATCATTCAAATTAAAACATAAAAACATTCAAATTAAAACATGAAAACATTCAAATTAAAACATGAAAACATTCAATGTAATAATTGTTATCAATATCTACAAAGTTGCCAATAAGATGTTTACAACACAAGCCACACCATTTGTCCACAACTTTAACATTAAAAACTAGTAAAGAATACAGAGAAATAACTAGAGATATCAAAATATTCAAAACGTCTAGCCAAATGAAATGGTTAAGTAAATAATCCATCTTGACAAAATGCTCCAACAAAAAGGTCATCTCCTCCAACAAAGCAACTATTGTCCTATCACAAAATTAGTCCAATTAATTAATTAAAACATATAAATTGATTAACTAATGAAGCACAAAAAGAAAAAACCAGATAAACCAGACAAGTGAACAACAGAACAAATTTTACTATAAAGGCAGAAACTTGTGAGCAAGAGCACTTGAGTTCTTTTATTAAAGAGATCTATCAATGCATTACCTCAACAATTGAGTTCTTTTCCATCTTATTCTTTACATTGACATCTCTGACAAGGTTAGCACCAGGAAGACACACACCCACAATCCTTATGAATCAAAAGACTTTGATACCCACCCACCCACCGACCCGTTTGACACACACACACAAAGCTTACCTTCTGAATCAAAAGACTTTGATACCACATCAATCCTCATGTTTTTAGGTTTGAAGAAACCAAGGACATATTCTATAAGTTCCTCACCCCACATATAGTCCCAACACATGACATTCTCTACAGGATAATGTAGTAAACTCTCTGCACACATATGAATTTCATGCGTTAAGAGATAATTAGACCTAGTCTTTTCTCCGCCAAGAATACTACTTTTGTTTGGTAAAGTCGGTAACAATGAAAAGTCTATAAAAAACCAAAACAGAAGGTTAACATCTTTCAGTTTTGTTGAAGTGCTACAAGATACCCTTAACATAACTACAAGAGCTCCCTTATGCTAAAGCCATTTACAGAACATGTAAAAGACTTAAAAATGAGCAAGATTTCTGCCAGAATTCTATCCAACTCTATTTCTAGTCATCCTAGGCCAAACTCTTAGCGACCATATCCTTATCTCTTTTAAACTATTTTAGTCAACTTCTTGTATGAAGAAAACAAATTTACTAGAAGTAGTGTAGCTTCCTTTTCAGCTCAAACAAAGCGCTCTTTTTGTATAGCTAAATCTAGTGTCATTTTTACAAAGTCTAGGAGTTCAGAAGTAAATTAAAAAAGAAAATGACACAACTTTCTCAGTAAACAAACATCAACATAACAGAAAATGCATAAAAATAACTCACCTTCTCTCGTAACTCTAAAGATTCTGATAATGGTGGCTGGTCCCGAAGAATTAGGCAGATATTCCCGGTGGCTCTCCCCAATCACATAATCAATCTCCAACTTCTGAAAAATTGCAATCGACAAAATCCATAAACCAGACCAAATCAAAAATTTCCACGAACCCTAGGGCGAAATCCAGTTAGTGCCAAACAAGCACAATACAAGAAAGGAAATTTGGGGGAAAAATAACAAATTGAACAATGTTGCATGAGGCGGAGGCGTAGTCATCAGAGAGAGGAGGGCAGGCCTATCCGGAGAGGCGGGATGCAAGGAAACTTTCCAACCCATCAACTGTTTGTCAAAATGACAATAAGAGCAAAAACTAAAGCACAAACGAGAAGAAAGGAAGACAACACAAATGAGAAGAAAGGAAGACATGCCTATCTTCCGAATGTGGGCTTTGTGCTTATAGGGCTGAGGCTGAGCAGGAACCTCCTTGGCCTTGCAAGCCGCCCTCTTGGCCGAATTCGTCTGGTGGCATTTCCCCTGAGTGTGGGCCAAGCAATTCCTTTCATTGTTGTGCAGAGTCTAGCAAAGCTTACACTCATAGCTAACCAAAAACTACAAAATCAAATTTGAACCCAAATTTCAATCGGAGGTGAAACTAAAAATAACCAAAAACTATGAACAAAAGATTCTAATAAATATAGAACAATTAACAAAAAAAATCATAAAATCCCAAATTTACACTCAAAGCCCACTGAAGATGCAAAGACAACAAAATCACAGAGGAAAACTAAACAATGGAACAAAACGGAATCAAACGAGAAGAAGAAGCAGAGGAAAAAAAAAGGGAGGAAAAACGGCACAGGAGGAAGAAATGAAAGGAGAAAAGAGGAGTAGGGCAACAGCGCAAAATGACGGAAAGGCCCACGGCAAAGGCAAAGGAAAAAATAAAAAACTAGGGGCGAAAACGTCCGCCCACAATCACTGTAAATGGAATAGCGGGAAATTGAAAATTTGGGAAAACAATTTTTCCATTACATGCCCAATGTTATTTTAATGCACGCATTTCAGTGCAACAAAAAAAAAGGAGGGGGGGCCGAGCGGGAAAATTAGAAAATTTATTGTCAATGCCCGCTCAATGTAATTCTAATATGTACATTTATATATTTTTAAATATATATAAAGTAAATCAGTCAAAATGTCAACAAATTTTAATATATATGCATATATATATTATAACTCTTTATAAACGCTATTATAGACTTTAGCAGTAACGTTTTTTAAAAAACGCTATAACTAACCGCTACGAAAAGCCCTTTTTCTTGTAGTGGTCAAAGAACTCAAGTTATCATCCGAGTCGGCTTCCAGGTATTTTTCAGATTGAATTCTTCATATATAAATTAAAGTGATTAATTTATTCGTGCATAAATTAATATAATCTATAGAGTATCTCAAAAGTTTTGTGAAAATTTTTGTTATACAAGATCTGCTTTTTCCCCACGCTTCCACTGCTGAATTCAATTCGGCAACCAACAATTGGTATCAAAGCGGTCTATAGACGATATCAATTTATGCTTCGATTATTTGATAATCAAAATTGATATTAAATATGTGATATTTAATTGTGTATGAATGTGATGGGTAGGCACTTGCATTTATGGATGTTATTTTAATTCATGATGCCGAATGTATGGATGGTGGATTTGGTCGTTAATTATATGGTTCCATGGATCGGTTATATTCATTCGATAATAAATTATTTGTAATTTAATTTGGGATTAGAATTATTATAATTCTAGGTTTTGGATAGAATTAGGGTTATTGATTTTAAATCAGAAAGGAGGCCTTGAAGATCAAGTTTGAAGCCTTCAAAGAAGCCTAGAAAACTGCCAAGAAAAAATTTCCAGAAATCGGACAAAAAGCGCGCACCCCAGCACGGCTGTAGCGCGGCCCAATGTGCCCCAGCGCGCGGACAGTCCGCGCACCCGTGCGCAGCGCGCGGCCACCTTGCGCGTGCACGGCCCAGCATGGCTGGTGGCCCAGATTCGAGATTTGATCCTGAACGGCTTCGAAGGTTTCTGAAACCCTCGTAATGCGTGCCGACAGGCCCAGAAAAATTTCAGACCCCAAGGAAGGTGAAATCCAACCCGGAAACAAAGAATGAAGCCGAAGAATAAAGAACTCAAAAATTGAAGACCCGTTGATGTAACAGAAGAATGTAATTATTGTAATTATTTATTTATTCGATTCGATTGAGTTGTAATTTATTTTTTCATGGGACCCGGTCAAATCCAACTCAATAGCTGATTGCATATATTTATATTTTATGTTGATAATTGTATATTATAGTCCATGCATATAAAATGCCATATAGATATAATGTACCTAGTCATATGTTTTATAACATGCCATATAGATATAATGTACCTAGTCATATGTTTTATAACATGCCATGCATACATACGCATTTGTTATTCTTTATTTTAATTATTATAAAAGTGTTTTAGAAAAATAAAATAAAATAAGAACCATGTGCTGAAAATTGATTTAATATGATTAAATTGATTTAAGTTGCAAAATTAATTTGCAAAATAATGTTACATGTGAAATTAAATTTAAAAGTTAAATTTTGGAATTTCACATATCCAAAAAGTAAATTGTTTATTTTTTCATTTGAAAATCATGAGATGTTTTTCAAAACAAAATACATATTTGCAAATAATGAGTGCGAGAGGGTTATATGACAATACAACCCACTGGTCTCCATAATTAGTTCAAAACCGTGAGATTCGAAAGGGGCTTCATGGCGGCACCGATTCGGCACTCCCTACGGAAAGTGTTCTTTCGGATCAATAACAAGGTTACCTTCCTAGTGATAGGATTCAAGGATGTATTTCTGGTTTGACCTACCCTACGGCAACACTCCGGAGTTAATTCTGTAGAATCTGAAATGATGGGTTACACTCATGGAAATATAATCAAATTGTTGATTATATTTTTGACCAAAATAGCGGTAGTTGATAAATATGAAAATATGAGATATTTTGATTATATTTATTAATTGAGAAGGTCTTAGTTCAATTTACGATATTTTGACATACCCTACGGCGGCACTATATTTGTGGAAATTGAATTATCGTTGGCACCCATTATTAAAACATAATTTATGTATTTTTCATGTGCATCATGCATCATATTAAACATGATTTAAGTCCTTGATATTCATGCACATAAAATTGACTAGATGAATATTCTATTTATTTCCAACAACATGTCAAATCCTATATCACACTACTAGCGACTGAAAATGTAATGACCGGGAAAATTTTAAGTCAAATTCGGACAGTCCGGTATTTGACCGTAATTTTTCCCGGAACAGAAAGTAGTAGAAATATTGATGTAATCAGGAAAGTGTTATGTAGAAACTTTATATACGGCGTAAAATCACCCGAAAAGTGTAAAGTTATAACACGAATATTTTTACAGAGAAAATTCATAAATATTAGTTGTGAATAGTGAAATATCGGTTAAAAGTTACAAATTTTAACAGGTATATTTTAGTTATGAGAAACTAAAATATTTGGTAAATGACCAAATGACTAGTTAGAACAAGAGTATAAATCTTAGAAGTAAGGAAAATAGGAAAATTTTTTGAAATAGAATTTTCCCGAGCCAGTTAAAGCGGGAAACTGCTAAAAAAATGAGTACCGTGAGGGTACGCGTTTTGGGCAATTCTAGATCGTTTAAAACGAAAATTTCTATAAAAAGAAATTGACTATTGAGATACCCAAGAAAAGTGGGTTGAATACGAGAAATTTGACCCAGGGTGCTCAGCAGTCCAGAAAAGCAGTATAGAACCTGTACCGGGTGTGAAATTATCGGTACCGGAAAGAGACTCGTTTTGAAAAATGGAAAGTTTGGTCTCAACAAGAAAAATGTGGAGAACACGGAACCACTTAAATTAAGTGTCAAACTTAATTAGAATTAGTAAAATTAAATTATAGGAATTAAAGTGATTTCTTTAATTTAATTTTAGAAAGTAATATTAGATATTATTAAAAATAATATTATAATATTCATTATTACATATAAGTGGCCTACGGAAGCACATTAGAACTCAAAGTGTTCTATTTTCTAAAGAGTGGCTGACCAAGAAGAAAGAGAGAGAGAAAAGAGAGAAAATCAAGGGAAAATCAAGGAATCACCCGTTTTCGCCGAAATTTCTTCCGTTCAGTCCAGTAGAAACATAACCCAAGGCATTCTAGCGGAGAATCTCAACTTTTCAAGGTAAGATTTCGGATTTTTCATGAGAAACTGCTTGCTTTTTCATTTTTATGAATAGTAACTCATCTCGGAAAAAATCCGTAAAACTGAGAAACGAAACCGAGGTTTTGTCGGGGACTATGATAGGAGTTTAATGTGCAAGTATTGAAAGGATTGAACAATTTTTTTTGGATTTGCACTAAAAATCCGAAAATCCCTAGAAATGGAGGAAATGTGTTTTTGTTCAATTTATGTAGCAATTTATGTTCAGGAATGTGAATCTAGACTACAGGTACCGAAATCGGAAGTAAAATGAGTTATTGAAAACTTGGGAAACTAGAAAAAAAAACAAGGCGAAACTCTGCCGAAATTTCTAAAAAACCTAGTTAGTAAGCATTGAATTAAGAATTCGATTCTCGAGAATGAGTAACAGTTTTAAAGCTCGGAATTGAATAGATTAAGATTCAGAAACCGAGATACACGAATAGGTGTAATTTGACTCTTGAGCTAGAATTCGGCCTAGAGGGGTTAAGTTCCAAAATGAGTTGAAATTGGATTTAGGAATCCAAGTATGAGAAATTTTGATACTTGGAATAGGTGGTTAATACCTATTTCCATGAAACAGGTTTTGGCACGAGAGCCGAAGCAACGAGAAAGAACTTCCAGCAAGCAGGAATCCTAGCGGATTAACGGTAAGTATAGACATATATGTTTGGCTGGACTCGAGTAAGCTATAGTTAGACTTAGAACTATGAATTTACTTATGTTCCTAAGTCTATGTGATTACATGTGATTATACGTGTTTGGAGGGCTTAGTGCTCTAGATTTCAGAAGGGCGACATATGGTTACCCTTATGCATAGTTAATACTGACGGGTCGTCGGCCTCCGTAAGGGAGGAAAATCTCACATAGTAGAGATTCCGACTAGACCAGACAGTAAGAAATGCCCAGTAAACTAAAAGACTGACGGGTCGTCAGCCTCCGCAAGGGAGGAAAAATCTCAAAGAGTAGAGATTCTGACTAGACCAGACAGTAAGCAGGGGCCCAGGCCCACAGAACTAAGAACAGAAAGATAGAAAGTAGTTTAAAGCATGTTTCACACGGGCATATTTGCATCATAACTCTTAATGTAATTTCTATTAGTTTATGAGGTATGCATGTTTATACTTGCTGAGTGTTAGCTCATCAGTTTACTCGTGTGCAGGTAACAAAGGTAAGCAGCCAGTCATATAGTGGTTTGCTTGATGGACATGCTGAGGCAAGGGTGGCAGAAATGTCATGGGTGCACGGGAGTGGTCACTATTACGCTCGCTTAGAAATTAAATTCCGCTACAAAGTAATGTAATATAAAATACTAGTATGTATGTTCAGTTTTAAGAAGAAGATATTACAACCATTGTCTTAGTAAAGAACAACGGACTGTAATAAGTTAATACAAGTTTTCGGGAACTAGTATGATATCCGAATCCTTAAAGTAATAGCAAGATGTGTTATTAGTGTAACAACATAACATGTTAAGAACCCGAGGATTAAAGTAAAGAAAAACAAATTTACCCGCACATGAACGTAAATTAAAGAGACAATAGTCTAACAACAAATAATGGATTAGACTATAACTTAGCCCATTAGTAGAGTAGTATAAGGAACGACGACCGCGCCGCGAGGGCGCGGGACGCCACAGAAAAATTAGACGGTGATAACTATGCTGAGTGGAAAAGTAACATGAACATACTATTGGTCTGCGAAGACTACAAATTTGTCCTAGCAAAGGAATGTAACACTGAACCTGCAGCAAACGTATCCAAAACCGTAAGGGAGCCTTATGATCGTTGGATCAAGGCTAGCAACAAAGCAAAGTGCTTTATGCTGGCCAGTATGAGCGATGTGCTTCGCAAGAAGTATAAGGAGATGGACACTGCTTATGAGATAATGGAGTCTCTAGAAGCCATGTTACGTGCTCCCTTTGAGAAGGCTCGTTTGGATACCGTAAGGGCTTTCATGAATGACAAGATGAAGAAAGGTTCTTCAGTCAAGGCACATCTTTTGAACATGATTGATCACCTCCATGATGCAGAGCTTAATGGTGCCAGAATCGATGAAGCCACCCAAGTTGGCATCATCTAGGAAAGCCTATCCCTTGACTTTCATGAGTTCATGAACAACTTTATTATGAACAAGAAAAATTCCAATCTCACTGAACTTAGGAATGACATGCAAAACTTCGAATCCACCAACAAAAGAAGGGGAAGAGAAGCAAATGTTGTAGTTGCAGGAAGTTCTTGGAAAAAATAAAAGAAAGAACCAGAACCAGGGAAAAGGGAAGAAAGGAAAGAACAAGAGACCCAAGAAGGCAAAAGGCCCCATCTAGAAACCCAAAGGAAAGTGTTTCCACTGTAATGGCAAAGGGCACTGGAAGAGAAACTGTCACAAGTATCTCGAGGAGCTAGAAAAGAAAAAGGAACAAGGTAAATCAGATTTACTAGTCCTTGAAACATGTTTAGTAAAGGGTGATACCTCAGCCTGTATAATTGATTCAGGAGCAACTATTCATGTTTGTTTTTCTTTGCAGAGTCTTATTTCTTACACCGAGCTAGCAGACGGGGACTACACGATGAAAGTGGGCAATAGCGCAAGAGTTTCGGCAAAAGTAGTGGGAGAAGTTAGACTTCAATTTAGGGAAAATAAATTTTTAGTTTTGAACAATGTTTATTTTATTCCAGACATTCGTAGAAATTTGATTTCTGCGGCTAAGTTATTTAAACAATTATTTAAAGTTTAATGTGACAATGAATTTGTTCATATTTCTCGAAATGGTTTAAATATTTATTCTGGATGTCTGGATGATGATTTATATTGTATAAAACCAATACCTAAGTCACTGCTTAATACTGAAATGTTCAGAGTTGCCGAACCTAAGAATAAAAAGCAAAAGATTTCTCACGAAAATAACACATATCTGTGGCATCTTAGTCTTGGTCATATTAACCTAAATAGAATTGAAAGACTGGTAAAGGATGGTCCTTTACGCGAGCTAATAGTTGGCGAGCTTTCAGTCTGTGAATCTTGTTTGGAAGGTAAAATAACCAAGAGGCCTTTCACAGCAAAAGGAGTAAGAGCTACAGAACCCCTTCAGCTAATACATTCAGATGTATGTGGACCGTTAAACGTCCAAGCTAGAGTAGGTTACAAATATTACATTATCTTTATTGACGACTATTCAAGATATGATTATGTTTACCTAATGCAACAAAAATCTGAAACTTTTGGAAAGTTTAGAGAATTTCGAGCAGAAGTTGAAAAAAAATTAGGTAAACCAATCAAGACACTTAAATCAAATCGAGGGGGTGAGTACCTGGACCAAGAGTTTTGGGATTTCTTGATTAAAGAAGGTGTAGTATCCCAATTAACTGCACCCAATACACCACAGCAGAATGGTGTAGCCGAAAGGAGAAATCAGACTTTGCTCGACATGATAAGATCAATGTTGAGTTATTCTTCACTGCCAACTTCATTTTGGGGTTATGCCCTGAAAACTGCAATGTATATTCTGAATCTAGTTCCATCTAAGTCTGTACCTAAGACACCCCTAGAGTTGTGGAATGGTCAAAAACCTAGTTTGAGACACATTCGCATATGGGGGTGTCCAGCACACGTTATGAGGCAAAAGATCAAGAAGTTGGAACCAAGATCAGAAGTATGCATCTTTGTGGGATACCCACAAGGGACAAGAGGAGGACTATTTTATAGTCAAGTAGATCAAAAGGTGTTTGTATCGACAAATGCCACATTTCTGGAGCATGACTATATGACAGATTTTAAGCCCATAAGTAAAATAGTATTGGAAGAGTTAGTTTCCGATGAGATCAGACCACAACCGATAAGAGTTATCAGACCACTCAGAGAGAAGACCACAGTTCCTAATCAGACTCCTATGGTACCTCGTCGTAGTGGGAAGGCAAGCAGGTTACCCGACCATTATACTGAGAAAGCCCAAATCGTCACTGCTGATGACGGTAAGGAAGATCCATCAACCTTTAAGGATGCGATGGATGATTCTGATAAGGAAGAATGGCAAGTAGCTATGAAACTCGAGATGGATTCTATGCACTCTAACTCAGTCTGGCAACATGTAGATCTACCCGGAGGGGTAAAACCCATTGGATGCAAGTGGATCTTCAAGAGAAAGAGAGGAGCGGATGGAAAACTAGAGACTTATAAAGCAGGACTAGTGGCTAAGGGTTATACCCAAAAGGAGGGAGTTGACTATGAGGAAACTTTCTCGCCGGTAGCTATGCTTAATTCCATCCGGATACTCCTGGCCATTGTAGCATATTTTGACTACGAGATATGGCAGATGGATGTCAAGACAACTTTTTTGAATGGCTATCTTGAAGAAACCATCTATATGGATCTACCAGAGGGTTACATAGAGGAAGGCCAACAGCAGAAAGTCTGCAAACTGCAAAGGTCCATTTATGGACTGAAGCAGGCTTCTAGATCATGGAACATCAGGTTTGATGAGGCTGTAAAGTCTTATGGATTTGATCAAAACATTGATGAACCACGCATCTACAAGTACAAGAAAGAAGAGAAAATGGTCTTCTTAATTCTTTACGTCGTGACATCCGACTCATTGGGAATGATGTGGGATTAATGACAGATGTAAAGGAGTGGTTAGCCAACCAATTCCAAATGATAGATTTGGGACAGGCAAGCTATGTTCTTAGGATTAAGATTATTCTAGATCGTAAGAAAAAGCTTTTGGCATTATCACAAGCATCTTATACAGACAAAGTGTTGTCTAGGTATTCGATGCAAAACTCCAAGAAAGGGAATTTTCCTTCTAGGCATGGTATTCATCTTTCTAAGGAGCAATATCCAAAGTCCCCACAATAGGAAGAAGATATGAGATGATATCCCTATGCTTCGGCCGTAGGAAGCCTTATGTATGCCATGTTGTGTACAAGACCAGATATCTGCTATGCAGTGGGAGTGGTTAGTCGCTGCCAGTCCAACCTAGGATTAGATCATTGGGTTGCAGTAAAGTGTATTCTTAAGTATCTTAGTAGAATGAGAAACTATATGTTGATATATTCTGGAGAAGATTTGTCTCTCACCGGATACACATATTCCGATTTCCAATCGGATAGAGATAGTCGACGGTCGACATCTGGATATGTGTTCACTCTTAATGGAGGAGCCGTGGTATGGAGAAGTATAAAGCAAAAGTGTGTTGCTGACTCTACCATGGAAGCTGAATATGTTACAGCTTGTCAAGCCGCAAAAGAAGCAACATGGCTCAGGAAGTTCTTAACTGATCTGGAAGTTATTCTAGATATGGATAAGCCAATTAAGCTCTACTGTGCAACAATGGAGTAGTGGCTAATTCAAAGGAACCTAGAAGCCATAAGAGTGTGAAACATATAGAAAGAAAATATCACCTGATCAGAGACATTGTGCATAGAGGCGATGTAGCGGTTCTGAAGATCGCATCAGAGGACAACCTTGTTGACCCATTCACCAAGACATTGCCTTTGAATGTATTTGATCGGCACCTAGATGGATTTGGAATTAGAGACATGACACACTGCCTTTAGGACAAGTGGGAGATTGTCGGGAATAGTGTCCAAAAAGCATTAGATGTAATAGGATATTTATTATTTAATTAATAAAAGAGTTTATTCATCATTTTATGTGCATATATTTATGAATATTTTATGAATATCAATTGAAAATTCCATGATTGTTTATGTAACCTTAAACATAGTATATAAGTGTTATATATGAGAGGATAGGGTTTAAGGATAACAATCAGAAACATTGTTCATAATGAATTTAATTAAAGTTCCAAATCTTTAATTAATACATGTCATTCCCATATAGAATGGAACGGTGTTATCCGCACTGTTAATATGGCCAGATATTGAATGAGTGTATTTCGCATAATGAGATTATGTGGAACATGGATGCAGATACAATGTGAATTTCTAATAATTTCCGTTAAGCATAGAAATTCAAATTGAGTCTACTGATGGTCATATATAGAATGACCTTAATCCTAAGTTCTTAATAAACTCCTACTTATGAATTTATGTCTTTTGATTTACTCGGTACAGATTCTGAGACCCTGAATCCTATTCCTTGTAGTTTGGAGACATAATTAAATAGGTAGCTGGGAATGTTATTATACGAGATGGAATCCATTCCTTCTTGAGAAAGAAGCAGATAAATAATTCTCTTGAGTGTTGATTCGGTACTTGGATTAGTAGGAGCGCTCTGGTTCATGAATGTGTTTTATGAATCACTATCCATTAGAGAATCAATGGTACTCAAGGATGAAGATATAATTAGAGAGGTTAACGGATTCTACCTAATTCTAATTATGAATTATTTATGGAGGATTGATCTATATGTAATGACTATATCAAATGGACACTTTGCAGTTTAGAAGTAATTAATGTCTATAATTTCGAGAGTTAAATTCCAAGTTTATAGCGGAGTAACTATTGGAATTAATAGAATTAATTAATTAATTAAAGTGTTTAATTAATTATTAATTTTATTTGAGCTCAGAATTATAAGTCCATTAGTCCCCGCGCCGTCCTTGTAATTCTACCAGACACAAAGGGCAAAATGGGAATTTTAAAATTATGGAATTCTAAAATTAAATACTCAAAAAATAATTAATTGGAAATTAATTATTATTTAAATAATGTGATTATTTAAATTTAAATTTGAGCACATCTAGATTTATCCATTTAAACTTATTTGATAAGTTGTTCAATTTAGAATTCAGATTAATTTAAGTTTGGCTTAAATTCGAATTTGAATCTGAATTAAAATTAGACTACTCGATAAAGGATAAAATCTCTTCCTTCCCTATATGCTATTGGCGCCACACATAGGGAAAAACCCTGGTGATATGGGCGGCCACTTAAAGGATAAAGGGAAAGGTTTTTTTTTTGTTCCAAATTCAAAATTGGAGATAGGGTTTTGATTATGTTTTGAAGTTTGACTTCTTCTCTTTAAATATGAGAATGATAGAAAATTGTGAACACAATTTTTGAAAGATATTTTCTGCCCTAAATTGTTTGGTGGCCGAAATTCTCAAGAAAAAAGAGAGTAAAATATTTTCTCCAAAAATTCCACATCGTGCATGCGTTGGTGTTTGTGGAAATTCGAGTGTTTGAGAAACCTGTTTTGTCTCACATGTGCCCACACACATGTCTACATGGAATCAAGGAATTGACGTGGATGACTTTGGTATTCTAAACACAAAGCTTGGAGCAAGGACTGTTCGTGGTCAAAGAACTCAAGTTATCATTCGAGTCGGCTTCCAGGTATTTTTCGGATTAAGTTCTTCATATATAAATTAATGTGATTAATTTATTCGTGCATAAATTAATATAATCTATAGAGTATCTCAAAAGTTTGTAAAATTTTTGTTATACACGATCCACTTTTTCCCCACACTTCTGCCGCCGAATTCGATTCGGCAACCAACAATAAGTTTGTCCATAACTTACCTGGTTATGAACCATAACTTGACAAGTTATGACCTATTAATTTTTATAACTAAAAATTGGCCTATATACTTTCTTAAGCTTTTTATGTTGGCCTATTTCCTACTATTTCCGGTTTAAATATAGTAATTATTTTTGAAACTATTTTAAAAAATGAAAAATTATATTACAATTATTATAATGATATTCATTAGTCTTTACCATTTAATATCGACACCTTAAAATTTAGAATTAATTACAGAAACTCCCTTTGAACTATACTCCTTGTAGCACTTTATTCTCCAATTTTTGAAACGTAATATCCGTTCTCCTTGAACAATAAAATATTAAAAAAAAGTGTCCACCGTTAGTTTTTTCATGAAATTTGGCATCTATATGCCAGGCCCAACCATGGCGTCACGTGACGTTATTGGGCTCGCTTCGTGGACCCAAGCCACGCTCAGAGAACTTATGTGAGTTTGTGGTTTGGTGGGTCTTGTGTGATTAAGTAGGCCCGTTGATCATTGAATTCGAACCAATTTGAATCTCGCTTGGGAAGTTTTCATAATTAATCAGATTAAATACAAATGGGAGATGGAGAATTCCAAAAAAAAAAGGCCTTTTCCCATCCTTTTGCAAGCCCAAAATCCTTAAGTCCACACCTTGGAACCTCTTCCTCTTCATCAAGGTTGATTCTCAGTATTGTTTATGTATGCACAGTGTGGAAGCCCCATGGATGCCTGAGGCTGACTTTTAAAATTGATTTGACTATTATTGTGGTTTTATTAAGTCCGCCTCACTCTCTTCTTAAAAACTAGATTTCCTTAAAATAGTGGGGTTGTTTGGAAATTCTCAAATGTTAAAATGATTTTTAACGTTATTATATATTTAACCACATTCCTAATCCATGTTTAATTTCTAAATAAGCATCCACATCACCAACCCATGTTTAGGGGCGTGACAAGTCTTGGTATCAGAGTCCTTAGTTTTAAGAACCTTGGGATTGCGCATACATGAATGACATCAGGAAACCACTAAAAGAGTCTAGTTTCCTTTTAGTCGAGAGTATATCGCCGCATCGTAGAGTCGCTAATCCACCAGCCATACTGAATGAGGAGTTTATGGAAACCATTTATGCTACTTTTCTAGGGATGGCTACCCGGGCCCAGAATGATCATCCGGCTGAGGAGAGGAAGCAAGGGTATTTCCATGAGTTCAGACGTGGATCAATCCCCAGGTTCAATAATGAGGGTGGACCACAGGAGGCCAAGTATTGGTTCGAATCCATCTCGAAACACCTAAATAGAATGGGAGTACCTGATGAGTACCGAGTGGAGTTTACGACATATAAGTTTCAAGGTCAACCTAGCACCTGATGGAAAGAGGTCAACAGACTACATGATTTAAGAACTATAACCTGGGAATAGTTTGAGGACCTCTTCAATGAACAATACTTTCTCCAAAGCTACCGTGACAAGAAAGCAATAGAGTTCATAGGATTACAACAAAAGGACATGATAGTAAGGGAGTATGAAGCTGAATTCAATGACCTATCCCGCGTTGCCCTTTCTTTTGTGAAGTCTGAGCACATGAAATGTCTTAAGTTTGAAAGAGGTCTCAAAAGTATGATCTGGACATCCTTGGTAGCTCAAAGGCTTCACATTTACCGAGACTTGGTGGCCACAGTGATAACTATTGAGCAAGACAATTTGGCCTATCTTTCAAGTAGAGAATCCATAAACAGGGAATCAGGAGGACCTCTGTGGAATACTAGGAAGAATTGTAAGCAAGGATAAACAAGTGGGGATGCAATGAGTGGGATTAATGGTTCTTCAGGAAGTAGTAGGAGTGGACCCTACAGGTTCAGATGCTATCACTGTGGACAACTTAGGCATGTAAGGAGGAACTGCCCCAACAGGAACCAACCGCCATCCCAACAGACTTAGAAGGACATTACTCACGGGCATGACTGGCCTCAACAATTTGTGCAACCTTTCCAGCCATAGTTGCTAGCTCTGAATCAAATGCCATTTCTTCCTGCACTTATTTACCATCCACCGAACTACTCACAGTTCCAATCTCAAGCTTTTGGAACAGTGCTATCTCCTCTGACCCAACAATACAAGCCAGGGAATCTGAGGCCTAACAATAATGAAAGGAGAAAAGGAAAGGCACAAAGCCAAGCTTATGCCATGATAGAAGGTAGCTCTGAAGCAAGCAGGGAATGTAGTTATTGAGGCTATGATCCTTATCTTGCACTTTTTGGCCCGAGTCTTATTTGATACGGGTGCTACACATTTCCTCATATCCAAATCTTTTACGAAAACTTTGGGTTTAAAACCTGAGAACTTATAAATCCCAATGTTTTGAAACACTCCACTTGGATGTGTGGAAGTATCTAGTGTATGTAAATCGTACGAAATCATGATCGGGGGTGAGCGATTGATAGCGAATTTAATCATTTTGTCCATGAATTTGTTTGATGTGGTGCTCGGAATGGACTAGTTGTCGAAGTACGGAGCATTTTTTGATTATCACTGTAGGAGACTGACTTTCATTACCAGTGCTGGTGTGCTAGTCACTTATCAAGAGGGCATAAACCCAATTTTACAAGAATAACTATTGAAACACAACGTTAGAGGATAGTGAAACCTAGCTTGTTTTTCCTTTCTTTTCACTTTCGAGGGTGAATCTGACATTACCGGAGAAAATACAGAAATTCTTGTAGTGGATGAATATGCAGATGTATTTCCTAAAGAATTATCTAGTTTACCGCCAAATTGAGTAACAGAGTTATGCATCGATTTACTTTCGGGAACCGCTCCTATCTCCATCGCTCCTCATCGAATGGCGCCAGCTGAGATAAAGGAATTAAAAAAGCAACTCGATGAGTTAGCGAAAAAAGGATATATCAGAAACAATATCTCCCCGTGGGGTGCACCTGTGAACTTTCGGTAATTGAATAGAGTAACCGTGAAGAATAAGTACTCATTGTCAAGAATTGATGAGTTATTCGATCAGTTTGGTTGATCACGGTATTACACTAAGATTGATTTAAGATCCAGATACCATCAGCTTAAGGTCAGGGAAGAAAACATTTCAAAAATGGCTTTCAGAACCCGATATGGGCATTTTGAATTCTTTTGATGCCTTTTGGATTAACGAATGCTCAAGCAGCTTTCATGGACTTAATGAATAGAGTCTTCCAACCTTATTTGGATCAGTTCTTAATAGTTTTTATCGATGATATCCTAGTTTATTTAAAGACCTGGAAAGACCACGAGCAACATCTAAGGATTGTTCTCCATACTCTTTGTGAGCATCAGCTTTACGCGAAGAAGGAAATGTGTGACTTTTGATTAATATAAGTTAAGTTCCTTGGATATGTTATATTTGGACAAGGAATCTTAGTGGATCCTTCAAAGATTGAAACTGTGTTGCAATGAGAAACACCAAAGAATGTAGCTGAAATTCAGAGTTTTCTAGGACTTACGGCATATTTTCGATGATTCGTAAAGGACTTCTCAAGTATTGCTGCCCCAATGACTCGATTGACCATGAAGGAAGTCAAATTCGAATGGGATGCCGATTGTGAACACGCTTTCCAAGAATTGAAGGCTAGATTAACAAGCGCAACAGTCCTGGCTATACCTAATACCGAAGAGCCCTATGAAGTGTATTCTGACACATCAAGATGAGGACTTGGATGTGCTCTGATGCAAGGAGGACGTGCTATAGCTTACCCTTCTCGCCAACTTAAGCATCACGAGCAGAATTATCCCACTTATGACATGCAGTTAGCTACAGTGATTTTTACTCTCAAGATATAGAGATGTTATCTCTATGGAGCCAAATTCTAAATTTTCTTCAATCACAAGAGTTTAAAGTATTTATTTACTCAGATGGACTTAAATCCGAGGTAGAGAAGATGGGTGAAGTACATAGAGGATTACCACTTGACCTTGCAGCATCATCCTTGAAAAGCCAACGTGGTAGCAGATGCCATTAGTAGGAAGACTTCAGGAATCCTGGCATCTTTGGCTTTCGAGGATTGGAAACAGACTGAAACAATAGGTGATTATGATCTTTAGTATTTTGAGGATTATAACCAAGATATAGTGTACAACTTGGTTTTTGTGCCAACTATTGCGCGACAGATCAAGCGGAATCAATGGCAAGATCCATATCTTCTAGAAGTTCGGATTCGAATTCAGAATGGATAACTACTCGATGGTCGGAATATATGAGAAGATGGAATACTCTACTTCAAGAATCACTTAGTTGTTCCTCAAGTGGACGAGATAAAGAAGGTAGTCCTTCACGAGGCTCATAAATCGTGATTTGCCATTCATCCTGGGAGTACAAATATGTATCAAGATCTCAAGAGGATATATTGGTTGAGATGTTTGAAGAAAGATGTTCGCCAATATGTGTCAGAATGTGTAACACCTCGAGGAATTAAATGAGATTAATTAAGGTAATTAAGATTTATTAGTATACCTAATCTAGATTAAATAATTAATTATTATTTAATAAATGTTTCTGATGCGTAAATTTAAATATTTCTAAGGAATTTAAATATTCTCAGTATTTACATTTTTACCCCAAACTGTGTGTAGACACATATTCTGGATTGTCTTTTAATTTTTGTGACACCTGCTTCCTTTTCGTTTTCTTTTCTTTCCTTTTCTTTTCCTCCTGTGCAGCACTCTCTCTCTCTCTCTCTCTCTCTCTCTCTCTCTCTCTCTGTCTTTTCTCTCTCACTCTCACTCTCATCCTCTCACTCTATCTCTCTCTCCCGTTTTGTCTCAAATCAACCGGATCTTAAATCAAAGAAGGATTTAAAGAAGTTTTCAACGTCAAGAGAAGTATTTGAGATAATATTTCTAAAAAACTTCTCTTGAATCTCAGATTTTTTGGATTTAAAAACTTATTTTGGTTCGAAATGGATTTTTATGGATGTTGAGTAAAATCATGGTAGAAATTGGGGATCTTTGGTTCTATGGACTTGATTTAGTAACTAGAACTTGGATTTGATTGTTTCCCCTTGAAATGTTTCGGATATGAATTTGAAATTATAGGTTTTTGGGATGATTCAGTGAGATTTCCTTGCACTTCAAATATCCACCAGTCGACCTATATGGTCGACCAAATTGCACTCCACCAGGTTGACCGCATAGGTCGACCGGATTGAACACCACCGGTTGACCGGTGGTGTTGCACTACTCTGTCATGGGTCGACCAGTGTGCACGGGGTTTGACCCTATTTTGACCCTAATTTTTGAAGAGAACCCAAATTAGCTTCATTTGGGGATCTAGAGTAAATGGATTATCATTTTTAATCCATGTTTTGAGATTAAAACCCTTGGAATGATGATTTGAAACGTGAAATAGTTTATGAAACCGGGAAATAAATTATTGCACACTAAGAGGAAATCAAAGGATATAATTGAGATAGAGTTGCTTTAGCCGAGGACTCGGATTGAGGGGCTTTAAGGAAGCGAAAGCCAGACTAGTGCAATGCTAGCCATGTTAGGAATAGTATCCTGAAAGCATGAGATGTAAAAGGATATTTATTATTTATTTAATAAAATAGTTTATTCATCATTTTATGTGCATATATTTATGAATATTTTATGAATATCAAATAAAATTCCTTGATTATTTATGTAACCTTAAACATGGTATATAAGTGGTATATACAAGAGGATAATGTTTAAGGATAATAATCAAAAGTAACTGTTCATAATGAATTTAATTAAAGTTCGGAATCTTTAATTAAAACATTATTGATACATGTCATTCCCATTTAGATTGGAACGGTGTTATCCGCACTGTTAATATGGCGAGATATTGAATGAGTGTATTTCGCATAATGAGATTATGTGGAACATGGACGTAGACACAATATGAATTTCTAATAATTTCCGTTAAGAATAGAATTTCTAATTGAGTCTACCGATGGTTATATATAGAATGATCTTAATCTTGAGTTCTTAACAAACTCCTATTTATGGATTTATGTCTTTTGATTTACTCGGTACGGATTCCGAAACCCTGAATCCTATTCCTTGTATTTTGGAGACATAATGAAATAGGTAGCTGGGAATGTTATTATACGAGATGGAATCCATTCCTTCTTGAGAGAGAAGCAGATAAATAATTCTCTTGAGTGTTGATTCGGTACTTGGATTAGTAAGAGCGATCTGGTTCATGAATGTGTTTTATGAATCACTATCCATTAGAGAATCAATGGTACTCAAGGATAAAGATGTAATTAGAGAGGTTAACGGATTCTACCTGACTCTAATTATGAAGTATTTATGGAGGATCGATCTATATGCAATGACTATATCAAATGGACACTTCACAGTTTAGAAGTAATTAATGTCTATAATTCCGCGAGTGCAATTCCAAGTTTATAGTGGAGTAACTATTGGAATTAATAGAATTAATTAATTAATTAAAGTGTTTAATTAATTATAAATTTTATTGGAGCTCAGAATTATAGGTCCATTAGTCCCCGCATCGTCCTTGTAATTCTACCAGACACAAAGGACAAAATGGGAATTTTAGAATTATGGAATTCTAAAATTAAATACTCGAAGAATAATTAATTGAGAATTAATTATTATTTAAATAATGAGATTATTTAAATTTGAATTTAAACATATCTAGATTTATCCATTTAAACTTATTTGATAAGTTGTTCAATTTAGAATTCAAATTAATTTAAGTTTGACTTAAATTCAAATTTGAATCTGAATTAAAATTGAACTACTGGATAATGGATAAAATATCTTCCTTCCTTATCTTATTTAGGTGCCACACACAAAGGGAGAAAACCCTAGGGTGGCCGGCCATCAAAGAGATAAGGGGAAGGGATTTTTTGTTCCAAATTCAAAATTGGAGATAAGGATTTGATCCTATTTTGAAGTTTGACTTCTTCTCTTTAAATATGAGATAAATGGAAAATTGTGAGATAAATCTTGAAACACTTTTCAGCCCTAGTTTCCTAGTGTGGCCGGAATTCTCATATAGCAAAAGGAGAGTGAAATATTTTTTCTCCAAAAATTCCACATCGTGCATGCGTTGGTGTTTGTGGAAATTCGAGTGTTTTAGAAACCGTTTTGTCTCACGTGTGCCCACACACATGTCTACGTGGAATCAAGGAATTGACGTGGAAGACTTTGGTGTTCTAAACAAAAGAGCTTGGATCTAGGACTGTTCGTGGTCAAAGAAAATCAAGATATCATCCGAGTCGGCTAAAAGGTATTTTTTCGGTTGATCCTTGAATCTTATAAATTAATGAGATTAATTTATTGGTGCATAAATTAATATAATCTATAGAGTATCTCAAAAGTTTTATGAAATTTTTGTTATACACGATCCGCCTTTCCGCTGCGCTTCCGCATCCGAATTCGATTCGGCTACCAACAATTGGTATCAGAGCGGTCTATAGACGATATTAATTTATGCTTCGATTATTCGATAATCATAATCAATATTAAATATGTGATATTTAATTATGTATGTATGTGATGAGTAGGCACTTGCATTTATGGATGTTTATTTTTATTCATGATGATGAATGTATGATGATGGATTTGGTTGTTAATTATATGGTTCCATGGATCGGTTATATTCATTCGTTAATAAATTATTTGTAATTTAATTCGGGATTAGAATTATTGTAATTCTAGGATTTGGGTAGAATTAGGGTTTATGAATCAAGAAGGAGGCCATGAAGATCATGTTTGAAGCCTTCAAAGAAGCCCAGAAAACTGCCCAGAAATTTCCAGAATCGCGGCCCAGACGCATCCCGGATGCGACCCAGGCGCGGCCAGGACGCGGCCCAGGCGCGTCCAGGCCGCGGTCCAGGCCGCGCCCCAGCGCGTGGCCAGGCCGCGCCCCAGGCCGCGGCCTAGCGCGCCTGGCGGCCCAAGTTCGGGATTTGATCCCGAACGGGCCCGAAGGTTTCCGAAACCCTCGTAAAGCGTGCCGATGAGCCTAGAAAAGTTCCGGATCCCAAGGAAGTTGAAATCCAACCCGGAGACAAAGAATGAAGCCGAAGAATAAAGAATTCAAGAATCGAAGAACCGTTGATGTAACGGAAGAATATAATTATTGTAATTATTTATTTATTCGATTCGATTGAGTTGTAATTTATTTTTCCATGGGACCCGGTCAAATCCATCTCAATAGTTGATTGCATATATTTATATTTTATGATGATAATTATATATTATATATGTCCATGCATATAACATGCCATGTAGATATAATGTGCCTACTCATATGTTTTTATAACATACCATGCATACACGCGCAATTGTTATTGTTTATTTTATTTATTATAAAAGTGTTTTAGAAAAATAAAATAAAATAAGAACCATGCACTGAAAATCATTTAATATGATTAAATTGATTTAAGTTGCAAAATTGATTTGCAAAATAATGTTACATGTGAAATTGAATTTAAGAGTTAAATTTTGGAATTTCACATATCCGAAAATTAAATTGTTTATTTTTCGATTTTGAAAATCATGAGATGTTTTTCAAAAAAAATACATATTTGCAAAATAATGAGTGGGAGAGGGTTGTATGACAATACAACCCACTGGTCTCCGTCATTAGTTCAACGCCGTGAGATTCGAAAGGGGCTTCGGAATTTCACATATCCGAAAAATAAATTGTTTATTTTTCGATTTGAAAATCATGAGATGTTTTTCAAACAAAATACATGTTTGCAAAATAATGAGTGGGAGAGGGTTGTATGACAATACGACCCACTGGTCTCCATCATTAGTTCAACACCGTGATATTCGAAAGGGGCTTCGCGGCGGCACCGATTCCGCACTCCCTACGGAAAGTGTTCTTTCGGATCAATAACAAGGTTGACTTCCTAGCGATAGGATTCAAGGATGTATTTCCTGTTTGACCTACCCTACGGCGGCACTCCGGAGTTAAGTCTGTAGAATCTGAAATGATGGGTTACACTCATGGAGATATAATCAAATTGTTGATTATATTTTTGACCAAAATTAGCGGTAGTTAATAAATATGAAAATATGAGATATTTTGATTATATTTATTAATTGAGAAGGTCTCAGTTCAATTTGCGATATTTTGACCTACCCTACGGCGGCACTATAATCGTGGTAAATTGAATTATCGTTGGCACCCAAAATTAAAACATGATTTATGTATTTTTCATGTGCATCATGCATCATATTTCATTGTGCCAAAATTAACATGCCTTGATATTCATGCACATAAATTGATTAGATGAATATTCTATTTATTCCCAGCAATATGTCGAATCCCATTATCACACTACTAGCGACTGAAAAATTAGACAGTGATAATTATGCTAAGTGGAAAAGTAACATGAACATACTATTGGTCTGCGAAGACTATAAGTTTGTCCTAGCGGAGGAATGTCCTCCTGAACCCGCGGCAACTGCATCCAAAACCGCAAGGGAGCCTTTTGATCGCTGGATCAAGGCCAACAATAAAGCACAGTGCTTTATGCTGGCCAGCATGAGCGATGTGCTTCGCAAGAAGCATGAGGAGATGGAGACTGCTTATGAGATAATGGAGTCTCTAGAAGCCATGTTCGGCGCTCCTTCTGAAAAGGCTCGTTTGGATGCCGTAAGGGCTTTCATGAACGATAAGATGAAGAAAGGTTCTTCAGTCAAGGCACATGTTTTGAACCTGATTGATCACCTCCACGATGCGGAGCTCAATGGTGCCATAATCGATGAAGCCACCCAAGTTGGCATCATCCTGGAAAGCCTATCCCCTGACTTTCATGAGTTCGTGAACAACTTTGTTATTAACAAAAGGAAGTGCAATCTCACTGAACTCATGAATGACCTGCAAAACTTCGAATCCACTAACAAAAGAAGGGGAGGAGAAGCAAATGTTGTAGTTGCAGGAAGTTCTGGTAAAAACAAAAGGAAAAACCAGAACCAGGGAAAAGCGAAGGAGAAAAAGGAACAAGGTAAATCAGATTTGCTAGTTCTTGAAACATGTTTAGTAGAGGGTGATACCTCAGCCTGGATAATTGATTCGGGAGCAACTAATCATGTTTGTTTTTCTTTGCAAAGTCTTAGTTCTTATACTGAGTTAGCCGATGGGGACTACACGATGAAAGTAGGCAATGGCGCAAGAGTTTCGGCAAAAGCAGTGGGAGAAGTTAGACTTCGTTTGAGGGAAAATAAATTTTTAGTTTTGAACAATGTTTATTTTATTCCAGACATTCGCAGAAATTTGATTTCTGTGGCCAAATTATTTGAACAATTATTTAAAGTTTATTTTGATAATGACTTTGTTCATATTTCTCGAAATGGTTTAAATATTTGTTCTGGACGTCTGGATGATGGTTTATATTGTATAAAACCAATACCTAACTCACTGCTTAATACTGAAATGTTCATAGTTGCCGAACCTAAGAATAAAAAGCAAAAGATTTCTCACGAAAATAACACATATCTGCGGCACCTTAGACTTGGTCACATTAACCTAAATAGGATTGAAAGACTGGTAAAGGATGGTCATTTGCGTGAGCTAAAAGTTGGCGAGCTTCCAGTCTGTGAATCTTGTTTGGAAGGTAAAATGACCAAGAGACCTTTTACAGCAAAAGGAGTGAGAGCTACAGAACCCCTACAGCTGATACATTCAGATGTATGTGGACCGTTAAATGTCCAAGCTAGAGGAGGTTACGAATATTACGTCACCTTTATTGACGACTATTCGAGATATGGTTATGTTTACCTGATGCAACGGAAATCTGAAACTTTTGGAAAGTTTAGAGAATTCTGAGCAGAAGTTGAAAAACAATTAGTTAAACCAATCAAGACACTTCGATCAGATCGAGGGGGTGAATACCTGGACCAAGAGTTCCGGGATTTCTTGATTGAAGAAGGTGTGGTATCACAATTGACTGCACCCAGTACACCACAGCAGAATGGTGTGGCCGAAAGGAGAAATCGGACTTTGCTCGACATGATAAGATCAATGTTGAGTTATTCTTCACTGCCTACTTCCTTTTGGGGTTATACCCTAAAAACCGCTATGTATATTCTGAATCTAGTTCCATCTAAATCTATACCTAAGACACCCCTAGAGTTGTGGAATGGTCAAAAACCTAGTTTGAGACAAATTCGCATATGGGGGAGTCCAGCACACGTGCTGAGGCAAAAGACCGGGAAGTTGGAACCAAGGTCAGAAGTATGCATCTTTGTGGGATACCCACAAGGTACAAGAGGAGGACTGTTTTATAGTCAAGCAGATCAAAAGGTGTTTGTATCGACAAATGCCACATTTCTGGAGCATGACTATATGATAGATTTCAAGCCCAGAAGTAAGATAGTATTAGAAGAGTTACTTTCCGATGAGATCGGACCACAATCGACAAGAGTTGTCCGACCACTCAGAGAAAAGACCACAGTTCCTAATCAGACTCCAGCGGCACCTCGTCGTAGTGGGAGGGTAAGCACGTTACCCGACCGTTATACCGGGGAAGCCCAAATCGTCACTGCTGATGACGTTAAGGAGGATCCATCGACCTTTAAGGATGCGATGGATGATTCTGATAAGGAAGAATGGCAAGCAGCTATGAAACTCGAGATGGAGTCTATGCACTCTAACTCAGTCTGGCAACTTGTAGATCTACCCAAAGGGGTAAAACCCATTGGATGCAAGTGGATCTTCAAGAGAAAGAGAGGAGCGGATGGAAAAGTAGAGACTTTTAAAGCAAGGCTAGTGGCTAAGGGTTATACCCAAAAGGAGGAGTTGACTATGAGGAAACTTTCTCGCCAGTAGCCATGCTTAAGTCCATCCGGATACTCCTGGCCATTGCAGCATATTTTGACTATGAGATATGGTAGATGGACGTCAAGACAGCTTTTCTGAATGGCTATCTTGATGAAACCATCTATATGGATCAGCCAGAGGGTTACATAGAGGAAGGCCAACAGCAGAAAGTCTGCAAACTGCAAAGGTCCATTTATGGACTGAAGCAGGCTTCTAGATCATGGAACATCAGGTTTGATGAGGCTGTAAAGTCTTATTGATTTGATCAAAACATTGATGAACCATGCGTCTACAAGTATAAGAAAGAAGAGAAAGTGGTCTTCTTAATTCTTTACGTCGATGACATCCTACTCATAGGGAATGATGTGGGAATGATGACAGATGTAAAGGAGTGGTTAGCCAGCCAATTCCAAATGAAAGATTTAGGAGAGGCAAGCTATGTTCTTGGGATCAATATTATTCGAGATCGCAAGAAAAAGCTTTTGGCGTTATCACAAGCATCTTATATAGACAAAGTGTTGTCTAGGTATTCGATGCAAAACGCCAAGAAAGGGAATTTGCCTTCTAGGCATGGTATTCATCTTTCTAAGGAGCAATGTCCAAAGACCCCGCAGCAGGAAGAAGATATGAGAAGGTATCCCTACGCTTCGGCCGTGGGAAGCCTTAT
>JACAGA010000002.1:18792437-18899315 GCA_029231665.1 Morus indica
TGGAGATCAACTAGAAACTCTTGGTTACGTGTGAAATATGTTTGTCCCTTTTCTGGGGTGATAAAGTTACTCTTTTGATAAATATATATATATATATATTTAAGTTAATGGTCTGAGAAATATTTTTTAAAAGTTTCTTTACTTAGACAAGAAATTGAGTTCGTTAGGTGTTGCGCTATTAAATGGTAACAGGACTCATGGGGTTAAGGAATACGAGATCACGTCCCCAACCCTCCTTAAAGAGAGACGAGATGTAATCGTATAATATCCGTACGTTAGAAATTTAGCAAAAATAGTTTTATTAAGTGTGAATTGTTCTTTTTCTCAATGAGTTTTAACATTAGTGCAGAGAACATTTTCTATATAACGTAAGTACTTCGTAAAATCTCAAATTATGACACTAGATACATGATTTCCGTTATTAAATTTCAGAAATTGTTTGTAAATTTAGTATCCATATAGCCCACCCCAATTAAGTTGGGATTAAGGCTTGTTATTGTTGTTTTTTTTTGTGAATTTAGTATGAGATATCAAATAGGCCAAACAAAAAAAGCTCAAAACTAATTTATCAGAATTAAAAGTTCAAGTATCAAACTATTGGAATGCACAAACTTTAGAAACTAAAATGTATGGTTTTTTTTCCTTCAATATGTATATCAGGGTGGTTGTAAGATGATATTGTTCTCTTGTGGGTGGTAAGCTTAGACTAGACTATCAGGAGTACAATATTCATAATTGTCTTGTTAAAAATCTTACAAAAAAAACCCAATTGGGATAAAGACTTAGTAAGGAAAAAAGAATGCAAACATTGTGGGACGAACTACAAATTTGATGAACTTACAAATTAGTCTATACAAGTTTACAATAACACGATACAAATTAGAAATTATAAAGTAAATAAATATTTACAAATTACAATAATAAAATTTAATTTGAAGTAGAAGGATCGTCTTGAAAATTAAAAGTTAATCTATTAAATTCGTCGATCCATTCTTGGCTTGCCGGTGAGATTTTATCGTGTAAGCGTTGGTCAGAACGATCCCAATCCTTGATGCACACCAAAGCTTCAACAATATCGTGTTGCAATGCGTTTCTCCGTTCTTCAAGTATTTGGCCGGTTATACTGAATGCTTGTTCGGCTGCAACAGTGGAGATCGGGATTGAAAAAATATTCATTGCCAGTCATGTTAGGATCAGCCAAGTTAATACTCGTGCCCTCCACCACTCAACCAAATCAAACATTTCACTAATATCTAAAACTAAGTCCTCACTTAGGTACGCCATTAACTCGTTGAATCCGCCGCTATTGCCGCCACCTCTTGACGAAGATCCATTCCCAGATTCTTCTTGACCTTGAGTCGTCGTCTTCTTCTTCTTCTTAGACAACCCAAAAACATTCAAGAATGAATGCAGCTTGTCGTCTCGTTGTTGCGGTTCTTCTACACGAGGTGTGTTTCTAAACCTACTTTCGTAAGAGATATAGAGAGAAAATATTTTTCTTTATAATAGGAAAATGGTCAGTAGTGTCGATAGCTAAAAATTCACATAAGTTATCTAATCCACTTTCTAAACCATCTAATTTTAATCTAGGGTCAAAAATAACACCGAAACCATACAACATGGGTAATTTAGACAAATATTTTTTAAACTTCTTTTCCATAGAGGCGATAGGAACTCCTAAAACCTTGTGCGAAATTCACTAAATGAAATAGACATTTCTTAAAAGTTCTCCTAACGATAATGGTGATGTTGGGTAATAAGTTCTACTAAGCTTTAAGGTAACTTCGTGAAATCTACCTAAAAAGTTATACAAGAGTTCGGCAATTTGCCAATCAGTTTCATTTATAAATCCTGCTCCTAATTTTGCACTAACATAATTTGTTATAGCATCTCTATAAGGGATGCATTGTTCAAGCATTATATAAGTGGAGTTCCGTCTTATGGCATATCTAAGGCTAATGTTCTAGGATTTTGATTACATGCTTGTAGACCTCTAAACCAATCTTGTATTTTTTGATTACTACCTTGAATCCAAGCAATGCTATCTCTAATTCTTTTAATATGACCTGACATTGATTTTAAACTAGATTTTACTATTAAATTAATTATATGACATACACATCGTTGGTGAAATATATCATTATTACCGAATAAACATAAATTATTTTCAAAAAGTTCTTTTGCTTTAGTATTTGCAGTTGCATTATCTAATGTTATGGCCCTTATTCTATCTCTTAAACTATATTCATCAATGACAGATAAAAGTGTCTTATATATTAAATTAGTAGTGTGTGATCCTATAACACATTAAAAACCTAAGATTCTCTTATCCAAATCAAAACCTTTATAATAATGTCCGTTTACAGCTAAATAATCTTTATTGGCAATGGCAGACCAAATATCCGCCGTTAACCCAACGCAACCACTAGTAGAGTGTAGAAGGTTCATTAATGCTTCATTTTCTTGTTTATATAATTTTAATGCATCTTTCCTAAGAGTCGTTCTAGAAAAAAATTGTGCATTAGGATTATGTACAATTTTAATATAACGTTGCCAATTTCTTTGTTCAGTAAAACTAAGTGGTTGATCTAATGTCGCTAGTAATTGTGCAATTTCTATACGATCAACTTGCGGATCGTATTTCCACATACTTAGACCGCCGGTTTGGCGGTCAAACGATAATTGCATTTGGCAGAGATCGGCTCCGCCTCCTTGTTTTTGAAGACACTTTTCAGAGTGTCTTCTTAAGTGTGTAGTGTCGTAAATAGTGTTACCTTGTAATTTCTCAGGACAATATTTACATTGAGATACGTGTTTAATGTTACCGTTATTGTCGACCTCCTTGAATGTGTTGAAGTGCTCCTAAACTGCTGTGGTGCGTTTGCATTTCTTCTTAGAACTTGCAACACTTGCACTAGCACTACCACATGCCTCTCCTCCATGCCCACCATTGCCACCACCATTACCTCCATGACCTCTAGTATGTCCACCAGGGGTTGGATTTACAATTTCCTTAGCAACTCTTTCCGTAGTTTGCGATTCCTGCGTTTGAAAAACATTAGGAAATTGCCCTTCTTCGATGTTGAATTGGGCATTGATGGGAATATCACCACCATAACCAGAAAAAGCCATTATGAAAAATAAGATAGATTGAGAGCGTTTTGAGCGAGATTAAGAGAGGTCGAGAGAGACATTTAAGCGAGATTAAGAGATATTTGAGAGAGATTTGAGAGAGATTAATAAAGATTAAGAGAGATTTAAGAAATATTGAGAGAAATTGAGAGGGAATGATAGTTTTTAAGTAAGGAAAATGGTTGGGGGGGGGGGGGGGGGGGGGGGGGGGGGGGGGGGTAGTATTTATAGGAAATTTTTTGGCTTGAAAAAAAAAATTTGCCCCAAACTTTTGGGTCCAACGGCTAGTAAATTTTCGGCAATCAGGTCGGTTCTGGCAAAAAAATCAGGCAGTCAGGCAATGGTCAAAAAATTAGCCGTTGGGGTTTGAATTTTCGCCCAAAAATCATGTGACAGTCAGGTTTAGGCAGAAAGATCCGTTGGGGGTCAAAATTCGGGCTAACGGTCAAAAGAATTCGGGTATTTCGGGCATCGGGTAAATTCGGGCTACGGCAAAAAGTCGGGCAAATTCGGGCTCCACCACTGATAGCAATAAAAAAAGTGCTTTTGTTGCGCAAATTTTAGTTTTCCTCAAGAAACGTGATCTTATGCCGTGTTTAGAATAATCTTTTTATTTTTATGCTTTTCAAAAAAAAAAAAAATTCAAAACGGTGTTTGGTGTAATAAAGAAAAAAATGGAAATGAAAACGATTTTAGTTTAGTGTAAAATGAGAGAGAAATAAAAAAATGACTTAGTCGTTTTCATTTTTTGTTTTTCTTTCTCCTCTCTCAAGCAGAGAGAGAGAGAGAGAGAGAGAAAGAGAGACATTATTAGATTTTTTATACTAAAAATAAATTCTTAATAAATTGTTAAACACATTTTTAAAATATTTCTCTCTGAAATTAAAAACGTTTTCATTTTTATTTTCATACAAAAAATAAAATTATTTTGAAACGAATTCTAGACGCGCTCTATGTATCTTCATTCTTTGTCACTCAGCTCTGTGCTCATAACCTTTCTGAGACCACTTAATTTTTCGTTTTATATATATATATATATATATGTATGTATTCGCAAAGCAGTACTAGCAGCTTTATATGCTTGCAGAAGTCATAAACAAACATGTGGCAAAATATCATTCATCCTTTACATTTGTATGTTTTGTTTTATACAATCATATGTGGCAAAATATCATTTATCCGTTACATCTGTATGTTTTGTTTTATACATATAGATTTTGTTTACAATCTGCCGCCCGATAGTATAATGTAACATATAGAAGTAAAAATGTGGCATCACATTTATTGAATATTGCAGCATTAATGTTAGAAATGTGTTTTAGATACATAATTTTTTCAATTTTATACATGCCTTACATAAGTGTTACATAAAATGAAAGTTATGTTACACTTTAAATTTTATATGTTACATAATAATTTAGTACTATTGAAAGGATAGTAAGAAACCCTATTTTATATATATATATATATATATGGAAATTGGTTACATTTTCATGATAGTACTTATTTAACAAATATAAAAATTTAATAGTGAGAAATGATAAAAATATAATCTCATCAATTGTAATTAATTTTTTTGTCAAACATCTAATTTATTAAAACTATCATATTAACATGTTACGACTAAAATGTAAATATTGAAGTAACCAATTAATCTGTCATCAGGAGAAGATTCTCTCTCTCGTTTTCTTTCTGTGGAGTTCACATGGATTACTATTATTTTCCATGCTTGCTGCAGATTCATCACGAAACACGTGTCAAATTATTCATCTGTCGCATTTGTTCGTTTTTGTAATTACCACATGTGGAAAGTCCTTGTGCATGGCGCTGAACCAGACAGGTCTATTATGATAACGTACCCTACTGCAATTGTACTACTATACACACACACACACACACACATATATATATATATATGTGTGTGTGTGCGCGTGTGTGTGCCTATATATATACAAAGACTACGGTCCGCTCGGCGAATCGGTTTTCGTCACGTGGCGCAAGAGGAGAGGAGGAACAAATTTTGATTAGACACTTGCAAGTTGGAAGACGGCGAATAGCATGTATGCATTGAAGACGACATTTCATGGGCGAATAGCATGTAGCAAGTTGGAAGACAGCCAAGCAAAACCGACTACTCCCGGTATAGCTGCGACACTGTTTAGGTGGCAATTTTGTAAATAAAGAAGTATATCAGAGTTGAAGACGACATTTCATGGGCAGAAAAGTAATTTAAAACTCCCCAAAACTTCAAGATTTCCTTGGCCGAACGACAATAGCATGTATGCATTGCAAAGTAACATTCTGACATATACAAAGTGACACGTCAATAAACAGTGAATTTGAGAACAAATTGTGGGTTTAACCCTGAGTTATAGGCTACCTTCCGAAATGCCTCCCAAACTTAATTCTTTAACATATGTTTACCATGAATTTGAGAACTCCTGCAAATTCCCGCCTTTTGTTATTATTATTATTTTTTTAAAATAACATTCGGTGTGCTTTTAAAGAAAGAGTTTGAGTGTTGAACGTGCAATTATAAAGGTGTCTGTTGTGTGGGAAAATGTGGGTTAACACGTGAGATAGCGACAACATTCCACGTGGCCCTACTTTTCCTCACAATTGATATCCCTCGACGCTTGAAGCCTATTTCTCCCTGCATAGCGAAGAAAGCCTGTCTCAGGGCGTCGATCCGTTACACTGTCGACTCTATGACTTGCACAAAGTCCCACGTCGTGAAATGGTCGGCTGCAAAAAGAGGCTACAGCCCGCTTAGCATAGACGTCGAGGGAAGAATGTGGAAAATGGAGCCCGTATCTTTAGGAAGGTGTCTGACACAACAAGTTGCGTCTAGGACTGGGAGATGTCTGCAGTGCAGACATTAATTACGAGCCCTTAAACCGTCCAACAGTGGACGGTGGAGGATTACAGGGAATTTACAGAGCCGTAATGGAGGACTAATTGGATGAGTGAATAATCCTAAAAGTGATTAGTGGGCTACGGTCTGAGCCTCTGGGAGTACGCCACTCGAGTACATATGCCTATAGAGAAGAACCGCCCATGAAGGAATCCTTGGGCTATAAAAGGGGCAAAGCTCTGAACAAAAACGGGTGGTCTCTTTTCACATGCAACCCGTGAGTAGAGAGAGAATTCTTGTGTAAATTGTAATGAGCCCCGAAGGTAATGCAAAGCAAAAGTGGATGTAGCTCTTGATGAATAGAGTGAACCACTATAAATTTCATGCCTTTACTTTTATTTATGCAATTTTCTCATATTCCATTCACCACAAAATTACAACAAATACTCCGTAGCGTTATTTTTAGCATATAAACATATAGTAGGCCGGTAATCGAACGGGATACCAAGAGGTGACCCCGCATAATCTTGGTGATGAAATTTCACCATCAACAGTGTTAACACGTCGACGGTGTTGTTTTTCTTCCTGGAATTAAATTTTGAAAGATAGTTAGACCTCGATGCTTGTGGTTATAATGAAGGTCAGTATCATTGTATTGCTAGCACAAAAGTAGTGAAGAAAATGTGCGGCAATTAATTAAGTTAAAACCAAGAATGTAAAACTCTAATTTGTCACATTCTAGTAATGTATATCTAAAAAAAAAATTCTATTAATCGTTAGTGAGACCAAACCGTCTGGAACATTTGTTAGTCTAATCATAATTAGACTGAAATGTGAAGGAGAAACCGTAGCCCATGCGAAGTGGTAAAATCAAATGTATGGATGAAAAAGGGAACTAAGGGCTCGTTCACTTCACGGATTCGAGTTTTCGATTCGAGCTGAGATGTGACATTTTTTGAGAGCTTTTTACTGTAGCAGAAAATTTTGATGTGACATTTTCTGAGAGCTTTTTACTGTAAAAATCTAAAATTAAAAACTCGAATCGGTGAAGTGAACGAAACCTAAATCATAGCATAATGAATTGTGTTGTATAAGAGAAAACAGTAAAAGCATACAATGTACGGAAATAGTAATGCTATACAAGTCACAAAATAGTACAAAACGGTTACTAATCGCAAATGGCTAAAAAGATGCAAATTATTTGTAAACAAAGCGAGGACATAATTGAGAGGTACGACACTAGTAATGCCATACAAGTAATGAAAATAGTACGTAATTGTTAAATGGGATGATTTTTTCGTAGGAGAAGCTTTTCACTACAATAAAAAAGTTTATTTGTCATGAGGGATTGTCGTCATAAATAATTGTATTGTCATCGTAAATATTGTATTTTTGAAGAAATGTCGTCACAAAAAATCCGACGCAAATAATATATTTTTGACGATAAAGTTTTTAAATATCGTCGCTAATATATTAGCGATGATAGTCGTCACGAATAAGTCGTCACACATGTTCCGTTGAATATGTCATTCAGGATGACGTGTCCTAACTTATTTGCGATGACTACTTGTCGTCGCAAAAGTATTTAAAACCTTTTGCGACCATAGGCTTCAAAGTGTCGTCGATAGTAATGTAGACTATTTACGACAATTTAGATACGTCGTCACAAATATTTTGTTTCTTTTTTTTACCATACTTTAATAATAATATTAATTATTAAATATATAAATTAGAAAAAAAATTTAATAAAAAAATAAAACAATAAAATTGATTTTTATCAATAAAAGATTGATATAAAATAGTTAACACAATAATAAGATAAGCCTTAAAAAGTAAATTAATCAAGAAATACTAAAAAATGTTGATAATAAAAAAATAAAAAAGATATTTTAATCCCCTACATTAGCAGCATCGTCGTCATCGTCTTCTTCGTTTAGCTCCGGCGGCGGAGGACCAAATAGTTAGGGACGGTTAAGTGGCAAGAAGTTTATGTTGGAATTCATCAAGCGCATGGCTTCCATCATGATCTATTGGTTGTCGAACATATTGCATTGCTCGACATAGATGTTGTTCAGCCACTTTTGGACATAGTGGGGCAAATTAACCAAAGACGGCTCATCCGATTGCGAACCAGTTGATAAGGTGGAAGCGCTTGAACGATTCCTCCATGGTAGTGTCAATTCCACTTTCTTAGTGTGTCCTTTGCGCTTGTCCAAGACTTGGGACATAATCCCTTTCTCATCGACCGCCATGGAAGATGAACCTCGCCAGCAGACTGTGTTATCTACATGGTTCTTTCCCCTCCATCTGAACCTGCAAAGGTAAATGAAATAAAAATGAAGAAAAATAGTATAATATGTTATGTAAATATTAAAAAAGAAATAAATTTAAAATTTACTTACAAATGCTTGTTCAACATCTGCATTGACAAAACTCTACCCATGACGGTAAATGTCACCCCAATTATCAATTAATGATCCTGGCTACTGGGTCTCGGGATTTTCCTAATACAGTTAAATGTGTTAGAATAATTATTAAGCCAAAGTGACAAAAACTTAATAAGTATGCAAAATAGTATTACCTTATCGAAACGATGCTGGAGGTATGACTTTTTACCATGTAAGTCAGACCACTTCTGACTGCCACAATTTTGTTGATTTGTAGCAGATTTTTTCTAGTAATGATTATTGATGAATTAGTAACATACTTAATAATTAAATAAATTAATCAAAAATTAGAAGACATAATGAAATTGAACTTTAAAAGCAGGGGACATAAAACAATCACATTGAAATTGAAAAGCAAGGGACATAAAACAATCACAGCAAGGTCCCCATTGCTCTTTTCTCCTCAAGTTTTTAGGAGCATTTTGTCTAACAAAGTCCTCTTTTTCTGCCCCTCCCATCTTCTGAAAGTGTCTGTGCAAGGTAGTCTTCGAGTGCTAACAGTTACTAGTTTAACGATTGACTACATCTCTAATGATGTCATTGTCACAGTTGTAGTCGAGGTTAAACCAATCTTGCGACACATTAAAAAATCAACAAATAAATTTTATATATTGTATGTAAATAAATTTTTGGGACAAATTTTGTTTCAAATAAATACCAGTATGCGATTCTGAATCCTCCTTTTGTGCTCCTCAGGTACGTTCTTCTAGGCATTGTAATGTGGGTCACATATACCCTTGGTGTACAGCCCTACAACACTATCAAAATATGAGGTGTTTTTCCCAATCGCCTTCCACATACCAATCCGTCAAACAAGACAAAAAGCTTCCCATCTCTTTGTAGCTTCTTCACTATATCTCGACCTAGAGCTACCCCTCGACCAGATCAACGTTGAGGTGTCATGTTAGGAACTATATAGTCGTCGAGGTGTTAAGGAATAAAAAATACCGCTTATGTGTTATAGCATATAAAACCTGACTGACAATGTGTTGAGAGTCTCGTCAGATCAGATGGACGTTATGATCTTCCTGTAGAGCCGGCACATGTAGCTATTGGGTCAGACATCGTGACTCTGTGTTGTATAAAAAAATAGAACTTTATTAGTTACTTTATTTCATATGTAATTTTTTAACAAATATATAAAAGAATTCATAAATATAATGCCGCTACTTTTTTTTCTATTCATTATCACTATTAATGTCTTCAACATCATTGATGCCCAACAAAATATTTTTTACTCAGCAACCTCTTTGATAGTGTCACTGTTGGGAATAGTGTCCTAAAAGCATGAGATGTAAAAGGATATTTATTATTTATTTAATAAAAGAGTTTATTTATAATTTTATGTGCATATATTTATGAATATTTTATGAATATCAAATAAAATTCCTCGATTATTTATGTAACCTTAAAAATGGTATATAAGTGTTATTTACGAGAGGATAATGTTTAAGGATAATAATAAAAAGTAATTGTTCATAATGAATTTAATTAAAGTTCGGAATCTTTAATTAAAACATTATAAATACATGTTATTCCCATTTAGAATGAAATGGTGTTATATGCCTGTTAATATGGTGAGATATTGAATGAGTGTATTTCGCATAATGAGATTATGTGGAACATGGACGCAGACACAATATGAATTTCTAATAATTTTCGTTAAGCATAGAAATTCTAATTGAGTCTACCAATGGTCATATATAGGATGATCTTAATACTGAGTTCTTAACAAACTCCTATTTATGGATTTATGTCTTTTGATTTACTCGGTACTGATTCCGAGACCCTGAATCCTATTCCTTGTATTTTTGAGACATAATGAAATAGGTAGCTGGGAATGTTATTATACGAGATTGAATCCATTCCTTCTTGAGAGAGAAGCAGATAAATAATTCTCTTGAGTGTTGATTCAGTACTTGGATTAGTAAGAGCGCTCTGGTTCATGAATGTGTTTTATGAATCATGATCCATTAGAGAATCAATGGTACTCAAGGATAAAGATGTAATTAGAGAGGTTAACGGATTCTACCTGACTCTAATTATGAATTATTTATGGAGGATTGATCTATATGTAATGACTATATCAAATGGGAACTTCGCAGTTTAGAAGTAATTAATGTCTATAATTTCGAGAGTACAATTCCAAGTTTATAGTGGAGTAACTATTGGAATTAATAGAATTAATTAATTAATTAAAGTGTTTAATTAATTATTAATTTTATTGGAGCTCAGAATTATAGGTCCATTAGTCCCCGCGTCATCCTTGTAATTCTACCAGACACAAAGGGCAAAATGGGAATTTTAGAATTATGAAATTCTAAAAAATTGAATACTCGAAAAATAATTAATTTGAGAATTAATTATTATTTAAATAATGAGATTATTTAAATTTGAATTTGAACATATCTAGATTTATCCATTTAAACTTATTTGATAAGTTGTTCAAATTTAGAATTCAAATTAATTTAAGTTTGACTTAAATTCAAATTTGAATCTGAATTAAAATTGGACTACTGGATAAAGGATAAAATCTCTTCCTTCCCTAGAGTGTGGCCGGCCATTAAGTGGACAAGGGGAAGGGATTTTTTGTTCCAAATTCAAAATTAGAGATAAGGATTTGATTCTATTTTGAAGTTTGACTTCTACTCTTTAAATATGAGAAAGATAGAAAATTGTTGACACAATTTTTGACATATTTTCAGCCCTAGTTTTTCAGAGGTGGCCGCATTTCTCATAGAGAAAAAAGAGTGAAAAATATTTTTTCCAAAAATTCCACATCGTGCATGCGTTGGTGTTTGTGGAAATTTGAGTGTTTAAGAAACCTGTTTTGTCTCACGTGTGCCAACACACACATCTACGTGGAATCAAGGTATTGACGTGGAAGACTTTAGTGTTCTAAACACAAAGCTTGGAGCAAGGACTGTTCGTAGCCAAAGAAATTCAAGTTATCATCCGAGTCGGCTTCCAGGTATTTTTCGGTTGATCCTTGAATAATATAAATTAATGTGATTAATTTATTCGTGCATAAGTTAATATAATCTATGGAGTATCTCAAAAATTTTATGAAAATTTTTGTTATACACGATCCGCTGTTTCCCCACGCTTCCGCCACCAAATTTGATTCGGCAACCAAGAGTCACATCATTACATGATGAACATGCTAAATAACCTTGTCCATGCTAGCCAGACAAACTAGCACGAGAAAGAAAATCATTGATAATCATTAGCAACCCAGCACACATCCAAAACGATGAATTTGAAGCAACGTCACAACTCACAAACGATGATTCTCTCTTCCCACAGTTCTTTAAGTTCATCAACAAGTGGTCACAAAAAGACAACCATATCCTTCCCAAGGGTATTCCGGCCGGTACTGTCAACATCTTGTACGGATTCTTGGTGCATAACCAAAGAGGTAAATTGTAAGCAATAAGAACCACCGGCCGCATACTATATGATAAGCTCATGTTTTTCAAAGGATTAAAACCATCAGTAGCTAAACCTAATCAAATGTTTCTAGGTTCCCGAGCAAATTCAGGATGCTTCACATCTAAATCCCGTGGTCAAAGAAAATCAAGATATCATCCGAGTCGGCTACAAGGTATTTTTTCGGTTGATCCTTGAATCTTATAAATTAATGAGATTAATTTATTGGTGCATAAATTAATATAATCTATAGAGTATCTCAAAAGTTTTATGAAAATTTTTGTTATACACGATCCGCCTTTCCGCTGCGCTTCCGCATCCGAATTCGAGTCGGCTACCAACAAGCCACAGGTTTGATTGCTTGAGAGGTAGGATTGCTTACCCCTTTCTTTGTTAGCCTGATTTTAAAAGGCTTGTACTTTTGGTTGTGTAAGTAATTCATCAGAGGATGAATTACTTGCTGATGCCTATAATATGAAATTTTCAGTTTATATTCCTTTCAGAAAAAGGATTTGAGGTTCCGGGTGTTGTGTTGGAACTGAATCTCTATATTTAATTCATTGCTTATTCATTTATTTATTTACTCATTCATCTATTTACTTGTTTGCAAAGCTTATTTAAAAATACATCCTACTGGGCCTTTCGCTCATGTTTTATTTGTTTTATAAATATTAAATCCCTCCTAGGCGACTCTAGGAGCAGTGTGGAGTAGCTGAGTTAGTTACTACTGTCTGATTAAAAGAGGATTGTGATCATCATCTCCATGTATAAATGTAAGAATTTGTAAATTCTGTAAACTTTGAACTATGAATTTCTAGACTGTGGTTGATGTCTGTAATGTTGTTTACATGTTCATGTATGTACAATACTACATATCCTGTGGGTGAAGCCCTGAACGATTTAGAAAGTGCGGGTGATCCCGTAACTTTCTTGTAATTTATTTTCGACTACATAGTGGGGCTCGTTTGGAAAATTCACTAATATTTTCCTTTTATTTTGATTATTATGATTATAAATGTTTAATCACTTTCCTAATATTGTTTAACTCCTAAACGAGCCTCCACATCACTAACCCCAGCTTCGGGGCGTGACAGAGTGGTATCAGAGCCTTAGGTTTAGAAACCACAGGATTGTACATACATGTGCGACATCAGGAATCCATTAAATAGTCTAGCTTCATCGCGTCATAGATCTGTTAACCAACCGGCACCACAGAATGAAGAATTCATGGATGCCATGTATGTTGCTTTCCAAGGGATGGCCACTCGAGCTCAAAATGAGCGACAGGTTGAGAATAGGAAGCAGAGTTATTTTGGTGAATTTAAATGAGGGAGGACCTCAGGAGGCGAAGTACTAGCTTGACTCCATAGTTAAGCACTTGAACCCCATGGGATTACCGGAAGAGAATTGGGTGGAATTTGCAGTGTATAAGTTAGAAGGCCAAGCAAGCACTTGGTGGAAGCAGGTGAGGAGAAGGCAAGATATTGCGTGAATGACCTAGGAGCAGTTTGAAGCCCTCTTTAATGAACAATACTTCCCTCAGAGTTATCAAGATGAAAATGCAATGGAGTTTATGTCCTTGCAACAGGGTGATGTAGCAGTAAGGGAATACGAGGTAAAGTTTAATGACTTGTATCGGTTTGCGCCATCTTTGGTGGAGTCTGAACACTTGAAAAGTCTCAAATTCAAGAAACATCTTAAAAATTCTATAAGGAGACCATTAGTGGCTCTGAGAATTTGAAATTTTTGAGACTTAGTGGCTGCTGCTACAAGCGTAGAACAAGATAATCTAGCTTATCATTAAAGCAAGCAAGCAACTGGTTAAGTTTCTGTTTCTGGTGGACCTTCTGCTTCAGGCGAGCCACAGCGGAGTGGTAGAAGAAACAGTAATTAGGGGTAGATTATTGGAGAAATGATTAGTGGTGGCACTAGTTCGTCTAGGAGTGATAGAAGTGGTCCTCATAGACCCAAATGCCATCATTGTGGGCAAGTTGGTCACATCAGGAGGAACTGTCGTAATTAGAATCAGCCACCGACTCAGCAATCTCAGAGTGATGCTTCTTACGGCTAAGAAAGGCCGGCGCAATTTGTGCCGCCTTACTAGCTACAGCTGCCAACACCAATATCGTTTCCTTCTGCGCCAACCTATCGACCACCTTACTATCCACAGTTTTGACCTCAAGGTCGGGACCAGTGCAGATGCCTCTGCCATAACAATATAGCCCAGGGAATTAGATGCCTAATATCGGTGATAAAGGAAAAGGAAAAGCGCAGGGACAAGCTTAGACCCTGATAGGGGGTAGTTTTGGAGGACATGCTAGCAACACCATGGTCATAGGTATGATTCTGATCCTTCACTCTCTAGCACATGTACTGTTTGATACTGGTGCTACCTACTCATTTATATCAAGTTCTTTTATTCAAAATTTGAAACTAAAATCTAAGAACTTGGAAACTTCGATGATGTTTAACTCCCCACTAAGATGTGTGGAAGTAATTAGTGTATGTAGATTGTGTGAAATCGCGATTGGAGGTGAGCGATTGGAGGTGAGCGATTGAGAGCTGACTTGATAATCCTTCTGATGAATTTGTTTGATGTGGTACTCAGAATGAATTAGTTGTCAAAATGTGGTGCAATTGTCGATTGCTATCGTAGGAGAGTGACTTTGATGACTAAATCTGGAGCAGTAATTACCTATCAAGCGGACATGAATCCAGTCCTGAAAGAACGACTGTTGAGATACAGCGTTGGAGGACGTAGGAACCTAGCTTGTTTCTCTTTCCTTCTTGCTCTAGAAGGTGAACCCGAGGTAATTAGAGACAATACGGAAATTCCTCTGGTGGATGAGTTTACAGATGTGTTTCTTGATGAGTTACCCAGTTTACTGCTAGATCAGAAAATTAAATTTGGTATTGACTTAATTTGAAGAACAACACCTATTGAAATGAAAGAATTAAAGAAGCAGCTTGGAGAATTGGCAAAAAAAGGGTAATCAGGAATAATACTTCCCCGTGGGGTGCACCTATATTATTTGTAAAAAAGCACAACAGATCACTTCGGTTGTGCATTGATTATCGTCAATTAAATAGAGTAACTATAAAGAATAAATACCCACTGCCGAGGATCGATGAGTTATTGAATCAGTTTGGTGGATTACAGTATTACTCTAAGATTGACTTGAGGTCAGGATATCATCAGTTAAAGATTAAGGAGGAAGACATTCTAAAAACTGTTTTAGAACTCGGTATGGGCATTTTGAGTTTCTGGTGATGCCTTTCGGGTTGATGAATGCTCTAGCTGCATTTATGGACTTAATGAACCGTGTCTTCCGGCCTTACTTGGATCAATTTATGATCGTCTTCATCGATGACATTCTAGTTTACTCGAAGACTTGGGAAGAACATGAGAAACATTTGACAATTGCTCTTCAGACTCTTCATGAGCACTAGTTGTATGCGAAGAAAGAGAAGTGTGACTTCTGACTAACGAAAGTGAAGTTCCTTGGACATGTGATATCAGGTCAAGGAATTTTTGTAGATCCCTCAAAGATTGAGACTGTGTTATAGTGGGAAAGGCCAAAAATTGTGGCAGAGATTTGAAGTTTCCTTGGACTCGCAAGATTCTATTAGCGTTTCGCAAAAGACTTCTCGAGCATTGCTACACTGATGACTCAATTGACTAAGAAAGAAGTCAGATTTGAATGGGACGCTGAGTGTGAACATGCCTTTTAGGAATTGAAAACCAGATTGACAAGCGCACCAATCCTGACTATACCCAATAGCGAAGAGCCATATAAGGTGTATTCTGACGCCTCAAGGAGTGGACTCGGCTGTGTATTGATGCAGGGTGGACGCATTGTAGCTTATGCATCTCGCTAATTAAAGTCACATGAAGGAAATTACCCCACTCATGATCTGGAGCTAATAGCGGTGATAATTGTTCTAAAGATATAGAGATGTTATCTCTATGGAGTAAAGTTTCAAGTCTTCTCTGACCACAAGATTCTGAAGTACTTGTTTACTCAAAAAGATCTTAACCTCATGCAGAGGAAATGGATGGAATACATGGAAGATTATGACTTCACACTGTAATATCGTTCGGGAAAAGCTAATGTGGTAGTTGATGCCCTTTGTAGGAAGACCTTAGGATCTTTGGCGTCACTAGCCATGGAAGATTGGGAAAGGACTGAAGTAGTACAAGGATAATATAATCAGACAATGTTGTATAATATAATCTCCACACCGGCCCTTGTGTAACAAGTTAAGCAGAATCAATGACATGATCTTCATCTTCAAGGAATCTGAATTTGAATTCAGAATAGAGAGCAACTTGAGGATTGGAGACTCCGAGAAGATGGAGCACTTTACTTTCACAACCACCTAGCTGTTCCTAAGGTGGACGAGATCAAGAAGACAATTCTGTATGAGGCCCATAAATCGTATTCATCCGAGAAGCACCAAGATGTACCAGGATCTGAAGAGACAATACTGATGGAGAGGTATGAAGAAAGACATTTGTGAACATGTCCTGGTAAGGTGCCAATTGTTAAATGTGATAAGTTTTCCACGACCCAAGTTCACAAAATGAAAAAGATAGCAATCAGATGAAAGTTGTTTTGTATGCATCAGTTGTTGGCAGCCTCATGTATGCTCAAGTATGCACGTGACCTGATATTGCATTTGTTGTGGGTGTGCTTGGTAGATACTTGAGTGATCATGGACTAAGCCATTGGAAAGCGGCTAAGAAATTCATTAGGTACCTTCAGGGTACCAAGGATCATATGTTGATATATAGGCGTTCCGACACTCTTGATGTTATTGGATTTTGTGATGCTGACTATGCAGGCTGCGTGGATGAGAAGAGATCCACTTCTAGATATATTTTTATGTGGCAGGAAGAGCTGTCTTGTGGAAAAGTTTCAAACAGACACTTACAGCTTCTTCGACCATGAAGGCAGAGTATGTGGCATGTTATAAGGCTACTTGTCATGCAATGAGGCTACAGAATTTGTTTTAGCTTTGGGACTTGTTGACTCAATTCATAGATGACTGAAGCTCTTTTGTGACAATTTCGCAGCTGTATCTTTCTCTCAAGCGGCTAGGAGCACTTCTCGCTCCAAGCACATTGATATTAAGTACTATTTTGTTAAAGAGAAAGTTGCATAATCCCTCATTGAACATGTTGGCGGACCCACTAACCAAAGGTTGATCTACATGTGTGTTTCAGGAGCACATCTCCAACATGGGATTGTTAGGAGCCTATAGTTGTATTGATTTAGTGGGAGTCTAATGAAAGGTATATTATTTTGTAAGGATGGCTTATTTGTTATATATAATACATGCATATTATGGATCATTCACTTTGTTGTATGATATGTACACATGTTTGCATGTAAAGTGACAAGTTGGTTAGAGACATTTGATTTTAGTCTCGTTTTGTTATTGGATCCAGATAATTGTCATTGCAATGCTCTCTGAATCTCGAAAGCATGATTGTGTATAATATTTGCATCATGTCGGTGCATTATTATGCATAATTGTTTCGGGCATTTGTTTCTTGTGTGACATTTTTGTTTGTGGACATCTTATATTGAGTGAATGTATACTTGTTTGATTTATATTGTCAAAGTGAGAGAATGTTGGAATATTTGTGTGGACAAGTACAAATCATTATTAATTCACTCAAATATGTCACAAAAATTAGGGTATGGTTTTATGGACAATTATATTGTAATATGGTTTATGCGTGGTATTATAACAAGGGCCATAATAGGATGGATAATTTAATTTTCAATGTGCTTAAAGCCCTATGACTCACTCTCTCTAAATTTAGTCTATTGGGCCAAATTTCCTCTCCTTCCACATTTTTTGGTTAAGGCCCAACGAGGCCCATTGCTTAATGTGGCAAAACAAAACTAGAGGGCAAAATTTTGAGCCTCCTACCGTGTATATGTGTGTGGGTTGTCTGTGGCCGTGAAAAGAGAGGAAGAGAAGAGAAGAGTTTAAGAAACCCTCCAAGCTTCCTTTGATCTTCTCAGCTTGTTGATCGGATTCCGGCCACCATGAATGACGTTTGATCCAGATAATTGTCGTTGCAATGCTCTCTGAATCTCGAAAGCATGATTATGTATAATATTTGCCTCATGTCGGTGCATTATTATGCATAATTGTTTTGGGCATTTGTTTCTTGTATGAGATTTTTGTTTGTGGACATCTTATATTGAGTGAATGTATACTTGTTTGATTTATATTGTCCAAGTGAGAGAATGTTAGAATATTTGTGTGGACAAGTACAAATCATTACTAATTCACTCAAATATGTCACAAAAATTAGAGCATGATTTTATGGACAATTATATTATAATATGGTTTATGCATGGTATTATAATAAGAGCCATAATGGGATGGACAATTTAATTTCTAATGTGCTTGAAGTTCATAGACTCATTCTCTCTAAATTTAGTCCACAGGGGCTAAATTTCCTCTACTCCCACGTTTTTTGGTTAAGGCCCAACAAGGCGCATTGCTTAATGTGGCAAAACAAAACTAGAGGGGCAAAATTTTGAGCTCCCTGCGGTGCATATTTGTGTGTGGGTTGTCTGTGACCTTGAAAAGAGAGGAAGAGAAGAGAAGAGTTCAAAATACCCTCCAAGCTTCCTTTGATCTTCTCAGCTTGTTGATCAGATTTCGGCCACCATGAATGACGCTGTTCTGCTGCTGAGTGGAGGAGATAATCCTTGAACAATTAATTTTCTATATGCTTTAAAATCCAATTTCACATTGTATTTTTTGGGTTTAATAGTTTGACTTATTATCTTGATCTCATTTATAAGTACAGAGAACCCGTTTATTTCTAGCACCTAACTGTTAGTTAGATGTTAAATCTTATATTAATGTTATGTTCCTTTCATTTAATGTGTACTAGCTGAATCGTTGTCAATCGGACAATAGAACATTTTACCGTTTATTTCTAGCACCTAACTGTTAGTTAGATGTTATATCTTATATTAATGTTACATTCCTTTCATTTAATGTGTACTAGCTGAGTTGTCGTCAATTGGACAATAGAAAATTTTACTTAAATCTGTCTTGTTCGAGGTGTACTTTATTTGTATGTGAGTACTAAGTACTCTATATGTAGCATCAGTAATAGTGCTTTTTCTTTTCTTCTTTTTTTTCCTTCTTCGTTTTCTGAGTACACCTTTATTATTGTGTGATCAGATATGACGCCATTTAATAATTTATTTGAATGTATACCAGTACTTTTTTTTTTCCTTTCTTTGGTAATCGTTTGAAGGCATATATTCATCTTAGGAGACAGATTTTATCTTTCAATTATCTTCATCGTCCACATGTCAATTAGGATTGATTCTAGTCCACAAAACAAGTTGTTAGACTATGGTCCAGACATCGACCACTCTCTTGAACGACAGACGCCGAGAACCCCTCGCAGAGGATCGGCCACTGGCGTTGAGGGAACGGCATAGCGAATGTACCCTCTACGTCAAGAGACCATGCGTGGGAAGGGGCGCCGGGCACAATGACTCAACCTTCGGAAGCCGTGACACCGAGGCAACACTGTCGGTGTTCTCTACCAGCGGTCTTGTCAACTCGAAGAGGGAAGTATTGATCTGACTGCTACTGCAGAAGTCAGGAAATCAGGCGGCAGATAGGAAGGATCAGCCGCATTTTCTGTAGCAGTCATCATGAAAACTCACCTACCCTCACGTGGATCGAGAATAGAAGATAGCTTCCTCCTTGAGAACGGGGAATACGTAGTCACATGTAAAGGCCTATAAATAGAGCCAAGAAAACTCAGAAAATGGTTAGACACTATTTTTATTACTAAGAAGAAGCTTGTAAATGGCAAAAAAGATTAATGCATACACAAGTGGATTAGGCAAAGAGCTATTGCTGAACCACTATAAAATCATTGTCTTATTTACATTATTTTCCAGTTTTTATCTTTGATTGAATCGTTAGGGTCACCGTGAGTGTTCTCAGAGAGGTAATTACGAGTTGTCGGAAAAACACCGTCAACAATTGGTGCTAAAAGGAGGGCCTAAGCCCATAGATTTAATCCAGTTTTTAACCAAAAGAAACAGTAACTATGCCTCCAAGGAACACTCGCTTGCTGTCGGCCAACTTGATGAGCCAGACGACCCAAACTCTCACCCCCGCTGGGACCTCAACGAATTCGCTCCCTCCGGCTGCCGAGAATCCCTCAAACCGTATTGACCAGCTTCAAAGGCAGGTCAAAACGCTGGCCATAGTCGTGGAAAGGATGGCTACGGCCCTTGATGGGCGGGATCAAGGGCAGAACCCAATGCCACCGCTGGAGGATGCACCGATGAACTCGGTGAACACCGCTGTTGGGGGCCAAGGGATTGGCGACCAACGCGGTGACATCGAGGAAGTCAGTGATAGTCGAGCCAATGATCCCCACCCGACTAAGTCGAATAGGTCTGTGGGGAGTAGACAACGCGCGGCACGAAGGAGAGTGCGGGAGAAGGTTGCGGTGCAAGCTGTGAATAACAGGGATGCGCCCCCTCGACCACAACAGGATGCGAATAGGAGGAATGTCGTCCCCGTGGAGTCTTCATCTGTGCACGGTGGAGACTTCAGGATGAGGCTCGACGCCTGACGCGGGAAGGCCGTGCAGCTGGCGAGAGAGGAAGAGCTCGCTGCGGACAATAAGGCCCTAGCCAAGAAAATGGCTAGGCTAGAAAAGCATATTACGAGTCGACTAAACAACTTCGAGTAGGTTGTGGGGAAGGTAGCTGAGGCTATCAATGTCGATGCTAAGATGTACACATCTCACGACCATCCCTTCACGAAAAATATTATCCAAGTACCGCTTCCTAACAAGTATAAATCGCCCCCCATTTTGCTATATGAGTGACCCGGACAACCACTTGGAGGTGTGCACAGGACACGTGGTCCTGCATGGATACCCCTCTATGTGCCGGGCATTCAGGAATCACCTTTCTAATTCCGCGAGGAGATGGTTCAAATCCCTGAAACCAAACTCCATCACCAACTGGGATGATTTGAAGAATGCCTTTTTAACTCAGTTCATAGGTGTCAAAAAATGCATCTGACCAAAACAAAACCTCTCAAGGGTATACCAGGGACCTAATGAGTCCCTAAAGGACTGGATAGCCCGATTTAGGGAACAGGTCACCGCGACTGAGAGAATCTCCGATGAGGTGGCCTTGATGGGGGCACTATAAAGTATGAAGAAGGACATCCCCTACAGTACAGACCTCGACCAGAGACCATCCCACACCTACCAGGAATTCCTGACGAGGGCACAAGGGTTCATTAACGCCGAGGAGGCTAAGAAGGCCCTGAAGAGCAAGGCGGTAACCCCTGCCAAGGAAGAGGTAGGGCAGGCGAGCAGCCAGAATAACAGCAAGAAGCGCCGAGGTACTCCTCAGGTGCAAACCAAGCAGAGGTACAACCCGGCTCCGAGCAATAGGGGCGGCAATGCCTCGACGAGCCAGGGCAAAAACAAGCGGCCGAAGCTGCAACAATACGACGCCTATACACCCCTGACTATGGCAATCGAGGACGTCTACCACAAGATCAGTCATCTCCAGGTTCTGCGTCGACCACCACCGCTAAAGTCTGACCCAGCACGGAGAAACCAAAACAAGTATTGTTGGTTTCACGGCGAGAGTGGGCACACTACGGCCGAATGCTATGACCTGAGAGATGAGGTCGAGATGTTGATTTGAGAGGGGAGGCTCAACGAATACCAAGCCGACCTTCAGAACAACAGTAACAGACGCAATAACGACCGACGGGACGAGCAGAGGCATGACAACCCGCTCGAACCAGTTGGCGTAATAAGAACAATATTTGGGGGACTATACCTCGGCAGCTCCTCTCGACGCGCACAAAAGGAGTACACTCGAGAGGCAAAAGAGAAGTTCAGCCAGAGGATTATGAATGTCTCCAAACGCGAGGCTAAGGCAGTGCGATACGAGGATGCCGAGATCACTTTCTCGGAGGCCGACGCGAGGGGGTACATTTCCCCCAGAGTGATGCCTTGGTTGTTAAGGCCACGATCGGTAACCATACGGTTTGCCACATCCTGGTAGACAACGGCAGTTCCATGAACATCTTGTACTCGGACTGCCCCGATAAGATGGGGATCCCCCACGTGAGGCTGCAGAATAGTGCCCAGCCCCTGTACGATTTCACAGGGGACAACGTTATCCCAAAAGGGGCAATAGAGCTGCCTATGACCATTGGAGACCGACCACAAACCTCGACTGTCATGTTCCTGGGGGTGAAGGGAGGTAACCAATACAATGCGGTCATAGGACACCTGACGTTGAGGGCCTTGGGGACAGTAACATCCATCTACCACCAGATTATGAAGTTTCTGGCTCCCAATGGGATCGGCAAGGCCCGAGGAAACCAGTACGAGTCAAGGCTTGCGTACTCGGAGATGGTCCGCCACTACGTCGAACCAACACAGGTTCGGCGGGAGCTGAGAATGGTTTAGACTAGGGCAGATGAATACGACTTGGATCCAAGGTTCCCAGGAGAAGAGCCCGGAATGGGACTGGTCGAGGAATTGATCGAGGTCCCCATCGATGAAAGGGATCCAATGAGAATGCTAAGGGTAGGCTCATACTGGGAGTGCAGGCCTGTGAAAGACTAGTCGAGTTTCTCAAGGGAAGCCTCGATGTGTTCGCCTGGCCCAACGAAGACATGGAAGGGATAAGCCCCGACATCATATGTCACAGGCTGAATATCGATGAAAAGTTTCAGCCTAAGAGACAGAAGCGTCAACCTATGAATGCCGAGAGATCCGAGGCCCTGCGGGAAGAGGTCGACAAACTAATCAAAAACAACTTCGTTCAAGAAGTCTTGTACCCCGAATGGGTGTCAAATCCCGTACTGGTGAGAAAGCCAAATAGGGAGTGGCGAACATGCATCGACTTCAGCGACCTGAACAAAGCATGTCCCAAGGACAGCTTCCCACTACCCTGAATCGATCAGCTGGTTGACGCCACGGCGGGACACGAACTACTGAGCTTCACGGACGCGTACTCTGGGTAGAACCAGATACTAATGCTCGATCGCGACGAAGAGCACACATCGTTTGTTACTAACAGAGGTCTCTACTGCTACAAAGTGATGCCCTTTGGTCTCAAAAATGCCGAAGTGACTTATTAATTCCTCGTCAAGAAGATGTTCGCGGGACATATAGGAAAGTCGATGGAGGTTTACGTCAACGACATGCTGGTGAAGAGCAGGAAGACCGAGGACCATGTGGAGGACCTTAAGAGAATGTTCAGCGTCCTCAGAATGTACAAAATGAAACTAAAACCCCGTAAGTGTGCCTTCGGCGTCGTCTTAGAGAAATTCTTGGGTTTCATGGTGAGCAGTCGAGGAATCGAGGCCAATCCAAAAAAGATTCAGGCCCTCCTTGACATGAGATCGCCAAGGAACCCCAAGGAGGTCCAGAAGCTGACAGGCTGTGTGGCCACACTTAATAGGTTTATCTCTAAATCTACGGACAAGTGCATACCGTTCTTTGACACCCTGAGAGGAAGCAAGCCATTCCAACAGACGGAAGAGTGCGAACAGGCGTTCCAACACCTGTGACCGGAGAGGTGCTGAGCCTTTACCTGGCGGTCTCAGAACACGCCGTTAGTTCGGTGGTGATCCGTGAAGAGAAGAAGGTGCAGATATTGGTGTATTACACTAGCAAGCGCCTCCTCAATGCGGAGACGAGGTATCCTTAGATGGAAAAGCTTGCCCTCGCACTAGTTATGACAGCGAGGAAGTTACGGCACTACTTCCAGGCCCATAGCGTTCAGGTCTTGACCAACCACCCACTCAGAAAAGTGCTACAAATGCCCGACACCTCCAGTCGACTCTTGAAATGGTCCATAGAGCTCAGCCAGTTCAACATCGACAACAAACCATGGACCACCATCAAGGGCCAAGCCCTGGCAGACTTTGTGGCAGAATTCACGAGGTTATTGGCCGAGGTCGAGGAAACTGACGAACGACTGCAATGGAAGCTCTACGTCGATGGGAGCTTGATAAGTGCACAAATTTGCACTTTTAATGTTCATAATTGTCAAATTATTTTATCAAGTTTGTGATTTTAATTTCAAATATTCTTAAATTTAGAGAATTTAATTTTAATTGGATTTATTTTATTTTTTCAGGTTTTTGAAGAAAACAATTGGATTTGAGCTAGTTTACCAAGCATAACCCAAAAGTTGAACCCAAAACAAGCCCAATTCTGCCCAAAGCCCATTAGCCTTTCACCGAGCCGATTAGAACTGAGCCGCGCAAGTTTCCCCGCGTTGCCACGTGTCACCGTTTGCCGCACCGCAGGTTCGTGGGACCCAGGTGTCCCCACGCTTACGCGCGCTTGGCGCGCACGGACGCTTCCCTTGCGCGAGTTTCCTCCACGGGCGCGTCACTGACATTTCCGTTTTTCTCCGCGTGGGTCCCGCGATCCAGAATCTTGCCAATCGCCTTCCGCCACGTGTCCAAGCTGTCGGCTACTTTGTTTAACCGCAAATCATATCGCGCCATGCGTGCAGCAGCTCTTCTTCTCCGTAAATCCGCGCGGGCCACGCGTCAAGTCTTCCCCCTGCGTGGAACCAACTGTGCAACATTTCTTCCTTTCCGTGAATCAGCACATGACACGTGTCCCTCCAGTTTGGAATTCTTCAGTCAATTGATGCGTTTGTGTTCGTTGTTGTGCCGTTTGGAGCACCTGAGATTACTTTTAGTCTCAAACCGTTTCTCATGGTTTTTCATTTTCACCATTATCAACCTTTATTCTCAACATTAAGTCTTGTTAATTAGGATCTGTTTTCGTTCCTTTGTTTTATATTTTCTGTTGAAAGTTTTTCTAGCATTTCCAAATTCTATAAATAGGGTCATGTCAAGGTATTTTAGTGGTTAATTTTTAGCCTAAATTTAGACATTTTCTTCTCTTTGGTGAAGTTAGAGAGAAACCTATATGTGAAGTAATCTTGAGTGGATTTTGATTCTCTATTTGTTCTTCAAAGTTTATATATTTGAGTGGTTAATTTTTGTCACGCCCCCCAAACGGGGTGGGTGACGTGGAGCTCGATTAGGGATTAATAAAGCAGATCCCCAACCGGGTCCCACACTTAGCTGCATTAAAATATAATAGCTGCATTAAAATATAATTAATCTACATAATCCAGGAGCCGCTGACACACAGGGCTCCACCCCACAGGACATACAGTATCATACATACATGTTCATGTAAATAAACAATTACAACAGACATCATCCACAGTCTAGTAAATCCAAATATTAATTAAGTTTACATAACTTGTCTCAAGTTCCTTACATTTACTCAAGAGGATAACACAATCCTCGCTTGATCAATCCGTAGCACAACTCAGCTACGATGCACCGCTCCTCGAATCTCCTGGGAGGGGTTTAAACATTTGAAACATGAGCGAAAGGCCCAGTAGGATATAATTTGAAATAATGTAAATAAACAAATAAATAAATAAGTGCGTAAATAAAATAAATAAGACATTCAGCCCGACAGAACAGCCGGAACCTCACATCCTTTTTCTCAAAGGAAATATAACAGAAACTAACCGTATTACAGGCTTTAGCGAGTAATTAGTACAAATTACTCACCTCACCAAGTGCCTCGTCTACCGGACCGGTTTCGGGTTCTGCCCCCGAGGATGCACTCTCCGCATCCTATCTAGGCTTACAGCAATAGACTCTATTACCAGTTCACAAGATCTCTTATCTTAAGAAATCATCCGTTTAACATTATGAAATTGTTCATATGACCCCACGAACTACTCAAGCCGCGGGCCCCATGACTGAACAAGCCATGAGGTTCCATGACTGACAAGCTATGGAGTCCAAGGACAGGACAAGCCAAGGAATTCCATAACTAACAAGCCATGGTTTTTAAAACATTTTCTTTCGCAAACCAATCCCTTTCTTTAAAACATTTTCAAGGCCAAAAATCCTTTTTGAAAACAGGCTCACAAGGAAAAGGGATAGAAATCCTACCTCGCACAATCAAACCTGGGACTAGCGTTGCCCTTTTTCCGGCTTCCGCTTCCTCCAGCCCCTTCAGTCTGAATCCACAGCGAGCACTGATACAAGATAACACCTTAGGATCAATCCTCAGTCCTAAAGTAATCCAATCTCAATCATATTCCAAGATTTTCCAATTAGTGTGCCCTAATCAAATTTCATGTTCAAATTCCATTCCAAGGGTTTTTAAATATCAAATCAGGGATTAAGGATACTAATCCTTTCATCCCAAGTCCCCAAATGAAGCTAATTTGGGTCTTCCCCCGAAAACAGGGGTCAAAACGACAATTTCAGGCCAAACAGGGTCAAACCCCGTGTACACCGGTCGACCGGAGACAGAGGAGTGCATCACCACCGGTCGGCCGGTGGTGTCCACTCCGGTCGACCGGTCCGGTCGGCCGGTGGCCTCAACAAAGTCCGGTCGACCGATGCGGTCGACCGGTGGACATTTCCAGTTCGCGAAAACTCGCGGAAATCAGTCCAAAAACCTGCAAATCCAGTCCCAATTCACAAAATCTCAAGGGACAACCACTAGATCCGGGTTCTAGGTCCTAAAACAAGTCCAAAGAACCCAAGATCTCCAATTTCTACTATAGATTTACTCGGAATCCATCAAAATCCGTTTTGAACCAAAAACGAGTTTTAAATCCGAAAAACTTGAAATCCAAGAGAGGTTCTTTCAGTAATCTTACCTTGAATCCTTCTCTTGATGTTGAAAACTCTTTGAAATCACTCTTTGGCTCAAATCCGGTCTTGATTTGTGACAAAATGGTAGAGAGAGAGAGATAGAGAGAGCACGGGAGAGTGAGAGTGAAAGAGAGAGAGTGAGGAAGGATCGTGCGGGAAGGAAAGAAAGGAAAGAAAGAAAAGAAAAGAAAAAAGAAAGAGGAAAGAAAAAGGAAAATAAAAGAAAATGACGTGTATAAAAAAAATAGGACAGTCCAGAAATGCGCCCATACACACTTCTGGATTAAAATAAATTACTGTAATTAATTTAAATACCTTGGAATCATTTAAACTCAATTAATTAAATCAGATTAGGCACACTAATAATCTTAATTACCTTAATTAATCTCAATTAATTCTTCAGGGTGTTACAGCTCCACCCCCCTTAGGCAATTTCGTCCTCGCAATTAAAACTCACCTCAAAGTGCAAACAGATGCGGATAACGTTCCTGCATCGTCGTTTCAAGCTCCCATGTTGCTTCCTCAACACCATGGTGCTGCCACAGCACTTTCACTAAAGGAATCTCACGATGACGCAGACTCTTCATCTTTCTGTCAAGAATCTGAACTGGTGCCTCCTCGTAAGACGCGTCATACTGTATCGGAACGTCAAACCACTGCACTACTGCTTCTGGCTCAGGTTGACATTTCCGAAGCATGGAGACATGAAACACGTCATGCACGTGAGATAACTCAGGCGGTAAAGCCAACCGGTACGCCACCACTCCGACTCGTTGCACGATCGGGAATGGTCCCACATACCTCGGTGCGAGTTTTCCTTTCACACCAAACCGAGTAACTCCCTTACGTGGGGAAACCTTTAGCAACACAAAGTCGCCTTCTTGGAATTCCAGAGGCCTACGCCTCCTGTCAGCATAGCTCTTCTGGCGACTCTGAGCTGTCAACAGACGCTCTCGAATCACAGCTATCTTCTCATTGTTCTCTTGAATGACATCCGGTCCAGTTGTAAGTCTATCCTCTGGTTCCAACCAACAAACAGGTGACCTACAAGGACGACCATACAACGCCTCAAACGGTGCCATACCGATACTGGCCTGATAGCTGTTGTTGTATGCAAACTCAGCTACATGCAGGTATTTCTTCCAGTTCCCGCCAAAATCCAGAATACAAGCACGAAGCATATCCTCCAGAATCTGAATAACTCTTTCAGATTGTCCATCCGTTTGAGGATGACATGCTGTGCTGAAGTTCAATTCTGTTCCCATGGCTTCCTGGAAACTTCTCCAATACCTTGCATTGAAACGCGTGTCACGGTCAGACGTGATAGACAGTGGCACCCCGTGTAACCTCACGATGTGCTCCAGGTACAATTCTGACAGAATCTTCCGAGAATACGTCGCACGGAACGGGATGAAGGGCGCGGACTTCGTCAACCGATCTACCACCACCCAGATGGCATCGTGCCTATGCTCAGTTCTCGGTAGCCCCATCAAAAAATCCATCGTGATATGCTCCCATTTCCATTCAGGGACAGGAAGAGGTTGCAACTCTCCCGCTGGCTTCTGGTGCTCAGCTTTAACTCGGAGGCAAGTTACGCATTCCGAGACGTGCTCACGAACATCTCTCTTCATGCCTCTCCACCAGTACTGTCTCTTCAAGTCCTGGTACATCTTGGTACTACCCGGATGAATGGCGTACCTCGACTTATGTGCTTCATGCAGAATCGCTTTCTTGATCTCACCCACCTTAGGAACAGCAAGGCGGTCGCGAAAGTACAGCGTCCCGTCTTCTCGGATTTTCCAATCCTCAAACTGTTCTCCATTCTGGATTCGAGTCCAGATTCCCTGAAGGTGAGGATCTTGCCACTGATTCTGCTTAACTTGTTGCACAAGAGCTGGTGCGGAAATCAGATTATACACCACAGCCTGGTTATAATCCTCATGGTACTGGAGATCATACTCACTCACCACTTCAGTCCTCTTCCAATCCTCCAAAGCTAATGACGCCAGAGTCCCTGACGTTTTCCTGCTAAGGGCATCAGCCACCACATTAGCTTTTCCAGGATGATACTGCAGGGTGAAGTCATAATCTTCCATGTACTCTACCCATCTCCTCTGTCTGAGGTTCAAATCTTTCTGAGTAAACAAGTACTTCAGACTCTTATGATCAGAGAAGACCTGAAATCTTGCTCCATAGAGATAACATCTCCATATCTTCAGAGCAAATATTACTGCTGCTAACTCCAAGTCATGCGTGGGTAGTTCCGCTCGTGCGGTCTCAGTTGGTGAGATGCGTAAGCTACTACGTGTCCGCCTTGCATCAAGACACAACCAAGCCCAACCCCCGAGGCGTCAGAGTACACCTCGTATGGCTCCTCAGTATTAGGAATCGTCAGAATCGGTGCACTTGTCAACCTTACCTTCAATTCCTGAAAGGCATGTTCACATTCAGCGTCCCACTCGAATCTGACTTCTTTCTTGGTTAACCGAGTCATCGGTGCAGCGATACTTGAGAAGTCCTTCACAAAACGCCGGTAATACCCCGCGAGTCCGAGAAAGCTTCGGATCTCTGCCACATTCTTCGGCCTTTCCCACTGTAACACAGTCTCAACCTTAGAAGGATCTACAGAAATCCCCTGTCCAGAAATCACATGGCCAAGGAACTTCACCTCTGTCAGCCAGAAATCACACTTTTCCTTCTTCGCATACAACTGGTGTTCTCGAAGAGTCTGAAGAACAATTCTAAGATGCTGCGCATGTTCTTCCCAAGTCTTCGAGTAAACCAGTATGTCGTCAATGAACACGATGACGAACTGATCCAAATACGGCCGAAAAACCCGGTTCATCAAATCCATGAATGCGGCAGGGGCATTTGTCAACCCAAATGGCATTACCAGAAACTCGACGTGCCCGTACCGAGTTCTGAAAGCGGTCTTCGGAACGTCCTCCTCTCTGATTTTCAATTGGTGGTACCCGGACCTCAAATCAATCTTAGAGTAGAACTGTGATCCACCCAACTGATCGAACAATTCATCGATCCTCGTCAGTGGGTACTTATTCTTCACAGTTACCCTGTTCAATTGTCGGTAGTCAATGCACAACCGAAGAGATCCGTCGTGCTTTTTCACAAATAGCACCGGTGCACCCCAAGGGGAAGTACTATTTCTGATATATCCCTTCTCTGCCAGCTCTTCAAGCTGTGTTCTTAATTCCTTCATCTCCGCCGGAGCCATCCGGTATGGATGAATGGAAATAGGTGCCGTTCCCGGAACCAAATCAATGCAGAATTCAATTTCCCGATCTGGCGGTAAACCCGGTAGATCCTCAGGAAATACGTCTGCAAACTCATCCACCACAGGGATTTCCACACTATCTCCGATCACTCCAGATTCACCTTCCAAGGCAAGAAGGGAAAAGAAGCATGCTAGATTCTTCCGTCCCCCAACGCTGTACTTCAACAGTCGTTCCCCAAGAACTGGGTTCATCTCTGCCTGATAAGCAATCACTGTTCCGAAATCCGTTACCAATGTCACTTTTCTACGGTAGCAATCAACAATTGCACCGTGCCTCGACAGCCAATCCATTCCGAGCACCACATCAAACAGGCTCATCGGAAGGATAATCAAATCTGCTCTCAATCGCTCACTACCAATCGTGATTTCACACGATTTACACACACTCATCACCTCCACACATCCCAGTGGGGAGTTCAAAGTCATCGGGACTTCTAAATTCTCATATTTCAGTTTCAAAGTCCGAACAAACGAACTTGATATGAACGAGTGTGTGGCACCTGTATCAAACAACACGTGAGCAAAAGAATGAGAGATTAGAATCATACCCTCAACCACCGCGTTACTGGTCTGACCTCCAGAGCTGCCTCCTGCCAGGGTATATGCTTGTCCCTGTGCTTTTCCCTTCCCTCTGTCACCAACATTAGGCCGCTGAGCCGGAGGCCTATACTGTTGTGGCGGAGGTGGTTGTGCCGGTCTCGGCGCTTGCGGCCGGAACTGGGAATACTGAGGCGGCTGATAGGTCGGCGCAGGAGGGTATGGCATATGTTGCGGCTGATATGGCGGCATGTACTGTGACGGCCCTTCTTGGATATAGGAAGCGTCACTTTGGGCTTGTTGAGCCGGCGGCCGATTAGGACAATTCCTCCTAATATGGCCCACCTGCCCACAATGGTGACACTTGGGCCCGTACGGAGCATTTCTGTCACTCCCAGAAGAACTACTGCCACCACTTGCCATTTCTTGATTGCGGTTTCTTCTACCACTCCGCTGTGGTCCACCTGCTACAGAAGGCCTACCAGAAACAGAGGGTCTACCAGAGACAGAGACCCGACCTGCTTCTTCTTCTTTACTTTGACGATAGGCCAGGTTATCCTGTTCCACCCTCATAGCAGCAGCTACTAAATCCCGGAAGTTCCGAAGTCTTAGAGCCACCAAGGATCTCCTCACAGAGTTCTTGAGGCCCCCCTCAAACTTGAGACATTTCATGTCTTCAGACTCCACTAGAGATGGCGCAAACCGGGACAGGTCATTAAACCTAGCCTCATATTCCCTCACAGACATGTCACCTTGTCGCAGCGACATGAATTCCAGTGCCTTTTCTTCCCTGTAACTCGGAGGGAAGTACTGATCGTTAAACATCACCTCGAACTGTTCCCAGGTCATTCCTGTGACATTCATCCTCCTCTTGACCTGTTTCCACCAAGTGTTTGCCAATCCTTCCATCTTATACACCGCAAATTCCACCCAGTATTCATCTGGGACTCCCATAGTACTCAAGTGCTTGACTATGGAGTCAATCCAGAACTCAGCTTCCTGGGGTCCTCCCTCACTATTAAACGAGGGGATAGGCGCTCTCCTGAATTCCCGGAAATATTCCTGTTTCTGATCCCCAGCCGGTCGCTCATTCCGAGCTCTAGTAGCCATGCCTTGAAAGGCAGTAAACATGGCATCGAAGAATCCTTGATTCGGTTGTTCCGGCTGGTTACCTAGTCTGCGGCGAGGCGCCATTTCCTTCAACTGAAATCAAACTAGACTGTTCAGTGGATAACAGATGTCACACATGTATGTACAATCCCGGGGTTCTTAACCTAAATCTCTGATACCACTCTGTCACGCCCCCCAAACGGGGTGGGTGACGTGGAGCTCGATTAGGGATTAATAAAGCAGATCCCCAACCGGGTCCCACACTTAGCTGCATTAAAATATAATTAATCTACATAATCCAGGAGCCGCTGACACACAGGGCTCCACCCCACAGGACATACAGTATCATACATACATGTTCATGTAAATAAACAATTACAACAGACATCATCCACAGTCTAGTAAATCCAAATATTAATTAAGTTTACATATCTTTTCTCAATTTTCCTTACATTTATAACAGAGGATGAACGCGATCCTCACTTGATCAATCCGTAGCACCACTCAGCTACGATGCACCGCTCCTCGAATCTCCTGGGAAGGGTTTAAACATTTGAAACATGAGCGAAAGGCCCAGTAGGATATAATTTGAAGTAATGTAAATAAACAAATAATTAAATAAGTGCGTAAATAAAATAAATAAGACATTCAGCCCCGACAGAACAGCCGGAACCTCACATCCTTTTTCTCAAAGGAAATATGACAGAAACTAACCATATTACAGGCTTCAGCGAGTAATTAGTACAAATTACTCACCTCACCAAGTGCCTCGCCTACCGGACCGGTTTCGGGTTCTGCCCCCGAGGATGCACTCTCTGCATCCTATCTAGGCTTACAGCAATAGACTCTATTACCAGTTCACAAGATCTCTTATCTTAAGAAATCATCCGTTTAACATTATGAAATCGTTCACATGACCCCACGAACTACTCAAGCCGCGGGCCCCATGACTGAACAAGCCATGAGGTTCCATGACTGACAAGCTATGGATTCCAAGGACAGGACAAGCCAAGGAATTCCATAAACTAACAAGCCATGGTTTTTAAAACATTTTCTTTCGCAAACCAATCCCTTTCTTTAAAACATTTTCAAGGCCAAAAATCCTTTTTGAAAACAGGCTCACAAGGAAAAGGGATAGAAATCCTACCTCGCACAATCAAACCTGGGACTAGCGTTGCCCTTTTTCCGGCTTCCGCGTCCTCAAGCCCCTTCAGTCTGAATCCACAGCGAGCACTGATACAAGATAACACCTTAGGATCAATCCTCAGTCCTAAAGTAATCCAATCTCAATCATATTCCAAGATTTTCCAATTAGTGTGCCCTAATCAATTTTCATGTTTCAAATTCCATTCCAAGGGTTTTAAATATCAAATCAGGGATTAAGGATACTAATCCTTTCATCCCAAGTCCCCAAATGAAGCTAATTTGGGTTCTTCCCCGAAAACAGGGGTCAAAACGACAATTTCAGGCCAAACAGGGTCAAACCCCGTGTACACCGGTCGACCGGAGACAGAGGAGTGCATCACCACCGGTCGACCGGTGGTGTGCACTCCGGTCGACCGGTCCGGTCGGCCGGTGGCCTCAACAAAGTCCGGTCGACCGATGCGGTCGACCGGTGGACATTTCCAGTTCGCGAAAACTCGCGGAAATCAGTCCAAAAACCTGCAAATCCAGTCCCAATTCACAAAATCTCAAGGGACAACCACTAGATCTGGGTTCTAGGTCCTAAAACAAGTCCAAAGAACCCAAGATCTCCAATTTCTACCCTAGTTTCACTCGAAAATCATCAAAATCCGTTTTGAACCAAAAGTAAGTTTTTGAATCCGAAAACTTGAAATCCAAGAGAGGTTCTTTCAGTAATCTTACCTTGAATCCTTCTCTTGATGTTGAAAACTCTTTGAAATCCCTCTTGGTTCGAATCCGGTCTTGATTTGTGACAAAAATGGTAGAGAGAGAGAGATAGAGAGAGTGCGGGAGTGAGAGTGAGAGAGAGAGAGGAAAACGCACGGAAGAAAGAAAAAGAAAAAGGAAGGAGAAGAAAAGAAAAAGAAAAAGGAAAAGAAAAATAAAAAGAACAATGACATGTGCACTAAAACAGTCCAGAAATGCGCCCATACACACTTCTGGATTAAAATAAATTACTGTGAATAATTTAAATACCTTGGAATCATTTAAACTCAATTAATTAAATCAGATCAGGCACACTAATAATCTTAATTACCTTAATTAATCTCAATTAATTCTTCAGGGTGTTACAATTTTCTTCTATCTTCTTCTAATTTCTCATATTGATATATTTTATTGTCAACTTTTATATAAATCTAGTCAAGCTCTTTTTATGTGATTGTTGCATGATACTATATATTGATAGATATTATTTTATGAGTAGTCTTTCACTGCATTATTGCCAATGGTATATTGTCGCTCTTAGATTTCTCTTAAGATAATTTTTCTTAATACTAAACGTAAGAATTTTATTCACTCGAATACATTTTAATTCACATGTTCTTCAAATATATATTTTCCGATTGTTAGTTTGGGATGTGAAACTTTTAATTGAGTAATCTTGAAGATCAAAATCCATTCAGGTGAACGAAGCATATAGGGAAATCTCGACGCCTTACCGGTTTTAAATATAATTTTCTCCTATATTTTTCTTAAACTTTAACTTCTCAACAAAAATTTCATTCTCTTTTATTTTTACTTTATTATTTATCTCCTAAAGCTTTTTATTTGCTAATCTTTTCTTGTTCAATTTGTCTCTTCCTTGTGGATACGACCGCCCTAACTGTGCTACCGCTACCGCGACCGCTTTATTTTTAACACGTTTGGGCGTAATCAAATTTTAGCGCCGTTACCGGGGAGGTGCGTTAACAAGATTGTTTAGTAAATAATTAGCCGAAGAGGTAAGTATCATTAGTCTTTTACTCATTTTATTTTTTTTTGTTTGGCACGTTTTACAAAAAAAAGAAAAAAAAAACCTTTATTTTGTCATATTAGTTTGTTGTCGGTCTTTTGGGCCTGTTTGTTATTGTTTTCGTTTTCGTTTTTCACGGTTTTCGAAGTTAAAAAATGAAAGCACACTCTAAAAACGTGTTTGGCACAAAAATTTTCAAAAAACAAAAACAAAAACGTTTTTGCCTTCTGTGAAAAAATGAAAACGAAAAAAAGGTGTTTTCATTTTCTCGTTTTCATTTTCTGTTTTCTGAAAACGGATTTCACTTCTTTTTTTTCCATTTTCTTCCCTCTTTTCTGAAATTGTTTTTATATTATATATGTTTATTTAATATATTTATTTAATATATTATTATTTAATATATTTAATAATATTATTTATTTAATATATTAATAATATTATTTATTAATATATTTATAATATTATTTATTTAATATATTAATTTTTTAAATATTATTACATATTTTCAAAAATTAAAATCACCAAACGCAGTTTAATTTTTTTTAAATTGAAAATCAATCTCTGAATAAAATTACCAAACGCATTTCAAAAATAATTTTAAAATAAAAATAAAAACGTTTTTATTTTTATTTTCATATAAAAAATAAAAATATTTTAAAACTAATTATAAACGCACTCTTTGTTTCCTGTGTTTGTTAGTTTTCTTTCATTAGTCTGTTAGGTACTGTTTTGTCTAATTTTGTTTTCAAAAAAAAAAAGGGCAGCTTTTACTAGTTTTTGTCGGAATTGAGTGACCTTTCCGTGTCATTTATTTAAATAAATAAATAAACGTGTTTTGTCCTGTTGTTCGATTAGTTTTTCAATTGTTTGATAGGTTTTTTTTTTTTTTTTTTTATTTTATTTGTTAAAAAAAAAAAAACTGGATGACGTCTGTTATTGGTATTACATTTTTGTGAGTCTTGTCATTTTGTCGTCTGTTAGTCAAGTTTGGTTTGTACATTTTTTTTTAAGAGTGATTTGTATAATTTTTTTTTTCATTTTCTTTGGTTTTGTCTTTTAGTGGCCATTTAGTCCGTTTTGAGATTTTGTTTTTCATTAGTTAGTGTGTGCGTTTTGTGTTTATGTGTGTTAGTAATCATTAGTTGTGTTTAATAATAATATTATTATTATTATTTTTCCTTTCTCTAAAGTTTTATTAGTTTTGTTTTATATTATGTATGTTAGTTTTTATTTTTTATAAATTTTAAATTTAATTTTATTTATATGGTTGTTTTCATTTTATCATTATTAGTGTTTGTTATTTTATTTTTGCTTTTAATTTTCTATTATAACTATAATTAATTTTTAAGTTGTAACTCTTAAGTGACTAATTTAGACATTAAATTAGGACTTTTAATCTCTCATAATTTGTGTAACCTTAGGTTTTAGAATAGTTTTAACTTAGGGTACTAATATCTAACATTTAACATTTCATAAAACACAACATAAAACTTAATAAATTTTCAAGCAATTTTGTGGAAACGTTAGAAAATACAAACTAAGGGAGTTTTGTCTAGGAGGCTGGTTCCTGTTAGCGTTCTACGCCACCAGTCTTTCCTGGGAACGTTGCTTTGTCTAGGAAGTTGGTTTTTAAGGAGGCCTTGCCCCACCAATCTTTCCTAGGAGCACTCTTGGGGGTTGCGATTCGCGGTTCTACATTATTGTTTTCTTTGTTTAAAAAAATCAAAAATAAAAGAAAATTAAAAAATAAAAAAAAAGTGAAACGTTGTAAAGTAAATGAATCGTTATAGAGGCGAATTAGGGAGATTCGTAATAAGACCGGAGAACCCTAGTGAAGTTTCTTCTCACACATCTAGTCCTTCCTCGACCCCAACCTTATTACCAGTTGCAAATCCGTTCGCGATGGCTCAAAACGAGGAGGTCCAGCAAAAGACGTTGAACGATTATCTTCACCCTACACGTACGGCCACACAGTCATGCATAATATTTCCCCCTAATATGCCGAATTTAGATTTCAAGCCGGGCATGATCCAACTCTTGCCGACCTTTCACGGGGTAGAGAGCGAGAATCCATATGTGCATATAAGGGAGTTTGAAGAAGTGGTGACCACTTTTCACAACCGAGCTGAAGCTGCGGACTCTGTGCAATTGAAATTCTTTCCTTTCTCTTTGAAGGACAAGGCTAAAAGCTGGTTGTATTCTTTGCGACCTAGGTCTATTGGATGTTGGGAAGAAATGATGACATCGTTTTTCAACAAGTATTTCCCTCACCATAAGACCAATGGTTTGAAGCGACAGATCTCGACCTTTACCCTGAAGGACAATGAAACTCTGTATCAAGTTTGGGAACGGTTCAAGAATCTGTTAAATCAGTGTCCTCACCATGGTTACGAGAGTTGGCGCCTCGTCAGTTATTTCTACGAAGGACTCACGATTCGAGAGCGCCAATTTTTGGAGATGATGTCCAATGGTGAGTTTCTCCAAAAAGATCCCGAAGAGGCTTTCGATGTGAAGTGATCTTGAGTGGATTTTCTTCTCTATTTGTTCTTCAAAGTTTATATATTTGAGTGGTTAATTTTCTTCTATCTTCTTCTAATTTCTCATATTGATATATTTTATTGTCAACTTTTATATAAATCTAGTCAAACTCTTTTTATGTGATTCTTGCATTATACTATATATTGATAGATATTATTTTATGAGTAGTCTTTTATTGCATTATTGCCAATGGTATATTGTCGCTCTTAGATTTCTCTTAAGATAATTTTTCTTAATACTAAACGTAAAAATTTTATTCACTCGAATACATTTTAATTCACATGTTCTTCAAATATATATTTTCCGATTGTTAGTTTGGGATGTGAAACTTTCAATTGAGTAATCTTGAAGATCAAAATTCATTCGGGTGAACGAAGCATATAGGGGAATCTCGACACCTTACCGATTTTAAATATAATTTTCTCCTATATTTTTCTTAAATTTTAACTTCTCAACAAAAATTTCATTCTCTTTTATTTTTACTTTATTATTTATCTCCTAAAGCTTTTTATTTGCTAATCTTTTCTTGTTCAATTTGTCTCCTCCTTGTGGATACGATCGCCCTAACTGTACTACCGCGACCGCTTTATTTTCAACACGTTTGGGCGTAATCAGAGCTCCAATGACAACGACAGTGGGGTAAGACTGGTATTACACATACCTGAGGGACACAAGATCACCTCGGCCATGAGGTTTGAATTTCCAGCCTCCAATAATGAAGTGGACTATGAGGCGCTACTTGCAGGACTCCGGTTGGTGGAGCACTTAAAAGCAGGGAACCTGGACATCTTCAGTGACAACTCATTATGAATCAAGTGAAGGGCCAGTACCAGACCCGGGATGAGAAGATGGCCATGTATCTGAAGAAGGTGAAAGAAGCCCTGGGAAGTTCACAGCCTATGATATACAGCAAGTGCCAAGAGTAGAGAATAGCAATGTCAACACCCTCACCAAGTTGTCAACATCAAGAGATGCCGAGCTCTTGAACCTAGTTCCTGAAAAAGAGGTCGTGTCGGTGGATTATCAGCCAAGCTGGATGGACCCGATCATCAGGTACTTGGTTGACGGTGAACTCCCTGAGGACAGGCAGCAGGCAAAAAATATGAAGTATCAAGCGGCGAGATACACAATGCATGACAATCTCCTCTATCAAAGGGGCTACTTGACGCCCCTGCAAAGGTGCGTCGGCGCAGAAGAGGCGAAAAGAGTGCTGTCAGAGGTGTACGATGGGATATGTGGAAACCATGCGGGGGGACAGTCCCTAGCTTACAAAATACTAAGGCAGGGGTATTACTAGCCAAGTCTCAAGAAAGATGCAGCCGAGTACGCGAAGAGGTGCGAGAGTTGCAAAAGGTACGCTCCCACCCGTCAACTGCACTCAATGGACCTAACATCTATAGTGTCTGTCTGGCCCTTCACTAAATGGAGAATTGACCTTACCGGTCCCCTGCACAAAACCATGGGGGGTTCTAAGTTCGCCATTGTCACCGTTAACTGTTTTACGAAGTTAGTCGAAGCTGAGCCATTGATGACCATCTCAAAGGAAAAATGTACAAACTTCATGTGGAAAAACATAGTTTACAGGTTCAGTGTGCCGCATTCTCTCGTGTCTGACAATGGGAAGCAGTTCAACAATGACAACACCAGCGAGTTTTGTGAGCTATAGGGGATCCACAAGAATTTTTCCTCCGTTGTATACCCTCAGTCCAACGGGCAGGTCGAGGCAGTCAATAAGATAATCAAAGTCACACTCAAACGACGCCTCGATGCCTACAAAGGGAAACGGGCCGATGAATTACCGAAAGTGCTGTGGGCCTACAGAACAACAAGTATAACTACTATAGGGGAAACCCTTTTCTCGATGGCATACGGGGTCGAGGCAATCCTTCCAGTCGAGGTGTCCATTCCAACCAACCAGTTAACCCAGTACGAGGAGCATAGGATTGCCGAGCTGATGGGCTTGTAGCTCGACCTCCTGAAAGAACGGGGCACAGATGCACAACTAAGGCTCGCTGCCTACCAGGCAAGAACTGCCAAACACTATAATAAAAAGGTCAAGCAAAAGCGCTTCAGAGTCGGGGACCTAGTTCTGCAGGTGGTAACCCCCAACACCAAACCCAAGAACTCCGGGGCCTTACACCCAACCTAGGAAAGGCCCTATAGAATAAAAGAGGTCATGGCTAATAGGTCGTGTTGACTGGCAGAGCTCGACAGTCGAAGCATCAAGCATACTTAGAATGTGGAACATTCAAAGGTCTACTACCAATGATCACAAGAAATGTCGACCCGACAGAGCAACCTTTGTTTTTTAGTTAAGTTCTATTTCATTTATCATTTCTAGCAGGCCGAAAAGCCAACTTGTAAATTCTACATGAATAAAAGGCAACGTGCATTGTGTGCTTAATCGACAAATCCTGACTTACGACTGATTCTTCTTGCGCGGGTACGATCAACTACTACTTATGTCGATACGTCGACCAAAAATTATCAGTATGTCGACCTAAAATTGTCGATACATCGGCTAAAGTTAGCGATACGTCCACAACGATGAGCCAAAAACAAGTCCAAGGCTTTGTTTTTGGCAGGGGGACAATATAAGGCCCCCACGAACTTGCAAGGGCGGTGGGGCTCTGGCTCAACCATACCTAAGCAACAAGTTGATTTCCCATACCTATTCTACCATCTACGTTGAAACTTTGGCAATGGTACACCGAAGCCGATTCCTGAAACTCCGCTTAGGCAAGGGGGTACTAAGGCCCGGTAATGAGGCCCCCCACTTAAAAAAAAACATTTTTGACTCACAAGAGGTCGTCGAGCCTACACTTAGCAAAAAGAGCCTACACATGCGCAACATCCACACAAATAGTGAGCAAAAGTAAGCATGAATACTATATAAAGAAATAAAAATCGGTCTCGACCTTATGGTCGTTACAAATCATAAAATAAATATTGTCTGGGCCTCACGGCCCTATGAAAGAAAGGAAAGAAAAAAGTGTTGCAAAAACAATGAAAGCTCCCGGGAGAAGTCTCCTCACTGCTCGTCGTCGTCGCCTGCTATCTGCTTGGCATCCCCCTACAGTTGCTCGACACCATCAGCCCCCTGCGCTGGCTCGACCACCTCCACGTCCTCACTGTCGGACTCATCTAGGAAGGACAGGTCGACGTCTGGACGCTTCTTGTGGAAGCGGTTGAGGATTTGCTCCCCTGCAGACTGCATCAAGGACAATTGAAGCTCTTCAAACTCAGCCGAAGACTGGTAGGCCTCAAACCTTTGGTTGACGAGCTCCTCGAAGCCCTTAGAGGATTTGAATTGCTATACTTGACCCTTGATCAAGTCCTTGAGCTCCTGGACTCCTTGAATGCTTCCAGCCTGGCGTCGAACAGGCGGCAGAAGTTCTCAGAGGCGATAAAGTCCGAGACGGCTTTGGAAGTTACCTCCTTTTGCCGCTGCTGGAACTCTGGAGATGAGAGGTATTCCTTGACCCCCTTAGAGCTCCCTTCCTTGAAGCCCGTCTCAAAGCTGCTGGACTTCTCGGTGGAGATCTTCTCCTCAAGGGACCGCACCTTAGCCTTCTCGACGTCCAAATCCGTCGAGAGCTCATCCCAGACAGAGCGGAGAGCGCTAATCTCCTTTTTGGCAGCCGCCGACGTTGTCTCCCCTTTAAGAAGGCACTCTAGCTCCACATAATTCTAGAGAGCAAGCTCGAGGGCCTGAAATCCAAATGGGGGAAAGAACACGGTGAGGATGAGAAGCCGAACCTCTAAAAAAAAAACTACTACATATGCAAATGAAAAATAGTGATACCAGTCGAGGCTGGGACTTACCGAGAGTTGATGCTTCACGATCAGGTGCTGCCGATCCAGGATACACTCCCCAGCATATACATCCTAGGTCTCCTCGTGAAAGAAGGTATATATGGCCTGCAGAGGAAGGCTAAAGCGAGGGGGAAGGCGCAGAGCGTTAGTGAGTCGAGGTCAACAACGTCGGGGACAAGGAACTTCAGGCCGTCGACCTTCGACCCTGGCAGTAGGACAGGCTCAGGGGGAAAGGGCGGAACCACCAAGTTTGCAGCGACCTCGGCACATTTGTTCTTCTCGAGGCGTCGATCCTACCTTGAAGATCCCTCGACCACATGAGGGACTCGTGGCTCGTTCACCTTTTACCCCTTCGAGGGGGTTCAATCACAACCACCCCCCTCTTAGGGGTTACAGTGATGCAGGGGGAGGCAACGGTCTCAACTGCGGGCTGGTTCGACATCCTGCTCGACTTCGCGCCGATCTTTCTCTTCCTCATCTTGGCAGGGATGTTGTACTTCATCTCGGATGGCACAGCTACACGAAAAATGAGAGATCAACTCAGGGACATCTTGACTACATCCCTTAGCCTTTACTGAAGAGATTGAAGGGAAAGAATCAACATACCGTTGAGAAGATCCGCAGGAGGAACTACGGGTCGACGCGGAGGAGGAAGCTCCACGACCAGGTCGCACAACAGGCATTTTTTCTGAGTGTTAAGGACTGAGGCACATCGATGATCAGGGGAAAGCGACAATATCTTCTCGACACGAGCAAAAGCGGTTGAGGAGAGCCTTGGTCATTCAACTTCTTCACCTACGGGTAGGAAACAACAAGTGTGAGAAGGCTCGACAACAACACAGAAATCTTTAGAAAAAAGAAAAGAAAAAGGGGGGAACCTACAGTATTTGCTAAATACTGTTTGAGTCCCCATCGGTCGCTCACTGTTGACGGGGTGAGAATTGAAATTCCCCTCGAGAAAGAAAAATTGGGGCTTCCACCCGTGAGCGCTGGTGGTCTTCCCAATGACCATGGGTGGGACAAGAGGTTTGGATTTAGAGTAGCAGGCTATATAAAAGAATCCCCTTTAATTGGGGGAGGCCCTGAGGGAGTAACAGTACAAGAATTCCTCGACGGTTAGGTCGAGGCTCAAGAACATCCTCCATAATATTATCATAGAGTTTATTGTCACCCAACAATTGGCTGACAACTGTGTGGGAGAGATCCTGTGAAGGTTGCAAAGGGCCTTCATGAATGGATGGAAGGGCAGAGTTAGCCCAAAGATGACTGCACGAGTGTACACGGACATGTGACCGGGGGGAGGGTTGTGAGCCCTATCATTGGGGGTCGGGATGATCAAGTAAAACTACAAGGCGTCAATCCCTGCATCGCTGAATGCCTTCCTAGCAGTGTGGGGCTTGATCTTTGACGGGTCAAGGTCTGTGGCCAGCCCCGAAAGGGTGCTTGTCGATGCTGCCCCATACCCTCGATCCCCAGAGGAACCGGGATGTGGGTCAACACCCTCATCATCGAGGAGTACAATTGCGTCCTGTTGAGAAGCTGAGGCTGACACCTCAGCATACTCGTCCACTTGGCGAAGCAAGGAATCCCCACTTCCACCCGAAGATGTGCTCGAAGTCGCGACATCTTCAGGATCCTCCCTGACCCTGTGTGCGGAGATCTCTCGACCTCTAGTCTGCTTCGATGATATGTTCTAGAAATAGGTAAACAAGGGGGCGAGGTAGCTCCTAGAGGTCGATAGGTCAAAGGCGCAGAGCAAGAAGAAAGACAGAATACGTCGTGAGTCAGGGAGGCCGAGGGCCAAGCTTGGGGACCTCGGCGGTGCCCAAACGGGTCAAGCACCGGTCGTGTTGCACTGCTCTGTCACTGGTCGACCGGTGCACACGGGTTTGACCCTGTTTGGCTTGAAAAATGCTGTTTTGACCCCTGTTTTCGGGAAGAACCCAAATTAGCTTCATTTGGAGACTTGAGATAAATGGATTGGCATCTTTAATCCTTAATTTGAGATTAAAAACCCTTGGAATGATAATTTGAAACATGAAAATGAATTAGGGCACACTAATTGGAAATCTTGGTACATAATTAAGATTGGATTACTTTAGGAATGAGAATTGATCCTAAAGTGTTGTTTTGTATCAGTGATTGTTGAGGATTCAGACTGAAAGGGCTTGAGGAAGCGGAAGCCAGAAAAGGCAACGCTAGTCCCAGGTTTGGTATTACGAGGTAGGATTTCTATCCCTTTTCCTTGTGAGCCTGTTTTCAAAAAAGATTTTGGCCTAGAAAATGTTTTAAAAAAAGGGATTAGTTTGCGAAAGAAAACTCTTTGAAAACCATGGCTTGTTTAGTTTATGAAAATCTGTGGCTTGTCCTATCCATGGAATCCATAGCTTGTCTAGTCATGGAACCTCATGGCTTGTCCAGTTATGGGGCCCACGGCTTAAGTAGTTCGTGGGGTCATATTAACAATTTCATAATGTTAAATGAATGATTTCTTCAGATAAGAGATCTTGTGAACCGGTAAGAGAGTCTATTGCTATAAGCCTAGATAGGATGTAGAGAGTGGATCCTCGAGGGTAGAACCTGAAACTCAGTCCGAGTAAGCAAGGCACTTGGTTAGGTAAGTAATTTGTACTAATTACTTGTTGAAGCTTGTAATATGGTTATTTACAGTTATATTTCCTTTGAGAAAAGGATGTGAGGTTCTGGCTATTTGTTGGAACTGAATGTCTATTTATTTATTTACCTATTTATTTATTTACATGCACATTTATCTATTCATTTAATTTTTAAGTCATTTCAAATTATATCCTACTGGGCCCTTCACTCACGTTTTATGTTTCAAATGTATTAAACTCCTCCCAAGAGACTCTAGGAGCAGTGCGGGGTAGCGGGAGATTGCTACTATTGGATCAAATGAGGATTGTGTTCTTCCTCTTGAACAAATGTAAGGAATTTGAGAATTTTCTAAACTTATGTAATATTTTGTAAACTTTTGAAACTGAAATCTGAGAATTTAGAAGTCCCGATGACTTTGAACTCTCTACTGGGATGTGTGGAGGTAATGAGTGTGTGTAAATCATGTGAGATCACGATTGACGGTGAGCGATTGAGAGCAGATTTGATTATCCTTCCGATGAGCTTGTTTGACGTGGTACTCGGAATGGATTGGCTGTCAAGGTACGGTGTGATTGTTAACTGCTTCCGTAGAAAAGTAACTTTGGTAACGAATTCTAGAATTGTAATTTCTTATCAGGCAGATATGAATCCAGTCCAGGGGAAACGACTATTGACGTACATCGTTGGGGGACAGTGGAACTTGGCATGTTTTTCTTCCCTTCTTACTCTAGAAGGTGAACCCGAGATAACTAGAGATAGTGTGAGAATCCTTGTAGTGGATGAATTTATAGATGTATTTCTTTATGAACTACCTGGTTTACCACCAGATCAGGAGATTGAATTCTGGGTTCATATCTGGATATATCCCTTTTCTACTAGCTCTTCAAGCTGTGTTCTTAATTCTTTCATCTCCGCCGGAGCCATCTAGTATGGAGGAATGGAAATATCCAGATATATCCAGATGTGATTGTTAACTGCTTCCGTAGAAAAGTAACTTTGGTAATGAATTCTAGAATTGTAATTTCTTATCAGGCAGATATGAACCCAGTCCAGGGGAAACGACTATTGATGTACAGCGTTGGGGGACAGTGGAACTTGGCATGTTTTTCTTCCCTTCTTACTCTAGAAGGTGAACCCGAGATAACTGGAGATAGTGTGAGAATCCTTGTAGTGGATGAATTTACAGATGTATTTCTTTATGAACTACCTGGTTTACCACCAGATCAGGAGATTGAATTCTGGGTTCATATCTGGATATATCCCTTTTCTACTAGCTCTTCAAGCTGTGTTCTTAATTCTTTCATCTTCGCCGGAGCCATCCAGTATGGAGGAATGGAAATATCCAGATATATCCAGATGTGATTGTTAACTGCTTCCGTAGAAAAGTAACTTTGGTAACGAATTCTAGAATTTTAATTTCTTATCAGGCAGATATGAACCCAGTCCAGGGGAAACGACTATTGACGTATAGCGTTGGGGGACAGTGGAACTTGGCATGTTTTTCTTCCCTTCTTACTCTAGAAGGTGAACCCTATATAACTGGAGATAGTGTGAGAATCCTTGTAGTGGATGAATTTACAGATGTATTTCTTTATGAACTACCTGGTTTACCACCAGATCAGGAGATTGAATTATGTATTTATTTAGTTCCGGGAACGACACCTATTTCCATTCCTCCATACTGGATGGCTCCGGCGGAGATGAAAGAATTAAGAACACAGCTTGAAGAGCTAGTAGAAAAGGGATATATCCAGAATAATACTTCCCCTTGGGGTGCACCGGTGCTATTTGTGAAAAAGCACGACGGATCTCTTCGGTTGTGCAGTGACTACCGTCAATTGAACAGGGTGACTGTGAAGAACAAATACCCACTATCGAGGGTCAATGAATTATTCAATCAGTTTGGTGGATCACAGTTCTACTCTAAGATTGACTTGAGATCTGGGTACCATCAACTGAAAATCGTGGAGGAAGACATTCTGAAGACTATTTTCAGAACTCGATATGGACACTTCGAGTTTCTTGTAATGCCTTTTGGGTTGACAAATGCCCCGAATGCATTCATGGATCTAATGAACTGTATTTTCCAGCCGTACCTGGATCGATTCGTGATCATCTTCATTGACAACATACTGGTTTACTCAAACTCTTCGTGAACACCAGTTGTATGCTACAAAAGGAGAAATGTGACTTCTGGCTAACAGAAGTGAAGTTCCCTGGGATGGTAATTTCAGGACAAGGAATCTCTATCGATCCTTCTAAGATCGAGACTGTGCTACAGTGGGAAAGGCCGAAGAATGTAGCGGAGATTCACAGTTTCCTCAGACTTACAGGGAACTATCGGCGTTTCATGAAAGACTTCTCGAGTATTGTTGCACCGATGACTCGGTTAACCAAGAAAGAAGTCAAATTCCAGTGGGACGCCGAATGTGAAAATGTTTTTCAAGAATTGAAGGACAGACTAACAAGTGCACCAATCTTGACTATTCCTGATAGTGAGGAACCATATGAGGTGTATTTTGGCGCCTCGAGGAGTGGGCTTGGCTGTGTCTTAATGCAAGGCGGACACATGGTAGCATACGCATCTCGCCAATTAAGACCACACCAATGAAATTACCCTACTCATGATTTGGAGCTGATAGCGGTAATATTTGCTCTGAAGATATAGAGATTTTATCTCTATGGAGCAAAGTTTCAGGTCTTTTCTAACCATAAAAGTCTGAAGTACTTGTTTACTCAGAAAGACTTGAATCTCAGGCAAAGGAGATGGGTGGAGTACATGGAAGACTACGACTTCACTCTGCAATATCATCCTGAAAAAAGCTAATATTGTGGATGATGCCCTTAGTACGAAGACGACGGGGACTCTGGCGTCATTAGCTTTGAAAGATTGGGAAAGGACTGAAGTGGTGAGTGAGTATGGCCTTCAGTTCTATGAAGATCATAACCAGACTATGGTGTATAATCTAGTCTCTACACCGGATATTGTGTAATAGGTTAAGCAGAATCAATGACAGGATCCACATCTCCAAGGAATCTAGATTCGAATCCAGAATGGAGAGCAACTCGAGGATTGGAGAATCCGAGAGGATGAGGCCTTGTATTTTCACAACCGCCTTGCTATTCCTAAGGCGGGTGAGGGAAAGAAGACAATCCTGCAAGAGGCTCACAAATCAAAGTTTGTTATACATCTGGGAAGTACAAAGATGTACCAAGACTTGAAAAGACAGTACTGGTGGAGAGGCATGAAAAGAGACATTCATGAGTATCTCTCGGAATGTGTGACTTGCCTCCGGATTAAAGCTGAGCATCAAAAGCCAGTAGGAGAGTTGCAACCTCTTCATGTCCCTGGATGGAAATGGGAGTACATCACTATGGACGTTTTGATGGGGCTACTGAGAACCAAGTTAAAGCACGATGCCATATGGGTGGTGGTGAATAGGTTGACGAAGTCCGCACACTTCATATCGTTCTGTGCGACGTATTTTCAGAAGATTCTATCATAATTGTACTTGGAGCACATCGTGAGACTACACAGAGTGCCACTGTCTATCACATCCAATCGTGATACCCGCTTCAATGCAAGGTATTGGAGGAGTTTCCAGGAAGCCATGGGAACAAATTTGAATTTTAGCACCGCATTTCATCCTCATATGGATGGGCAATCTGAAAGAGTTATTCAAATTTGAGAGGATATGCTTCGTGCTTGTATTCTAGAATTTGGGGGAAATTGGAAGAAATACCTGCACCAAGCTGAGTTTGCTTATAATAACAGCTATCAGGCCAGTATTGGAATGGCACCATTTGAAGCTCTGTATGGTCGTCCTTGTAGGTCACATGTGTGTTGGTTGGAACCAGAGGATCGACTGAGCACTAGACCGGAAGTCATTCAAGAGAATAATGAGAAGATAACTGTGATTTAGGAACGACTGTTGATAGCTCAAAGTCGTCAGAAAAGCTATGCTGACAGAAGGCGTAGGCCTTTGGAATTCCAAGAAGGTGACTTTGTCTTGCTGAAGGTTTCCCCACGCAAAGGAATTATTCGGTTTGGTGTGAAAGGGAAACTTGCACCAAGGTATGTGGGACCATTCCCGATCGTGCAACGAGTCAGAGTGATGGCGTATCGGTTGGCTATACCGTCTGAGTTATCTCACGTGCATGACGTGTTTCATGTCTCCATGCTTCAGAAATGTCAACCTAAGCCAGAAGCTATAGTGCAGTGGTTTGATGTTCTGATACAGTATGACGCGTCATACAAGGAGGCACCAGTTCAGATTCTTGACCGGAAAATAAAGAGTCTACATCATCGTGAGATTCCCATAGTGAAAGTATTGTGGTAGCACCATGGAGTTGAAGAAGCGACATGGGAGCTTGAAATGACAATACAGGAACAATATCTGCATCTGTTTACACTTTGAGGTAGGCCTTAATTTCGAGGATGAAATTGCCTAAGAGGGTGGAGCTGTAACACCTTAAAGAATTAAATAAGATTAATTAACGTAATTTAGATTATTAGTGTGCCTAATCTGGATTTATTAATTGAGTATTAATTAATAAATGTTTCTTACATGTGTGAATTTAAACAGTTCCAAAGTATTTAAATTATTCTCAGTAATTTATTTTGACCCAGAAGTGTGCATGGGCGCATTTCTGGATAGTTGTTTTAAAATATAAACACTTGTCCATTTCCTTTTCCTTTTTCTCTTGTTTCTTTCCTTTTCTCTTTCCTTTCCCGTACACTCTCTCTCTCTCTCTCTCTCTCTCTCTCTCTCTCTCTTCACTCTCACTCCTGAGCTCTGTCTTTCTCTCTCACTCTCATTTTTGTCCCAAATCAAACGGATCTTGAACGAAAGAAGAGTTTCAATGCGATTTCAACGTCAAGAGAAGGATTCGAGGTAAGATTACTGAAAGAACCTCTCTTGAATCTCAAGTTTTTAAATTTCAAAACTTATTTTTGGTTCAAACCGGATATTGATGGTTTTTAAGTAAAACTAAGGTAGAAATTGGAAATCTTGGGTTCTTTGGACTTGTTTTAGGACCTAGAACCTAGATTAGTAGTTTTCATTTGAAATATTTTGATTTGGGACTAGATTTGCAGGTTTTTAGACTGGTTTCCGCGAGCTTCTCTCGCGCAGCTGATTCCACCGGTCGACCTGTCTGGTCGACCGGATCACATGCAAACCGGCCGACCCATGCGGTCGATCCAGATTGCTTAGGCTGACCGGTCGACCGGTAGTGTTGCACTGCTCTGTCACCGGTCAACCAGTGTACACGGGTTTGACCCTATTTGGCCTGAAAAATGCTGTTTTGACCACCCAAATTAGCTTCATTTGGGGACTTGAGATAAATGGATTAGCATCTTTAATCCCTGATTTGAGATTAAAAACCCTTGGAATGATAATTTGAAACATGAAAATGGATTAGGGCACTCTAATTGGAAATCTTGGTACATAATTGAGATTTGATTGCTTTAGGAATGAGAATTGATCCTAAAGTGTTGTCTTGCATTAGTGATCGCTGAGGATTCAGACTGAATGGGTTTGAGGAAGCGGAAGCCGAAAAAGGCAACGCTAGTCCCATGTTTGGTATTATGAGGTAGGATTTCTATCCCTTTTCCTTGTGAGCCTGTTTTCAAAAAGGATTTTGGTATTGAAATTGTTTTAAAGAAAGGGATTGGTTTGCGAAAGAAAACTCTTTAAAAACCATGGCTTGTTTAGTTTATGGAGATCCATGGCTTGTCCTATCGATGGAATCCATAGCTTGTCTAGTTTTGGAACCTCATGGCTTGCCTAGTCATGGGGCCCGTGGCTTGAGTAGTTCGTGGGGTCATATTAATGATTTCATAATGTTAAATGAATGATTTCTTAAGATAAGAGATCTTGTGAACCGGTAAGAGGGTCTATTGCTGTAAGCCTAGATGGGATGCAGAGAATGCATCCTCAGGGATAGAACCCGAAACTCGGTCCGGGTAGGCGAGGCACTTGGTTAGGTAAGTAATTTGTACTAATTACTTGTTGAAGCCTGTAATACGGTTATTTACAGTTATATTTTCTTTGAGAAAAGGATGTGAGGTTCTGGTTGTCTGTTGGATTTATTTACCCATTTATTTATTTATACGCACATTTATCTATTCATTTAATTTTTAAGCCATTTCAAATTATATCCTACTGGGCCTTTCACTCACGTTTTATGTTTCAAATGTATTAAACCCCTCCCAAGAGACTCTAGGAGCAGTGCGGGGTTGCAGGAGATTGCTACTATTGGATCAAGTGAGGATTGTGTTCTTCCTCTTGAACAAATGTAAGGAATTTGAGAATTTTGTAAGCTTATGTAATATTTGGATTTACTAGACTGTGGTTGATGTCTGTTGTAATGATTATTTACATGAGCATGTATGTACGATACTGTATGTCCTGTGGGGTGGAGCCCTGTGTGTCAGAGGCTCTGCAATTCTGTAATTTATTTATATTTTAATGTAGTTAAGTGGGGCTCGTCTGGGAATCACTTTATTAACCCCTAATCGAGCTCCACGTCACCCACCCCGTTTGGGGGCGTGACATGTAATAGGATATTTATTATTTATTTAATAAAAGAGTTTATTCATTATTTGATGTACATATATTAATGAATATTTTATAAATGTCAATCAAAATTTCATGATTATTTATGTAACTTTAAATATTGTATACAATATAATAGCATCGCGTATAATAATTGAATGGATTCCATGAACAGTGAAAATTATCAGTGAAAATTCCATGATTATTGAATGGATTGCATCTCGTATAATAACATTCCGGGCTACTCACTTCATCATGTCTCCAAGATACAAGAGATAGGATTTAGTATTCTCGAAATCCATACTGAGTAAGTTAAAAGATACGAATCCCAAATAGGAGTCTGTTAATAACTCAGAATTAAGATCATTCTATATATGATCATCGACATATTCAAGTAGAATTTCTACACTTAATAGAAATTATCAGAAATTCACATTGTGTCTTATCCCAGTCCTACATAATCTCATTATGTAAAATACACTCATTTGATATCTCTCTATATCAACGATGCGGATAAACTCGTTTTATTCTTAATTGGAATGACATTTATTTATAATGTTTTAATCAAATATTTCGAACTTTAATTAAATTCATAACGTACTTATTTAGATTATTATCTTTAAATATCATCATCTAGTATACAATACTTATATATCATATTTAAAGTTACATAGATAATCGTGAAATTTTTAATGATATTCATAAAGTATATAACAATACATTCACATAAATAATGAAATTTCTACTTTATTAAATAAATAATAAAATTTAAAATTATATGTTATGCTTTAAGGACATTATTCCCAACAAAAAAGTCATACATATTCAAGATCATTACTTTCCATAAAAGAGAGATAAGCTAGGACTCAATTCAAGTGTCTAATTTTTGTATCCCAATTGATGTCTAACCACTCACATTATGACACACCATTTAAAAGACCTAAATATTAAATCATTGATAAGTTCGTTGAAAGATATTTTAAATTTTTTTATTAGCTAATACTAATTAAGTAAGGGTCAAAATAATAAGCAGGCAAACTCGTATAGAGACATTCAACCTTCTCTAGCGAATCCCTCTTATTTTCACCCTGAGCCCTTAATCTACAAAACTCAAGCACTTTTTACTCTTTTGTCCATAACATCTCGAACACTACAATGGACACGACTCTCACAAACACCTTCTTGTGTCTCTTTAAATTTTATTTGCATTTACGTACTTTTACGTAATAGATATTAGGCAAACTTATCAACCTCTGACAGACTCAACATAAGTCATTGGCCTTGGACGCGTATTGAATTGTAGATTTTCATCCCCTAATATACCTTAAAAGGCAAACCTTTTTTTTAGTTGACCATTCAAATATTAATATCATACTTTTCTTCAAAAAACAATATTAATTCATACCTCTATGTTTGATGAAAGGATTTTTATTATTGGTGCTCCTGAATTAAAAACTCTCACTTTATTTGTTGAATTTTGAATTGTTTGAACTTAATCCAATTTTATTATATTTTTTGTTAAAAATATATAGAAAAAAAAGAGAATAACACGGTCATACAAATTTTTTATTTAAATTTTTGTTAAAAATAAATAGATAAACACCACACAATCATATTTAATCCTATCTTTTATTGTCTTATTTTAACAAAAATTTTTATAAAAAAGTTTAAATAGGATAAACTTAAAATTCAAGTGATAAAATGAGAATTTTTAAAATTTAAAATGTAAAGTAAAAATAATCTTAAAATTCAAGAACACCGATGAAATTAATCATTGATGAAAAAAGACTAAACTAAATAGAACTCGAATCTACCCATAGGATCTAGTATTTTAATTTCAAGGATATACCAACTAGTGAAGAAATGATTACAGTGAATATTTATTCAATCTCAACTTAATTATGTTCAATATGTACAACGGTTCAGAGTCGTGCCTACCATAAAAAATTTTCTTTCTTTCTTTCTTTTTTTTTTCCCAAAAAAATTCTCCTAATCTCTAATGTTAAAAGTATACTCTTCAATACGTCCTTGAATTATAAAGGTACATTGTTCACATGCCATCCATAGCTATTTAAAATATATATATATATGGCAAGTCTTTAATCCGGCGGGCACTGTTTGGCGGACTGAAACGGCAGATGTATAATTCTGCCGTTTCGTGTATATTTATATGTAAAGTGTGTATATTTACATGAAAATATGTACATATTACCGATAATGTATCTTAATCCTGAAAACATGTATTTTTATAGTAAGTAAATGAACACATAGCATAAAAATGTGTATATGGGCTTATTTGTTGTATTTCATGTTAATAAATGTAAGGGATAATGTATATTACTTATGGAAACATGTATTAACGTATTAATATTTACATTGACTAATTTGTAATATTTCATGTTATTGAACGTCGTTTGGAGGTTTTTTGTTTTTTGTTTGTATTTTTTTTCGTTATGCTGTAGGAAACGGTAAATTAAGTGAACATGTATTTCTTATTTAAATTAAGTGAACATATAACATATTTGGTGTATTTGAGTCATGTGAAATTTTGTATAAATAAGTGACTAACTGATCTAGTAATGTGTACAATGAGTTAGTAGTTGTTGTTCAATAGAAGTTGTATTGTAGTTTGCTTGTATACTAAAAAAAACATGCTGAGGTAACTGTATAATATAAGTTGTTGGAATATTTTATTTTCAGAATATTTTATTTTTGTAATAAGAAGATATTACAGACAACCACAAGCATTAAATTGGTTCCATTTAGAGGGCGTGGCATAATGCATGACAGTGGCTTGATTTTCATTTGAATTAGTTCCTTGACTTGTTTGGACATTAACATGGGCATATGGCAAAGAGTAATACAGCCACGCAAATATGGTACATAATGGTGAAGTGTTGAAACAAAAAAAAAAATGCAATTTCATTAGGAATGCTTAATAAAGACATAATACATTCGTGTTAAGTATATAGCTTGATATATGCTATTTGTCTTTCAAAGGAGAAGCTTCCTACTTTTGGATGTAGAAAGTAGTGAATCGGATTGTTGTCCGAAGGAGATAGTAAATCCCGCGTGTTCAGTATTGATTTGAGGGCGGTAGCACTGTTGAGAGGAGCATATATTTTCCGAAGACATTTGTGTCGGGTCTACTGTGTCATCGTTCCATTCTGAACAAGTTAGCATGGTTTTGGCCTTGTCTTTCTTTAAGGGACATGTTTGTTTATTGTGCCCATGGCCCTTACACAGGGCACACTTCCTTCTTAATCTTTCCAAACCCAATTCTTCGTGAGCAGTCTGCCCCACTTGCGGCCGCCTTGTCGTTCCCTTGTTTCGAACAATAATAGGATCTTTTAGTACTTCAAATGGAATGATTTCATCAATAGACTCTTGTCACCTCGCAAGAGGTGGCTCCACTTCCATCACGCTCTTAAATTTTAAACATAAATTTGCAAGTTCTGCTCTTGTTTGTTGGTAGAAATCCTCCACTTTCGTTGCATAGTATGCTACTTGGTTGAAGTCGGAGCTGAGGGTTCCGAACCTAGTTAGTTCCAATATCTACTGGGGGACCTCGTTAATAGTTTGATATCGTGTTTGGAATTGGGCCTTTGCATGAACAGTCCACCTGGACAGAACAAGCGAATCTGGAATTCTTGTTATGTTTAAAAACTTCAGAACTGAAAATATGTGTCTGCACGGATATCCATCTGTTTCGAAGAGTAAGCAATTGCATGTTAGATGACCGTCAGATATGCGACGTATAACATTGTGCTCCGAGTCTCCGTTTGGGAACTTGATGATTGAGAAATTTATATACCCATCGATCTCAGCAACTTGCCTAACAGTGTATACATGTATGAGCTTTATTTCGTGAAAGACCTTTTTTGTATAAATTCTTCTCGTGAACAAAGCGGTAGCGTGTTGATAGTATGGGTTTAGAATATCTGCACGTCGTAAAGAAGGAGTACTGTGTCGGGTGGAGAAGCCATCCTGCAAATCTTTGTGGCATAGCTTGTTAATGGCGTGGTCAATCAAAGATACAAAGTCTGTGAGAGACTTCGTACTGTCGAACAATTGTCTGATTGTTCTATTCATCGACTCGCTATGTTGAGTGGTTCGCATGCCTGCACAAAAATTGCCACGCAAATAGGTTTCGGCCCAGCTCTCTCTTTTTTCAAACATACATGTTGCCCAGTAATTGTTCTCTAGTTCGTATGCCAGAATCAAAGAATGCCACCTATCGAGAAACTCTGGTTCAGAGTAGTACCCGTACATAATTTCCTTGAAGTCCCGCTTGAAGTTTATATCCTTTACATTGTTCGCTACGTTCTCCATTAGATGCCAGCCGCATAGCCTGTGCTTAGATTCCGGAAATACTTGTGCTATGGCATTCTTCATGGCATTGTCACCGTCAGTAATGACAACTTTTGGCTTCCTATTATTCATTCCTTGAAGAAACATCTCTAGAACCCAAACAAACGTATCAATTGTTTCATCGACAAGCTAAGCAATGCCAAACACTGTTGTTCTCCAGTGATTGTTTACCCCAACCAGCAAAAGCAAAGGCTTGTGGTATTTGTTAGTCCTGTAGGTTGTGTCGAAGGCCAAGACATTGCCGAAGACCGCATAATCTCTCCTCGAAACCCCGTCCGACCATATTATGTTAGCCAATCTGTTTTCTTCATCTGCATTGTAGACGCAGTAAAAGTCCCCGCCGTGGTTCCTCGCCAAGCATCTAATATAACCAATCATGCCATCTGAGTCCGTGATGTTGTGATGATGGTCCCTTGCCTTGCGCACTTGCATTAGCTTATTATGGATGTCCTTCTCAAGGAAAGGGAGCTTGTCGTGTCCCCCCAATTCTAATGCGATAAAGTCTATTATTTGGACATTTTTCATGCCAGCCCGTTTCATTGACTCACACCTTGCAACAACATCATCTGCGACAATACGATTTGATCTGAGAAACCTGATTTCTTGTGGTGACGCACATTCATGGTTGTGATTAGGGTTGAAATGTCTACATACCCACTTATTTGAAGTTTTGCTTCTTACTACCCGAATACTAGCTTCGCACCCACAACGTGTTTCAGCCGCCGCCGCTCTTGAGCGGTGTTCTAGATCCAACCACTTTTGCCTCCCAAAACCTTGTCTCGAGCAGCACCACCGTCTACCACAACGATCACCGTCCTTTTCCTTTCTAGTACTATCCTTCCTGTAGCTGAAGCCTATATGTTTCGAGTATAACTTGTAGAAGTTATCCCATAGTTCCTCCGTATCAAGTTCCTTCCCAATTAAGTCTTCTGTAAGCAGCTCCGAAGGCGTTTTCGTCATGTCTAAAGCGGTACACAAATCTGGCCACACCATCTTGGACTGTTGGTCTAGTTGGAATTTAGATTAGCGTTGTGGTCAATTCTGTAAACAAAGGAGAGCAAGCGTGAATTAAGTGCTCCCATTACAGGATTGTTTTTGTTGTAATTGTTTCTGTTGAAAGTGAAAATGCATGGAGTCAACATTGCAACTATCAAGTACAACGTTTATGTTCTTGAAGGATGTCTTTTACTTTGGTTAATGTATAGTTCAGCCATGATTCAAGCAGAAAAATTGCCAAGAGTTTATGTGGAGAAAACGAATTGAAACTTTAAAATGGACATAACGAATGAGGAAACAGAGACATTCATACTTCTCAATCGTATTGTAAATGAGCAGTGTACCTGTAGTCGTGGCCGATTTGGTTATACTACCTTTTGGAGACGGAAATAATGGCGTCGTTAATGCCTTGCAACTGCCTTTGTTCAAACAATTTTATCATTGCATCACTGCATGCTTCTCCGATCCGAAGTAGCTGTAAGTTCTTTACTTAATGGTGAGAGAGATAAGTGGGTTCACCCACGGTTAATGATCCTATTTAAATGCAACAATTGGTTTGGTACAACCAATTGCGTTCATGGCATTTATGAACATGTTTATGAAAAGTAGCAAGCCTTTTGTTAAGTCACACGTTTAAAGTGTACTACACGTATACATGAATAATGGGCACAGCACTTGATTTTTAGCATTAAATTCGCACTGCTTTATGAATCACAATAGCGGAGTATTGTATTATTGTATCTGTTCTATCCCATATATACCCTACTTTTCTTGTGTAAAAAGTAACCAGTTACGTAGCCAAATTGAATAGCCAAGACGAAATTTTATGCTTAACAGATTAAACATTACAGGGTGAGGACATTTTAAAAATATATGTGTTTAAAATTATGAGAACATTATTTCACCACGGATAATGCAATGAAATTTCAAAATCTGCAGAACATTGTTTAACAACAGAACATGCAATAGCCTTTCAGAATTCCAAACAATAACGCGAGTAATGATACATTAACACGGATAATGGTACGTAATGCCCCAAACCAGATATTCTTAATTAAATAGCGACTTATTTGGTAACATTAAATATATTGTCTAACTATTCATGCTATCCGTAATACCGGCACCTCATAAAAAGCAATATAACAAACAAAATCCTTACGCTTAACACAAATGCTATAATATGGACTTTTACTTTCATTACACAAAAACCATTACACAACTTCCAAACCATGGCATGTCAATCTGATACGTATAGGCTTTAACATGCTTGCACTACTAATCCCAAAAGTACATGTTCCTCTTTCTCATGCATATTGTAGTTTAGGTAACACTTTTTTTTTTAATTGTAGCTACATATACTTGTCCGAAATTAATGCACATCAACATTCCGATTTCGGCACTAGTCCAGGGGAATACACTCAACACACTCTGCCTCACGTTTGCCTTCCTTCTCGTTCTCTTCCGTTGCATTCCCAAGGTCTTTCACTAGGCTGACAACACGATCTTTCAGATTTTGGATATCATCTAGAAGGCTCTCGATTTGGTAGCATTTTCTACGGGAATGTGCTGCCCTCCTAGCAATGGACGTTCGTACGCGACGCTCAGAATCGTTAAGTTTCTGAAGATACTTGCATCGTTTGCATGGCTGAATGACAACACGGTTTTGACGTCGTTGCGTTTTACTTGAAACACATGACTTCTGGTCAGATTTTGGGGACTCCTTAGGGGTTGGGTTGAGAAACACTGGTGTTGTCATTTCGGGAGAAGATGGTGGTTCAGTTTTGATCATGACGTTGTTCATCGGGAACAAGTTTACTGGCTTCATCACGCTTAGTTTTGCTGCTACAAATGTGTAACGTTTTTGAGTCTGCGCTAATATGGCCAGCTTTATATAGACTTCGCCGTGGAGGGGGGGGAACGTTTCATATGCGCGCCAATTATGCAAAATGGTTTTCCCGCGTAAACATTAGGAAGATATTATATGTGCGCGCAATATGGTCTTCGTACAAAAAGTGGCACGTTGAACAATCTCAACGTATCTGCTATTCTTCAATTGGTGTCAAATCATGATCTTAAGATTCAGAAAGAATTTATTATATGCAGTTACAAGCTGTCTAGATAATTATTTCGATGTACAACCTCATTGAAAATGAGATCTTTCTTGTAGGATAGAGTGTGTTAGGTTACCCACTGTCCTGAAGACAATAATAAATGTACTGTCATAATATAAATCAATTAATTGCGTGTACCAAGCTACGATATTTGTATTATTCAAGAATATTATATAATTTACTACACCAAATAGACATCAAATCGTGATCTACATTTATGTAACAACTCTGCATATATACATTCAAAAGCTGTGTATGTAATAATTCCATATACATTGAAAAGCTGGAACTCAAGTATTTATACATGCACAGTCCATTCACAAAATTGGCAAAGGTAGTCATCGAATGTTGACGTGGTGACAAATGTTTGTTTAAATTAACATGGCTCACCGGACACGCCTTTGAATGTTGGAGGCCATGCTTCTACATTATGTAGCTCTGTCATGTTGTACACAAACAACTTTTTGCAGTGACTTTTATTAAGCCAATGTACCTACCTTCTGGCTTGAAACCAGACATTCCCGGATAGACATAGACCGCGTTTCAGATTTAGACAATGGTGTATAACGATATGGTTTTACGTTTTCCATTTTAAATTGGATAATCGTGTTTAACGAAAGCTGCAAACAGCGTTAGTCTACGTTGCGTTTATTAACTGTCGACAAACGAAGACTTAATATTTTGCAACCCGTGTTCGTTACATATTCTATTAACGATAGTGATAATAGAAATCATACAAACTGACATAGATCAACTTCACAAACGCCAATGTGGTTACTACGACACAACACAACATCCTAAGGCAAATAAACTACGAGAAGAAAAAGTTAATGACAGATCAACAGCTGACAAATGCTGACAACAACTATAAGCATGATCCTCAAAAGCTTGTTGAGCTATTAGGAGTTTCCCGATTAGCACCACTGTTTCCACCAACAACATGTGGGAGATTCATCCAGAGACGGTATTCCATGAAGTCCGCGTACGTCTTCATCCCCTCGTCCTTTATATCCTCGACTGCGCGCATTATCTGATTGTAATTCCTTTTTGCATTACTTCGTTCTGCTATAGCATTTGCTTTTGTTCTATCGACCTCTGATTTAAGAGCCTCATTCTCTGTGGTGAGCGAGGCAACCACCAGCTCAAGTTGCGATATCTTCTGTCAGAGCTCGTCGACTTTCACAGCACGGCGAATGTCTCGATCATTTGCCCTGTTCAGTGAATCTATTAAGTTGTTTATGACCGGGAGTGGATCCTGTGGCAAAACTAGCTTGTGTGGAATTCTCTCATCGTCGGGGTTTCGTGTTGCCCGTGGGCTAAAAAACGGCGAAAGCTCACGGGTGCGTGGGGATATGGAGCGGGACATGTTATCTCCGGTTGGAAACTTCGCCGAGAGCATAAATAGTAGGTGGAGACAATTCTGAAATATGAACTCAGTGGCCGCATCATTCATTATCTTTCGCACAATTCTATCTTTGAAAAAGTCATTTGCTTAATTGTCAAACGAAATCCCCAACGTGCCCTTACATATATATTGTCTAATATTGAACATCGTGTTATTCCCAGATATTTTTAAATGTTTTTTGGCCATTCCAAATAAATTTAGCTTTGTTTATTAAAATCCCCCTTCCATCGCAGTTGGGAAGCATGTCACAGTGGGTGGTAAAAAATTCACATTCTTCGCAACTTTCGCATCCTAAAATTCGAAATCATTTTCACGGATTAATGCATCGACTATTGTGAAAAAATCGTAACATAAGTATACGCTATCACAATCAATTAATATAATAGTGAATAAGAATATCGTCCCACAAAGATTGTTTACGAGACAGTTTGTAAAGTTAAATAAAGCAAAACTAAAACAATTTAATAATTTAAATAACGTTACGCAATGGAAGAAAGTTCATTACATTAAGAGTCTAGGGTTACTGATTTTACCGAAATTTATTCATGTACAAATTCCTATATTTCAATAAAGTTAATATTCAATCCTATACTGACAGAAATTCGTCTGAAGCAAGTTAAAATCTCCCTGAAGGAACAAAAATATTAATCCAACAAGCAAAAGCTACATTTATGTCAAACTTCTGAAGCTTTTGAAAATCATTAAGTGCAAGAAATTCAAAGAACTGCACAAGTATCATAGATATCTCTATTTTGTCAAAGGCGCCATCATAAGCTACGCCTCATTTTTTTCTCCTAGCTTTTCCCCACACTCAAAAATCCGGCCACACACCCTCCACTCTCTCTCAAATATTAATCCCACTCTCCAAACCTTAAACCACTAGCAAAACCATAGAAGATGAAGAAGAAGGAGATCAAGGGATTCTAGGAGGAGATTAGTCAAGCATTCCTCCAATGGTTAAAAAAAAAAAAAGAAAAAAAAAACTCTAAATCCTATCTTTATGATGTTTTAGTAATTTTTGAATGTAGAAATGTTCCTCTAAAAGGAAAATACTCTCAGTTGAGTGTCGTACCAGCCTCAGACCTAAGGGAGGTATTTCCAGCTCCACAAGGGAGAAAAGATAAAAATCAGAATGGCCTAGCGACTTAAGGGAGGCATTCAAGTTATAATCACGGTGTCACGGTGGACCTTGCAAACCCTCACGTCCCGATGATTGCGCGCAAGTGGTACGTGAGCACTCCGGCCCATAAGAAAGAAAAGATAAGAAAGATAAGATAAGATTATAAGACCATGAAAAACGTCATAATCAAGCATCACCAGCTCATGCATATTTATTCATGTGTACTCACAGTTATTTTGAGAGATATAGTTCGTACTTGCTTAGCGAAAGCTCAATCAGATGTGTTCATGCTGTATGTAAGAAACATATCAGCAATTTTTGAAGGGCAATGGTGAGCGGCAGACGAATGGTGGAGATGGGAATATATACCGCTCACGCAGTTCTTTTCCGCAGTAAGTCACAGTAAAATCGTGTATTGTATATATTTATAGGCAAGGTCTCTGGTCAGGCCCAACTCTCCTTTAGTATATTTGTAATTAATTAATTAATTAATAATAATAATAATTAATAATAATAATAATAATATGTTCCTAGAGCCATAAACCGGCGTTGGTTTATGTAAAACGACGTTGTTTAATAGTATATGCAATAATATGTTTCTGGAGCCAAAACGCCGTCGTTTAATAGTTAACGTGATATATGTTTGCGTTTTTCAAAAACCAACGTCAGAATTTGAAAAACGCCGTCGTTGGCAAAAACCAACGTCGGTTTTTGAAAAACGACGTCGTTTAATAGGTAACGTGGTATATGTTTCTGAAGGCAATAACCATCGTCGGTTTTTGAAAAACGCCGTCGTTTAATATTTAACGTTTCTGAAGGCAAAAACCAACGTCGGTTTTTGAAAAACGACGTCGTTTAATATTTAACGTTTCTGAAGACAAAAACCAACGTCGGTTTTTGAAAAATGACGTCGTTTAATATTTAACGTGATATATGTTTCTGAAGGCAAAAACCAACGTCGGTTTTTGAAAAACGCCGTCGTTTAATATTTAACGTTTCTGAAGGCAAAAACCAACGTCGGTTTTTGAAAAACGATGTCGTTTAATATTTAACGTGATATATGTTTCTGAAGGCAAAAACCAACGTCGATTTTTGAAAAACGCCGTCGTTTAATCTTTAACGTTTCTGAAGGCAAAAACCAACGTCGGTTTTTGAAAAATGACGTCGTTTTACATAAACCAACGTCGCTTTATGGCAATTATTAAACGGCATCGTTTTACATAAACCAACGTCCCTTATGGCAATTAATTTAAAACAGCGTCATTTTACATAATCCAACGTCGGTTAATGGCTCCCAGAAAACAATATTCCAATTATTAACGGATAGGTACACTTTCCGATTTCATAACCAAGTGAAGTAAAAAACAACTTCTACACAGTTAAAATCTTGTCAACCTTCCAAATGACATGATCACATTATTACTAGGAGTGGTTGCTCTGTGGTCTACGAATGACACAGCATTTATTAATGCTTTATGCTAGTGTACCAAACAAGATATGCATTTATAAAAGGCTGATGCTTGGACTTAATGCCTTGTCAACCTCCCCAACGTCTGAAAAGTTAAAAAAATATATATAACCCAGCGATAACCCAGCGACTGAGATTCAAACAAAAAGCAACTATGAGTTCTGCTGCCAATCTTCCACCTTCAACGTCAGATGCACGTGGTGAGCTTCAGTGGGTTGACATTTTTGAGTGGCCCATCGAGCAGCTTCCAAATGAGCCATTAAAATACGTGAATGACCTACTACAGCTTCTCAACAATGCTATGAAGGCAGAGAACTCACTGGCCGGTCAGAACCAGCAACTTCTCGCTGAAAACGCTGAGCTGAAGAAGAAACATGCGGATTTGACTGCCCAGGTAGAGAAACTAAAACATGATATCAACGCACAAGCAGCGCGTATAGTTGCTGCTCAGATTGAAGCCGATTCAACATACGACAAGTTCAACCAAATTATTGATTTCCTGAGGACGGAGTGTTTGACGAGGTATTCAGAGCACGTCGATTTTCGAATGTCACTGTCCATGCCACACGGTGGAAATGTGGCTGCTGAAGGTGAAGGTGATATAGAGGGGGAAGTGTAGGTAGCGTATTGATATATTATGTCCATTTTGAGCCCTGCTTTATTTGCATAGCATACCATTGAGTGCAACAATGTTGAAGCTAAGTGCGTTTAGGTGTATAATAGATATGTACTTCAGCATTATTTTGTTCGTATTCCTGATATTATGCACTTCAACGTTTTTTTTGTTCCGATTATACTGGAATACGGTGCAGGGTATATTACCTAAACAAATCTGCTAATACCAATGTAAAGTGGTTTTGCTTTGTTTGTTGCAGAATGTATATATTTACTACCGTTTTAAATGAATTGGAAATCTATAAATGAACTGCATCCTGTTACATAACAAGAATTGCCTTACAATAATGCCAATCAAAAGAATTGCCATTATTGTAGGTGGGGGAAAAAGTCCACATGATGCCATTTATCCCTTGGAAACCATGGTCGTACAAACATTATGATGCCCAAAGAATATCATATATAGTTGTTCACCTGTCTGTCACTACTAATTACATATGGCGTGGGAACAATGCCTCAGGGAAACACCATATACATCAAAACAAAAGCACACTGGACAACTTACAACATTTTGGGACCTCTGCATGGTTGTTTATGGGCCCCTATGGACATTTTCAAACCTGTTGATGCAAATCCAAATTAAGTGCACAAAATCCCTTCGCAATGCCTAGTTGAATCCTTGAATTCTGCATTCCACTTCTTTATGCAACGACACCACCAGGACATTACTTTCAATCGACAGGACATTACCCTCATCGACCCCAGCGTAGAGCCCTCTTCTTCTTTGTCGCATAAGACAAATTCTGCGGTCCAGGCTTTGGATCAAGGACTGATGATGCAATTGCTTTCTCCGTACAAGTGCTCAGCTCAAGCATACTGTACCTCGACATAACATCCTTGGAATGCTTGTACGCTGCATTCAGCGCGCCTTCTCTAACACTATTGACCTTTGATCTAACAAGTTCGAGACCAAGAAAGAACCGCGCCTCCTCCGTATCGAACTATCAATGACAGTTATATAACAATAGTTAAGACATATTTATGTGGTTTGCACGCTGAACAATCCATTTAACCATAAATATGGACGTTAATTGAATGCATCAACTTATTAATTTTGATACCTTACTATTAATGGTGTTCCCCGTTGCAGCGGCCCACATGAATTTTATTGCAAAAATGCCACAGTCATTCCCATTCCCTTGTGTTGGTATATCCTTCTTGTGTACTACCTTGAATGCATTAAGATTTAGCCCGTCAGCATATGCCAATTTTAAATCACTTGCGAGTAAGTTGGCAAGCACGCTAACCTGCATGACAGCATATCCGAATTGTTTAAGTAGTTAGAGCAAAATGTGTGGTGACTTACATTGCTATGACGCATATCACAAAAAAATATCCCAATCAATTTTTAATCATTCCGTTAGAGCACCTTACCGAATCCATGGCAATAGAACCCCGCCGATGTCTACTCTTGGGGTGCGCCAGTGAATCCCAAATCTCAACGTGTTGATGGTTCAGGTCCAAAACGACCACAAACCAGTGCAGATCCTCTGACGAGTAACATGGCATCACAATCTACAATAGATTTATCATGAATTGAATTGACACATAATAGCTCTTGCTGGAAGGCATAACTTATCGAAAGTTATGAATAGTGTTTTGGCGAGCATACCTTATGACAGGCTCCAACATCACCAAGAAAATTACGACGCCATTCCTCCGCCTCCCCATAATGCATTAATGAGATGTGCCGCTGGATGCCTTGTTCCTTAAGTGTGGCACAAAGGACCTGCGTACATACTAGTTAAATTTCTTAAGTATTTTCAAAGTATATTTGCACAATCTTACCATCTGTAATGTTGGCCCTTCCTTCTAACTTGCTACTTACCGAAATTCGAGTTGGAAGGACCCAGACTTGCTGTTCCATACGGTTGGGAAACTCCCTTCGCAAAGCCTCCGTTAAACAACGGGCGTAGCAATCAATAATCTGCACATCACAATAACAGTTTAATTACAATGCAAATGTCTTATCACCATCAATGTGTTGTAAAACCATAACAAATTCAGACATAAGCACTATTATTTACTTACAGCACCGCTAATATATCTCCCAGGAGCTAAGTCAAGAAGGTGCATCCACCTTAACGAAAATCTTCCAAACGAGCCAAGGATCTCACTGCATATGCAAATACGAATAGCACAATATTAGTGATGTATTTCTTACGTTCTTTTGGGTTTATTTAAAGCGAGAAGGTTAAGTTAAATAATAACCACCGGTTTCAAGACTTACCCATTCTTCAATGACTCATCATACATATACAAAGCAACACATATGTCACTTGGCTTAACCAAAAATTGCAACTGAAATTTTCCTAGTCTTCCACCTTTGCTTGCTACGTATTCTTTAAGAAGAGAAGTTGAGTCCCTGGGATGGTTTTCTCTAACAGAATCACTTATTTCTGTACACTCCATGGTCACATCAACAACTTCATCGATAAGCATAGTATCCGGAGGATCTATTGCAGCCAACCAAGCATTTTCCGCTACTTTCGAACCACTTGAACCAACAACATTCCGCTTCGATTGTCCTGAGGGTATTCTATTGATTGAGTTGAAGACGCTTGGAAACTCAACTTCGATATTAGCAATTCCATACAAGGTATCAGAAATAGATGTCACTTCATTTGCCGCCCCTGCTGCGTGTTTAGTTGGAGGTTCACACGATGGCGCGTCATTTTGAATACAATCTGTGTCCGTACTCTTGTTGGCGACACTTCTCCTGACATCATCAGATTTCCCTGCATTGGAATTAGCCTGGTCTAATGCTTCAAGTGTGGCAACACGAACTTCTCTCCTAATAACATCCAACATATCTTCTTTGAACTTGGAGACTTGCTGAGCCAAATCATTAACCAACCTTCGTTCGGTTTACTTCGGTCATGATGTTGACGGCATGCGTTTCAACGGTCCTTCTGCCAACACCTGATTCCTCCACCATTAATGCCCGCATCTGCATCAATTATTGAAGACAAAAAAGCGTTAAAATTGAAACCAAACGTTTGTTTAACCTTTGCAATACAAGTCATTTAACTTTGTTACCTTCCTAACAGAATAACCGCCGGAAGCATTAATCCATCTTAGGACTGCTTTAGTCTTCTTCTCCGTCCATGCAGATATTGGTAGTTTAGTGCGATCGATGAATTGAGTGTGACCCTCCAAGTGGTGCAGGTAAAACACCTTACAAGGAAGTTAACATTATTATTATTCACAAATAAGGCATCCCAACCAAAGAAATCATCAACATTCAAGTTCCAACTTGTATAATCTAGTATTTACCTGTAGAAACAACACACATCCACCAATAAATTCCCCCTTCCGTTTCTTATAACGCTTTACTGCTTCAACAAGATGGCTAAGACACTTTGTTGCCCAATTTAAGTTCTTCACACTATGAACACCGCTTATGGAAGCAAGTAAGCTTGTTCCGACCACAACGGTTGTTGTTGGCATTAAGACTGTTCCACTAGCAAACAGTAAAAACTTCCTAATAAATAGGTCATCAGGATGCCTATCATCTAACAAGTCATCCTCCAAATCAGACAAGTTTGCTCCTTCCATCCATTATTTCTTTCTTCCGATTAATCACTTCCTCATCGGTGCCTTGCTGCTCAAAGTCGTCCCCCCCATCAGACAAACCCATAACATCGCCAAACAACTCTGGTGTGAGGACAAACGTCTTCCCACAAATATTCGATGAGCAATCCTCCTCTTTAAAGTTGTCCACCATCCACATAATCAATTTGTGACATATGTGCACGCTAGCCATTTCCAACAACCGCCCAAAACCCATTCCTTTAACCAATGCCCTTCTACGGTCACTAAGATGAGCACAAATCTTACCAAACCGCAGTGGGGAGCATCGTACATTTAATTTTTTGTTAGAAACTGAAGTGGACAAATGCTCTTCCTCCTCTTCCACAATATCCACACTCTGCCTTTTACGACCCCGTTTAGTCACCATAGCTTACTTTTGCGTTATCTCTGCTACTCAGAATAACATTACATGCATAACAAACTAATTTAATACTTAATGAAATATTTAGGCTAACTATGTCAGAGGATGCATCTGTCGTCAACACAGTTGGCCAAAATATTAAAATTATATAACCCACAAGAAACAACAAGATGACTTGTGCAATAATTACACAATTTTATTCATACTACCTACATATCGCATAGCATGTATAACCTAATACCGCTTTTAGTATAAAAATCTTTCAAACAATCAATTCCACTGGCTTGTAGCATCCACAAACATCCACGCCAACGTACACATTCAGAAAACTAAAAAAAAAAAAAAAAAAAACCACCTGCATTGCATGAATCGAGGTTCTCACTTTGTTTGTAAAATACTCTTTCATATAAATCAACTAATGGTACCTATTATCATCCACTAACATCTTCGGTTTCATTGTTATTCAGAACAACAAAAATCAAACCACTTGTACTGCATGTATATACGTTTTCTACTAACACGATGCTATGCCAGTGTTTCACCGCAGCTGAGCCTAATAGGTTTTTCGTTTACCACATGTACAAACCATATAACTACCAAATCGAAGCAACGAAACTCAATTATCTTCAACTGACTACAAATTCGACCCACCCATAGTGCCTCTATATTCCAAAACGTCCCCTCCATTTATAAGTTTCTCCGTAACCCATTGATGGAGAATAGGGGACTTTCTAACCATAGTTTTCATTTTCCACATATTTCGACTCTACAATAGAAGTATAATTAAATTCTTCTCTACAAATGCTGTACAATAGCTTGTGTTTGGAAGATTACCTCGGGAGTATCTCCGTCGATCTTCACACGGGTCCACGCAGTGCGGGCGGAGAAGATGAACTCCTGCCGTTTGAGGGGAGAGAAAATTTTAGGGTGGAGGAGAGAGTAGTAGGTTTGATTGTGGGTTTGGTTCTGCGAGTGGTCGTTAGGCGATGGGTCTCCTCGTCGGCCTGTCGGAAGTCGCCTCCACCAAGATCCCTTAGGAGGCGGTCATCGAAGCGGCGGCGGAGACAGAGGATGAAGCGGTGGTGTTTGAGGAGAGAGGAAATGTCAGGTGGGGGAGGAGATAGAAGTGGATTTGCTTCTCGGAGTTGTAGGGACGCGGCCTCGTCCGCCTGTCAGAAGCCACCGGCGGCGATGTGGCTGCGGAGTAGGTCGATGGTGGTTGACGAAGGTCGAGGAAGCTCGAGGAAGGCCGAGGAATGTCGAGGCGCAGTGGGTAAGGGAAGAGTACTCTGCGTTTGACAAAGGAGAAATTAAGTCTCATGAAATACAATTTACATCTACGCCGTCCAATTTCAATCGGACGGTCACATTACAGAGATAATTTCTCCTTAAATCTGAGACGTCAATCTCATATCCAACGGTCAGTTTTCATTGTGCGGACCGGTCAGCCACAATTCCCTTGTTCGGACCAAAGACAATTCCTATATATATATAGTTCTTATATATATATATTAAAAAATTAAAAAATAATAATAATAAAAAAACACCAAATTCCCTGGCTTGGATATGGACCTGGGAATAAAGTGACGTTTTTTTAGGTAGGTGTAATCTTAATGCAAGCTTGGCTGTCTAACTGTTTTCACTACACCAATCAATTGCAAACTCACACGTAGCAAAGTCCCATTTATATCTCCCACCTGCCCATCAAACCCCTGACACACTTTTATTAGCACCGGAACACGCACTTTCCCTTTATAAAATTCAAGCCAATCTTTTGGAAAATATATACCAATATTTCTTCCACAAAGACCACTTTTTTTTCCCTTCCTAGTATACACAAAATTTCATCACCATGGTTTTGTCTAGTGATACTCAAAAAAGTAATGGTTTGGTCTATGGCTACAAGCTCTCGTCGGTTGGGCCGGGCCGGGTCAGCGGGTCGGATATTGTCCACAACCCGGGGGGCATGGACTTGGCAATGAAACTCCACTACCTTAGAGGGGTGTACTTTTTTAGTAGCCAAGCAATTGAGAAGCTACCCATCATGAAGCTCAAGGAGACCATGTTCTATTGGCTCAATGAGTACTTCCACACGTGTGGACGGTTTCGGCGGTCGGAGACGGGCCGGCCTTTTGTCAAGTGCAACGACTGCGGGGCGAGGTTTATTGAGGCCCACTGTGACAAGACCATTGTTGAGTGGCTAGAGATGGAGGATTGGCCTTCCCTTCAGAACATGCTTGTTTCTCAGCAAGTCATAGGGCCTGAACTCTCTTTCTCTCCACCACTTCTATTCCAGGTATGTCTTCTATACGCAACAAGAGAAACTTATGACCTATTTGTTTCCTACATATCAACTACAATTTAAATCTTTTCGATACAATACAGTATTTTCTCTCGTAAAGATTTGAATTTCTTCTAAAACTTTCTATTCAAACCTATAAACTAAATAGATAATTAAGCGTTCCACAAGCCACGCGGGGATACACTCTGTCCTCGCATGGTTATCTAATTACAACACCCTCTATAAATATATATATATATATATATATATATCCCTTTTCTTAAATAAAAGATAAAAGAAAATTAGGTAAAATTTATAACCTTGACAACACACACTTTCATATTATCGTTGAAATCATATGTATGTATGTATGTATACATGCATGCATGTATATGAATAAAACTATCAGAACTGTGTTGTTTGGCAGAGACTTTCTTTATTTAATTAGTTCATAATTTGCTCCCAAAGATAACTGCTTAATTTGCCTAGTAATGTCAGTTTTCTGTTACCTTCTCTTGAAATATTTGCATGGCATGAGAGCTAGCTATAGATTAGTTAAGAGACAGGTAAGTTAATTCATAAAGAATGGGAGCCAAGATGGGAAATTAAGGAAATGACTTTGAATGGAACAGAAGCGCATATACTTTTAGGATCTGAATATTTAGTGTTTAAGTCTAGAAAATATATTTTTATCTCTCAGATTAATTAGGGCACTTTTTGTTTTATTTTTCTTTTCTTACTGTAAAAGCATACGTTTAATTTTGTAACTCTAACATTGGAAAGGCAAATATACCGAGGGATCGTTTTAGGTTAAAATAATAAGAGTTTTTTCTATAGGCCAGAAATATAGAATTACTGGTAGTTTTATTTTTTTCAACCATTATATTTACATCAGAAACTGTCTGTTTTACATATTTTTTTAATCTCATTTAATTTTAACAAGATTTAACAGTTAAAAAATTAATCCTACTAGTAGGTCGGCCTATTAGAGACAGTTCCTAATTTTTTTTTTTTTTTTTGTCAATGGAAGATAATTTGAAACATCCTTTCATTATTTCGAAGTATGTGGGGTCCAAATCAATTCACTACAGTAATACATGAAGGGAATTTGGCACCCCCAATTTATCGTCATCCATGTGAAGAAGGTAACAAATTAAATTTGCCACCCACCTAATTTATTGTCATCCATGTGAAGAATGTAACAAATTAAATGTTGGACCTCAACGTAATGTTTGTATTGCATTATTATTATATTATATATGAAATAGAGGACACTTATTATAATAACATTTTTATAATATTAGTAACCAAGTTACAATTATGATATCGTTAATTAAGTTATACTTCTTCCTTCTTGATATTGTAATTGCATTCGTACTTAGAAAAAAAGCACTATATAAGAGTAGCTTCATCATTGATTACAAAACAAATTCTCATTAGGACTGTTATTTAAAAAGAATAAAACATGATAAATAATGGACATCTTTAATATATTTATATTTTTTGAATTTTGGAGTGGAGAATTTAACTACCAACTCAACATTACATGTGAAGGGAATTACCAACTAAACTTGCAACCACCCACACATACAATCTTTAATTTTTACAGGAAAAAAAATAAAAAAAATAAAAAATCACAAGTACACCTTAAAAAATGAAGTTTAATGAGTTTAGGGGAAAATGCCAAAAGTACGAAGATTTTGTAAAATATTACATTTATTTGTGTTTTTTTAAATACTAAAAATACGAGCCCTTTAGTTTGAGTAAACAACAACCAATTTACCAAACTTTTTAAAATTTTAAAAAAATAGCCTAAAAATTATTAATTGAAGGATAAATTTCACTCATACACCTTGAATTTCTCGTCATTTATATGTTACACCCTAAAGTTTTTGGCATCTAAGGCCCGAATGCTATAATCCTTGACAATGCAGTCCAATCAATCAGGGGTATCAATTAACTGACGAAAATGAGAGTTCAAAATGCCAAAATTTTAAAAGTTAGTGTCCAATTTATCAACCGATGAAAAGTTTAGGAATGTATGTCTTAGACAATTTCTGCCCATCAATAGAGGTGCTTTAGTTAGTAGACCATAATTGCACAAAATTTTAAATTTAGAGTCATGTGTGTTAAAATTGAAAACTTCCAAGTAACCAAATACCGATAAGTTCAAGGTAAACCACAATACAATTAAAGTCTGAAATTTAAGGTCAGTGAAGTGGTCCATGTACGTTGTCACCCTACATTTTTCGACAGCTAGGAACGACTAATAGCTCGTGAGAGTTTGAAAGAATTATTTAAAATTTCGTTAATTTTATCAATTTAAATTTTATTACAGTAAAAAATTTTAAAAAATAATTATATATAATTTTTTTACTATAAAATTTTTTTTATAAAAATCACATCACATTCAAATTAAAAATTTAAATAATAAACTAAATAGCCCTAAAATTTTCTTATTAACCCGAGAAAGCAACATTGGAACTTCAGGTGCTTGAGTAACTCTTTCTTATCTCATTTATGGATTTCGCCATTTGTAAGACTCATTAATAGCAAAATGAATAATGATGAGCCCACGTGGCCCCATAACATAGATGTAACGGTTGGACATCTTTGGGTTGTTTTTTATATTTTTAAGTCAGAATAATTTAAGTGATAATTTTAAATTGAGTTTGTATTTAAATGAGTTATGATTTGAATTAAAAAAAAATTAGTCTGTATTTAAGTGGATCAAAAATTAAATTTATATTTAGATAGTATTTTAATAAAAACTCAATGGTGATGAAAAATTTTAACAGAGTATATGGGTGAGTTTTATTCGTCTTTCCGCTGTGAATGCATAGAAAAAAAATCATCTCAATCAGAATTAAAACGAAAAAATTATAATATTTTAAGAATAGAAAAAAATTATTCATCATTTGAATTAATTTCTGAACTCAAGTTAAAGAGAAAAACTTAAACTTAATTTAGCCTCAAACTCGAGTTTAAAATCGAGTTTAAACTCGAGTTTAAATTTAAATTTTATAAAAAAATATATAAATTTAAATAAAATTGTAACTCAAATTTATTCAAAAAGAACAATCCCTCGGATTCCAACAAACTCTGACCAGCATGCCGTCACATGGATTCACGGAATGGAGTGGTGGAGCCAAAAACGAAAAAATAATCAAAGAAATTAGAGATATTTTTCCATTTGATAGGAATACAATTATATATCTCAATTATTGAGCAGAACATACTTCTAATTCTTCTAATAAAGTAGGGTTATAATTAGAACTTTTAAAAGCATAAGGATAAAAAATGAATTTTTAAGAGTTAAGTAGAGTACGTGTTTCATTCAATATAAGATGGCTCAACTACTGATAGTGAGTTGGGATGAATTAACAACATTTTCTAATTTTTGAATGAGGTTTCTTTGTAAGGAGTAATCGTGTTATGAAGTAGATGAAACTAGAAAGCAGGGATGGAGCCAGTTAAGGCCCAGAGGGGGCCCAACTGGCTCATTAATGTATTTTTTAATTATTATGATTTTTGCTCTTCTATTATTACTAAGTCAAAAATTTCTATTTTGATACAAAATATTTAAAAATTTTCATTTACACCTTTATTTTTTACTTTAAACTACACACTATTACTCATTTTTATTCTCGTGTAAATTTTTGAAAAAAAAAAAAACTCAAATAAATAAAAATTGCAACACAATATATTGTATCAGAACAAAAAAAAAAAAAAAAAATGAAAGATGTATAGCATATACTAATTTTAGTTTTAAATTTTGAGTTAGCTCAAGCCACTCCTAAAAACAATTTATGGCTTCGTCACTCCTAGAAAGTACTATTCTTATTATTCATCTCGTAAGAACTCTAAGGGAGCTATTTAAATTTTAGCTAAATTCTAGTTAAAATGGTTATAAAGTTATTTTAGTTAGTAACTTTTTAATGAGTCACTCCAATCATACTCTCTATTTTAACTAAATATAAATTATTTTAATATTTTTTTTAGTTTAAAATATAAATAATTTTTTTTTTTAAAACTTTTACTTATGTCAAAACAACGAATAAAATAATAAAAAGAATAAATAGTTAGCCACTTCTTGTTAGTTATATTTAGTTAGTAAAAAATATTTTAACAAAAATAGTTAACTATTTAACTAATGAATGAAGTGAAGAAAAACTAAATCATTATCTATTTCAGTTAAGAAAATAAAATGACTAATATAATTGGAGTTGTACTAATAATGCAATGATAACCTCAAAGGGGTAATGCTGGCTCATTTATTGGTTAAAGATCTTGGTCTTGGAGGTATGCTCCCTCTCAGGTCTAAGCTTCAAATCCTCTCGAGTACAAATCCTCACGAGGTGTGCGTAATGTCACGGACCTTTTCTTCTCGCAAGGTAACCGTGCGGCGTTAGCACTCCCAAGTTATGCTAACAAGCCTAACTTCACGCATACGCAACGCTCATAAAGTGAAAGTAGAGAAATGAGAGTAAGAACACATGAGAAAGGGAGAAAAGTGAAAAGAGCTTCACTAAGTATGGTAAACCTTTACAATAGATTACACTCCAATATTTTCAGTTGGTTCCCCCAAATGAAGGGACCACCTCTATTTATAGGCCAAGGGGACCCTCCTATGAACATTCTAGAATGCTATGGAATTTCACTTATCCTAGAACTTTCTAAAGAATGCTTACAAAGGGTGGTCACTCCATAAGTTACTAGAGTCTTCTACAAAGGACTCCTCTATGGAACCATTAACAAGGTTCTACAGAACTCTAAGGTTCTCCCCAAGAGTAGACTCCTCTGGAACTCTAAGGCTCTGAGGGTGGAAGTTTGTTGAAAAGTTTAAGTCTGACCCGAGCAGCTTAAACAACTCTGTCCAAAACCTTCCAGTAAAGCGTGGATCACGTCACTGACGATGTTTGCTGGAATGCCCCATAACTTGACCACATTACGGAGAATGAGCCTTGCCGCTTCCTCTACTGTGCAGTCGGTTGGTGCTGTGATGAAAGTTGCATACTTGCTGAATCTGTCCACTACGACCATGATGCTTCCAAACCCTTCAGACTTCGGCAAGCAAGTATTGAAGTCCATTGAGACGCTCTCCCACGGTCTCTCTTGTATGGGCAACAGGTCTAGCAACCCGCCCGGCTGTTGCTGGACTACCTTGTCTTGCTGACACACAAGACATGTCTGTACGTACTCCTCAACCGCATCTCGCATTCGAGGCCAATAATAAGTAGACTTTAAAAGTGCAAGTGTGTTTCACATACCTGGGTGGCCCACCCACAAAGAGTCATAACACTCTTTGATTAGTTCCTTTCACAAGTTGCCCCATTTCGACACATAGAGACGGTTGCCTTTGGTGTAGAGTGGGCCATCGGCTAGCCAAAACTGTCGAGTCTTACCCTCGTTTACTAGGGTAATGATATTTTGGGCAAGTGGCTCTTGTTGCAACCCTTCTTTGATCCTCCATAATAGTGGGCTGGTGACTTGGCTGATGCTTGAAAGTTCCGCCTTTTGACTTAGCGCATCAGCGACCACATTCGCCCTTCCTGGCTTATACTCCATGACATAGTCAAATTCAGCTAGGAAGTCTTGCCATTGAGCTTGCTTTGGACTTAGCTTTTTCTGGGTCTGGAAGTAACTTGTTGCCACGTTGTCAGTCATGATCATGAATTTAGACCCAAGGAGGTAGTGTCACCACACTCTAAGACAATGAATAATGACAGTCATCTCTTTTTCTTGAACAATGTAGCGTTTTTCAATATCGTTGAGCTTCCGACTCTTGTAAGCAATTGGATGCCCATCTTGCATAAGAACACTCCTAATAGCAAAGTTAGAAGCATCAGTGTGTACCTCATATGGCTTGGTGTGTTCGGGTAGGCTAAGCATTGGCTCTTCACTGATTGCCTTCTTCAAATCTTCAAAGGCCCCTTGACACTTTGGTGTCTATTCCCACTGCTTGTTCTTCTTTAGAAGTTTCGTCAACGTTGTAGCTCTTGCTGAATAGCCTTTGATAAAGTGGCGGTAGTAATTTACCAACCCTAGAAAAGATCTTAGCTCGTGCACTTTGGTGGGCGGCTCCCAATCTTGGATGGCAGGTACCTTGCCGTCCTCCATCATTAGCTTGCCATCCTGATCTTGTGCCCCAAGAACATAACCTCCGGCTTTGCCAAGGAACACTTCTCTTTCTTGATGTATAGCTGGTTCTCCCGAAGAACCTTAAATACCTCCCGAAGGTGCTCGATATGCTCCTCCATGGTCTTGTTATACACCACTATGTCGTCCAAGTAGATGACCACAAACCGATCGAGGTAGGGATGGAATAGCTTGTTCATCAAGGTACAAAACGTGGCTGGTGCATTGGTCAGTCTAAAGGGCATGACTAAGAATTCGTAAGAACCGTACCTGACACAAGTTGTCTTCGGTTCATCTCCCTCTGCAATGCGCACTTGGTAGTAACCCGAGCAAAGATCCAATTTTGAGAAGTAGTGTGCATGACCGAGCTGATCGAAGAGATCGACAATCAAGGGAATTAGATACTTGTTCTTTATGGTGATCTCGTTGAGTGCTCGATAGTCGATGCACATTCATAAAGAGCCATCCTTCTTCTTTTGGAACAAGACTGGGGCACCAAAAGGGGCCTTAGAGGGCCTGATGAATCGTGCATCAAGTAACTCCTTGAGTTGCTTCTTAATCTCCTCCAACTCTGGTGGTGCCATGCAGTAGGCCCTTATAGCTTGTGGCTTTGTGCCTAGCTCCAATTCGATTTGATGATCCACCTCCCGCCTTGGTGGCAATTTCTTTGGCAACTCTAGAGGTGCAACATCCTTGAATTCTTCAAGCACCTCAGCAACCTCTTTTGGTTGATCCTCATTGGGTACTAATTTATTATCATCATATTCACTAAGGATAGCCAAGTAGCTTTCCTCATTTCTCCTGACACCCTTCTTAAACTGCAATGCTGAAAGCACCTTTGTTTCTTGCTTGGTGGCTCTAGTCGTCAGTACTGCGCAAGCCTTGTCACCATCCATGATGCACATACTATTGGTAAATGGCACTGGGATTGCCTTGACTTGATCAAGGAATTCCAATTCTAAGACGAGCCTGAAGTAGTCCGTCGAAACCACCGAGAAATCCATATGGCCAGACCATGTGCCAACACTGGTCTTGATCCCTCGGGCTATGCCATGAATGGGCTGTGCTGCTGAGTTAACTTCCTTGATGGATCCTCCTCAACTTGTTGCCTTGAGACCTAGCCGGCTTGCTTCATTAATAGAAACAAAGCTGTGAGACGCGCCTGTGTCGAGCATGGCTTTTGTTGCCTTCCCATTGATGGTCACGTCCACATAAAGCAACCCCATTGGCTTCAGTCTTTGGGCAAACTGGATAATGTTAAGCAGTTGCATGGACCCCATGTGTGCACCCTCATCACATCCAGTGGTGCCTTTCTCCTCTTGATGCTTTGCTAGGAGCGAGTTAAAGGCTTGTCATTGTGGGCAGTCTCGCATCAAATGGTTGCCATCACAGATGAAACACTTGTTGGACGGCTGCCTTCCTAAGCCACGGTGTTCCCTCTGCTTACCCTTATCCTTGGCTTTTGATGAGGATGAGCCCTTGTTCTTGGATGTGTTGGGCTCCTGGTTGCCTTCCTTGTGTTGGCCCCTGTCCCCCCCCACCTTTGGCTTGACCCCCTTTCTTGTAATTTGCTTGCTGGTGGACTCTTTTTGGCTATTGTAGTCGATAAGGCTCTTGGCTACGGCTATGGCAGTGGCAAGGTCTTGCACCCCACGATGCCTTAGCTTGGTCTTGGCCCATGGTTGAAGTCCATCCATGAAATTGAAAAGTGAGTCCTTGTGGGGCAGGTCAGGGATCTCAAGGACTAGGTTGGTGAAGTCCTTGATGTAGTCGTTAATGCTCCCTGACTGTTTCAACCTTTGTAAGCGGGCTCTCGCCTCATCCTCGGCATTCTCAGGATAGAATTGTCGTTTGAGCTCCTTTTTAAAGTCATCAAAATTAGAGATGGTGCACATACCTCTCACGATGTCTCCACGCCTTCTCCTCCACCACAGCATGGCGATGTCAGTGAGATATAAAGTTACGGTCTGAATCTTGGAGGCCTCCTCCATGACACTGATAGCTCCAAAATATTGTTCTAGTCCCCACAAGAAGTTGTCTACTTCTTTCACGCTGCGTGATCCTGTGAAGGTCTTTGGCTTCGACACCTTGACCTTCCTAGCCTCAACCACAGTGCTCGGCCCAGCTGCCATGGTACGCTTGTAAAGTACAATGTCGCCCTGTAATGCCTCAAACTGGGCTGGGGTGCTATTGATTTCGCGCTGGAGTACATCACGCACATTGGAAAGCTCCCCCATGAGTTGGTCGCGCATCTCCCCCATCTCTGCTCGCAAGGTCTCCTCTAGCTGGACCATCATAGCCTTCACTGCAGTGTGGATCTCGGCATCCTCCGCCTCAAGGCCTTCTACACGCTGGTAAAGGTCGTCCACCTGGGCACCTAAGCCAGCCACACCTTCCTCTACGTGGGTCGTGCGTGACTCAAAGCTAGAAATGAGATCCTTGGACCTACCCCGTGGCCTTGCGGCAGTAGGGTCGATCGTCTCCTCGCGACCTCATCGTTCCTGCGTGACTTCCGCATCTGATGAGCCAATAGTTTGATTCTTGGCGTTCTTCCCCATGTTTAGGTTGTGGCTCTGATACTAACTATCACGGACCTTTTCTTCTTGCAAGGTAACCGTGCGGCATTAGCACTCCCAAGCTATGCTAACAAGCCTAACTTCACGCAAACGCAAGGCTAATAAAGTAGTAGAGAAACGAGAGTAGAAAGACACGAGAAAGGGAGAAAAGTGAAAAGAGCTTCACTAAGTATAGTAAACCTTTACAATAGTTTACGCTCCAATATTTTTGGTTAGTTCTCCCAAATGAAGGGACCACCTCTATTTATAGGCCAAGGGGACCCTCCCATGAATATTATAGAATGTTATGGAATTCCACCTATCATAAAACTTTCTAGAGAATGCTTACAAAAAGTGGTCACTCCATAAGTTTGTAGAGTCTTTTACAAAGGACTCCTCTATGGAACCATTTACAAGGTTCTAGAGAACTCTAAGGTTCTCCTTAAGATTGGACTCCTCTAGAATTTTCTAGAACAATCCATATGGTAGACAATTGTAGAGTGTTCTAGAGAATTCTAGAGTCTTATCAGAAACCTCAGTGGGGTAAAATCTTGCGGTTTGTGACAATAAGCTGGCCTGGACACCCATTGGTTGAAAAAAAATATTAATGATTATTATTGTAAACACAAGGTGTATGTAACTCTTTTATTTTTTATGAGGAAATTAAACTTATTTTTTAGAGTGATTGTGTGAGAATTTTTATCTCTTATTTTTAATTAATATAATTATTTATTTAATAAGATATTAATCAAGAATAAGTGGTAAAAATTTAAAGTTATTTAGGAGATATTTATCTCATTTCCTCTATATTTATTTCAACTGAACTATGAACAAAATATGAATAGGTAACTTTTTGTTGTCGATTTTTATTAGAATTGCATTGTTATTCTTAACACTTTAAAAGAAAAAAGTAGGAGTATAAATAATGTGTATTTGTTCTAGGCTCTAGCCTCTAGCTAGTCCGCTTGACATTTTCCAGTCATGACCTTTTATCTTCAGGTAACACATTTCAAATGTGGAGGAATATCACTGGGCCTGAGTTGGGCCCATGTCTTGGGAGACGCCTTCTCAGCTGCAGATTTTATGAACAAATGGGCTCAAGTCGTTGCTGATATTCAGTCCAGCGGCCCACCCAAGACCACAACATTACCATTACCAAACCCAAAGCCGGAAGACTTTGAAGCCCCAACATTACCCACCAAAGGCTTACCAGTTTCCCTAAACCGGGTCGACCAGGTTGGGGACCATTGGATCACAACCAACACCATCAAAATGGAAACATTTTCTTTCCCCATTTCTCCTTCCCAGATTGCCAACTTGAAAGTCAAGATTGTGGGCCCATTTTTTGAGTCTCTTTGTGCCATAATTTGGCAATCCATAGCCAAACTTAAACAAGAAAATGAACCAAAAACCGTGACAATTTGCAAACACAATTCCAAAAGAACCAAAGGGGTTTTATCCAACAGTCAAATTATAAGCACGGTCAAGGCAGATTTCTCAATAATTGGGGCGGATCAAAGGAAATTGGCCACAATACTTGCTGATCAAGCAACTGAGGAAACAACCCAAATTGTGGAAGCAATAGAGAAAGATCAAGGCGTATCTGATGTCATAGTTTATGGAGCAAATTTGACGTTTGTGGACTGGCAAGAGGCTAATTTCTATGGACTTGAATTGCAGGGACATAAACCAGATTTTGTGTCTTACAGTATTCAAGGCATTGGTGACAATGGGGCTGTTTTGGTGCTTCCGGGGTCCAATCATTTTGGAAAAGGTTGGGAAAAGGGAAGGTTGGTCACTGTGATTTTGCCGGAAAATGAAGTTTGGGAGCTGAAATCTGAGTTGAAGAAGAATGAGTTGATGCTTGAGAGTAGTATTGAGTGAAAATGGAAAAACTAATAAGTATGTTGACTTCTGTATCTCTTTATTCTTGTCCTCTTTTATGTCTTCATATCATACAACGTTAATTAAATTGTGGTGTTAATTGAAAAATCATGTCAAGTCGATTAAAATACCATATCAATTAAAATATCTGATATAATATTTATTTAAAAGACACAAAAGGGGACAAAAAGAAATAGGATATATGAGCTGAATCTATCATGAAGATGATAGTGGCTCAAATGTAATGGATGGTGTTACATACCGGCATGAACTCTTTATCTTTATTTTATTTCTTTTTGTTTTTCACTTTCTGTAATGGTGAGGACAGTGTTGTAACTGTGCAATTGTCTACTTGGGAATAACGTTGTCACTAGAGTGAGTTGTATTTGATGGAGCCTAGCATATTTAGTAAATGTTTTTTCTTTGTGAAAATTTAATAAATGTAGCTTTCACTTTTGACATTTGCTTTCTTACGATGAAGTGTATTGCGTTGTATTTATTTAAAGGCCATACAATAATTTGACATTATATAGCACAAAACAATGAAACATGGCCAGCAAAAAAATGTTCTTTTTGAGGGAAAAAAAAAAAAAAAACGAAATGTTCTTTTTTTGGGCGTTAATTTTTTTTTCAAAGAAAAAATTACTGATATCTATTCTTTTTGAAGACGTTGTAAGTTTTCTTAATTTGAATATAAAAAAAGTGGGTTCGGGGATCTTTGGATATGTATTTAAAAAAAAAAATGATATAATTCTGATTTTGTCAACCTATCACACTCGCAAACCTAAGTTCTTGGAGAAAAATAAACAAATAAAGTTACTTTCATTAAGCTAATTGGCAGGGCTTCTGCCTTCAAATAGGAACAACATTTTTCGAAATCTCTTGGAATAATTGCAAGTCTTTCTCAAATATAACTTCATAATAACATTTTAAGGTGACCCTTCAATTACGTTTAGGACGTTATTATCAAAAATCAAATTAGCTACTTAGTAGTTTGCAACATTTTCCACCTCTTTTTCCTTAATACACTTTTTTCAGTCTGATTGAATCCTAGTTCACACAAGTCTATGGAAATGCACATGTGCATACTCACAACTACTCAATTCTTATTACGTTTGTTTTGTTTATTTATTATTAATATATTTTTTTTATTAGAACTTATTAGGATTATTTGGTTGAAAACTCAGCAATCTCCGCTGTTATTTGCAATTTTATGCATATTATTGACTCCTTGTTTCATCTCTTTCCCTCTCTCTTTCCTTCTTTTGTACTTCCCTTTAGTTGAGCTACAATAAGTTTGATTTTGCAAAATATTAGAGCATCTCTAACGTAAGGTTAAATTAATTGTTAATATTAAATTTTAACATTTGAATAAGGAAATTATTCTTCCATACAATGCTATTTTTAATGTTAAATTTGACATATATTGTACTTGGTACAAAATTGACATCAAGAATTGCATATACGACATTTTTTTTTTTAATGAATAAAACATTTTATTGAAAGGCCGAAACGGCTAAAGCACGTGGCTATAGAGGGAGTCACCTCCTCAGGACTGAAAGAACAGACTCATTCAGGGCCCATTTAGCAACAAACATTTTCAGTCCTAGTAATCCATCTAGAAAAGAGATCAGAAGAAAAATGAGACATGGCCAAAATAGCAGAAAATACTAAAACGACTTGCCGAACCTCAAGACAACACTTAGACTGGAGAGACTTCATGGCAACTTTGCAGTCTCCCAACAGAAGGATCGGGCTCCTCAACGACAGTGCCACTTCCACAATCAATTAGCCGCACGTAACTCTGCTTCTAAACGACTAGAAGCACGAGTTATATCATTCCAAATCTGATTGATGGATCTCTCAAGATTGATGGAGAATTTCAGTGTAGATAATGAAAATAATACAGAAAAATAAGAAGGTTTAAGGTGTATATGCATATTTTTTTTAAAGGTTTTATTTACAATCATTTCTCAAAATTTACTAATGAGTTTTTATAGTATTACCTCCGAGTTACAATAAACCCTAAGCACAATATCTAACAATAGAATTGTGTTTCAGAATATGAACGATATTTGTAAACTTTTCGGAGACAATAAAAAGACAAAAGTGTCATTTTATAAATAAATACATCATCTTCAAACATCATAACTATTCACATAAAAATACCTCTTGAATGTAGAAGCATTTCTTCCTGTAATAATGCATCTATTACCATAAATATGTTTATTGTTAATAGGCGTTTAGAAATGTATGAAAACATATTGCAAATGGTTGCTATGTTTCGGCACAATTCAAATCACACGCGTCAAAACTACCCAAAATCAGTACCAAGCTCTGCAATGGGACTTTCTAGGCGCTGCAATGGGACTTTCTGGGCACTGCAGCGCCAAAACCAGAGCAATTTGCTCGAAACAGCATTTCGAAACGCGCTACAGCTCGCTGGCACAGTTGGCCAGGCACTGCAGCATCCCAAACTGCTGCTGCAGCGCATTTGGCAGCAGTAAACTGTGCTAGAGATAGAGCGCTGTAGTGCCCCCCACAGCCACAGTAATCGTTGTGGTGCTTTTACACAACCTTAGATTTGTGTGATTTAAATTAAAAGACATATTACAATCTCTCTAAAAAGGATTTGATCGTTATTGAGGGCTGTATTCACCTTTTAATCTAATTATTAGAACATTGCTATTTTAAAGTTATTCGATGTTTAAAAGTCTATTTCTATGAATTTTAAAGCTTAATAGTTACGATAAAAAAAATAGTATTTTGCATTGGGAAAAATAACTTATCATATTAAATTAGTAATTATCATATTTAGTGCCAAATTAATCATTTGTATTTATATTGAATATGTGGTCTTAAATAGTCAAATAATATAATAGGTTAATCTTTCATTAGGACAACTTTGGCACTGAATAAATATGTTATATAGAGGGTTGCTAAAATTTTGGACGACTACCCCTCTTAGGATTAAAAGTGTATCTAGCAAAATGATTACATATCTTAAGGCACCTAGGGTCCCCAAATCAGAGAACAAAAAGTGTCCACCATTGGCTTTAGCGTGAAATGTAATAACTCAATTACTAATATTCAGAATTTTTGAGCTACTACTTTAAGAAAATAAAATTTATGAAAATTTTTATCTTTATAGATTTTTATAAAGAATATGAGATTTTTAGCCAGGTCATGTATGATATTAAGTGATAAAAAAAATAAAAAAAATAAAAAAAGAATGATGGTTAATAAGCAACTTGACAATTCACTTTGTCATGACCCATTTTTGGGACGTGACACAATTATGGGTAATGTTCTCTTCTTGTACACACCTCTAGAGTCTAAAAACTACGAGCTAGAAGGAGAACCTTTCACTTCAAGTTGATACAATTACTGTGTTATACTGTCCTACACGTTGTACTCACTAATTTCTTACACTCAAATAGGAAAAGAAGAAAAAAGTGAAAACTATATGCATACTTATAGACCCTTTATTGCAATATGCATCGAAAAAAGTTGGAAGACTAGTATACTTAAAAAACTTAAAGAGTAACTTTTACTTAGATTTGCCTTACACTAAAAAATAACAAGGTAACCATAATCATTATCCTTGAACCTTAATGGGATCTCCACTTAGCTGAGATCTTTAATCTAATGCTCATTGGACTTCAAAATGTTGTATCTAGAGGTGTCAAATGGACCGGGTCGTCTATGGACGGCCCGGCCCAGCCCATAATAGTGCCTGATTCGGCATGGCTCGGTTCGTTACTGTTACGGGCCGTGCCAGCATGGTACGTGTAATGGGCTAGGGCTGGGCCTCAACTTCTCAGCTTGTGGCCCAAGTAGGGGTGTTCATGGCTTGGGTTGGTGCGGGGTAGGATTTTTTTTCCCCCGCCCCAAAGGGTGCGGGTTGCACATATTTGGCCCCAATGATGTTAGAAAAATTTCACAACCCAACGATGTTCGGGTTGGGTTGGGGCGGTGCGGGGTGGGTTGGGTGGTCGGTTTTAACATGCAAAAAATCAAAGACTTAAAGTTCAATATAATATTCAAAATTCATCATTAAATAGAAATAGCAACTATCTCTATCAGTCAATCTAACATCAAACATGAAGCAAAGTAGTCCATCCAAGATCCAACATCAAATACAAAGCAAACATAAATTAGTCCACTTATAAATTAGTCTTAACATAAAACAAATAGCTAGAGGCTTTAATCTTAATTCAAATCCATCCATCCAAAGCAAGCATTGCAACATCAACCATCTTTATCAATCCACACTCATAGGCTCCTCAATGGTTGTAGTAGGACATGAAGTTGGGTTATCTACATGCAAGAGAAATGAAAACAGCTTAAGTAATAATTCTAATAGTTTAGAGTTCATATAGTAAAATAGATTAAGATACATACAAATTAATGTCTTACCTAGATTTTCATAAGTCTCCAAGTCATCCAAATAATCTCTTACTTGCATAGAATCATGTGTAGACTTCAACCAATTTTGAGTACAAACAAGAGCCTCCACCATCTTAGGATTCAAAGAACTCCTAAATGGATCCAGAATGCGACCACCAGTACTAAAAGCTGACTCGGAAGCAACTGTGGAGACTTGGACAGCAAGTACGTCACGGGCTATTTGAGACAAAACCTTGAACTTCTTACTATTATCTTTCCACCATTCTAAAATATCAAAATCAGGGGTTGAAGGGTTCACATTCTCATCAGCTAGATACCTGTCCAGGTCATTTTTCTCCATATTATCCCCTCGCTGCTTCAAGAATTGACTTAACAACTCATTGACCACTTGAACAGGTTGTTCTTTAGGAGTATTTGCTCTCATTTCTCCATTTTTTTCATTATTAACCCCTTCACCATAAAAGGACATCAAAGTAGACAATGTTTCATCCACTTTTTTGCATAACTTAGAGGCTGTGGTAGCATCATAAATCATGCTAAAACAGTACCGAAGATATTCCCTTTTATATCTAGGGTCAAGTACAACAGCAATAAATAACATACAGTTAATGTTTTCCCCATTGCCCCAATATTTTTCAAACTTCCTTCTCATCCCAAAAGCCATGGTCGACAACAAGGAATCACTACTTCCACATAACTCACTCAACTGTCTTTGAATGGAACAAATCTCATGAAAAAAAGTGTTGGAAGTGACATGTTGTGATGCACTAAATTTCAAAGTGACTTCATAAAAAGTCTTAAGAAATTGAACAAAAACCTTAGCATTTGCCCAATCTTCCTCCATTGGTGGTCCCACTTTTCTCTTCCCACCCTCTTCTTCTAGAAAGTATCCTAAAAACTTTTCATCCTCCTCTTCATATCTATGAAAAGCCTTTTGGAACTTAACAGCAACATCTAACATCATGTATGTTGAGTTCCACCTAGTTGGGCCATCTAAAACCAACAAACCCTTATATTCAACTTTCTCTTGCTTCACACAATCTTTGAACTTTTGTAACCTTGCAGGAGAAGATTTGACATACTTAACAGCATTTCGAATTGCTGTTATTGAGCTATGCATCTCCTTTAGTTCCTCATTTACAATGAGGTTAACAATGTGAGCAACACAACGCTGATGGAGAAATTCACCGTCCAAAATAGCGCCCTTCCACCCATTCACCCTCCGTTTGAAATAACTCAAGGCTGAATCATTGGCAGCAGCATTATCTACTGTCACCGTGAACACCTGTTCAAGCCCCCATCCATGCATACATTGCTCAATCAACCTCCCAATGGTTTCCCCTTTTCCATTTGGCATGGTACAAAAGTTGATAATTCTCTTTTGAAGCTTCCAATCAGAATCAATGTAGTGGGCAGTTAGACACATATAGTGTATGTTTTGCAAAGAAGTCCAACCATCAGTTGTAAAGGATACTCTCTTACCATCATTGCGTAAAGCAGCTTTCAATTTAGCCTTTTCCTCACTAAACAATTGCAAAACATCTCTAGCAACTGTAGTTCTTGAAGGAGGAATAAATTTGGGCTGCATTACTTGGCAAAAGTGTCTAAACCCCTCCCCTTCTACACTCCTAAACGGCAGCTCATCCATGATCACCATCTTAGCAAAAGCTTTCCTACAGGCTTCTTTACTATACCCTATTGCCAACAAACCACCCCCACTTTCACTATTTAGAGGAAAACTCAACAATTTCTACTTCTTATCTTCAACTCTAAATGGATTTTTTTTTGCATTGCTTTCTTAAATGAACCAACATGCTACTTGTCCCATGCGTTCTAGAACTACAAGCATAGTCCTTCTCACAATAATTACACACTGCCCTTTCACCACCTTGATTAGCCCTTTTCTTAATAGTAAAATGATCCCAAACCTCAGATTTTCTAACAGGCTTTTTCTTGCCATTTGTCTCCTCATTTTCTAAATCAATCACATTTTTGTTTGGTGATCTATGGGCTGGTGTTTTGAAAAAATCTGAAGGGTTAACCGATTGGGTTTTAGGAGTAACAGATGGGGAAGATGATGATACAGATCCAGAAATTTGGGTGTTGTTGCTTGATGATGATAAGAACTTGTCCATCCTAAACAGAAAATATAACACCAGGCAAAGTCCAAAATGATCAACACGTTCACAAAACAGACAAATCAAAAATCAAACATATATACATAAACATATATATCAGGGATGGCCATTATCTAGGGTGATTTATACATATACATATATATCAAGCTAACACCTACAACTCTACGACTATCTTAAAATGCTAATCAACTTTATTTTATGTTTTTAACTTTTCGGTTATTTAACTCAAATTTAAAGATTGTGGGCTTGGATAATCATTATTCTTGGCAGGAAGTGGATATGCTTCATAAGGATCTAAGTTCTCTGAAAAAGGAAAGAGAATCAATATTATATATTTACATAAACATATATATATATATATATAACCAGTAATAAACTATATACATATAGTATACAACCAAAGTACCGAACCAACATAATATCAAGAGTAATAAACTAACCTTCAGAGTCAAATTTCTCTTCCAATCCGCCGGTACTCTCTTCCAATGAAGCAGCCACTGTTCAATTCGATCAGGAACCGAGAAAACATCACAGGAGAAATCAAATTTCCAATCCAAACAAACACTAAAAAAAAAAAAAAAAAAAAAAAAATGTTGTGAGACTTCGTTACCTCCGAATCTCCGAATTGGGGAAATTGTTGTGAGACTTCCAATTTCTGCTTTTCCTTCGGTAATGACTCGTGTGATGCAAATCCCAGTAAAAATAAACTGAGTTATCAAATAAATCAAGAGCATAAGTTCCAAAAATCAAGAAATTTAGGACATTGATTTTTAAAAAAAAAAAAGTGGAAAGAGAGACTACATAGGGGCCGGTCGGATAATCTCTTCACTGGACCGCCGCCGGCTGCCGAGACACGAGAGACGAAGAGAGTGCGAGAGTTGAGAGGAGAGAGTGCTTGCTGGTTTCAGTTTGCTTGCTGAGTTGCTGTTGCGGAGACTGGAGGAGGAGAGAGGCAGAGAGCTGTTGCCCTAGTAATGATTCATTACTGCTTAATGGGCTGAGGGCTGAGGGAGGCCCCTGAGTAATATTAATGGGCCAAGCCAAAGTCCAAACTCCAAACACAACATATAAGTTGTGCGGGTTGGGCCGCAGGTTGCGGGCTGTCATGAGCCCAACCCACAATCCGCCCCACACATGTCGGGCCTGAGGTATAATGGGCCGAAAATAAAAAAAAAAAGCTGTGAGTTGCTTTATTCGGGGTGGGTTGGGGCGGTGCGGAGTGGGTTTGCGGGTTGTTCGGGTTTATGAACACCCCTAGGCCCAAGCATGGCCCAAGCACGTGGAGGCCCACGGCATGGCCCTTATTCGGCCCGGCCCAAGCTCGTGAAACGGCCCACGAAGAAGCCCATTTTATTTGGTCCAGGGGGCCCTTCGTGGGCCCAATGTTCGGCATGTGACGGGCCTCCTGTTTGGCCTGTCACGTGCCTTCCGTTTGGCACGTGATGGGCGAAACGGTAGGCCCGTCACTTGCCGCACGTTGGGCCCGCGAAGGGGCCAATGGAAAAAACCAATTTTCAACCCTAAAATCCCTATAAATACCCATTAATTCCACCATAAATCTCACACAACAATTCACTATCATCTTCTCATCTCACTTTCATTCTATCTCTCAACTTGTCTCTTTGATTTTGATTCTAAGCTTTTTTCTCGCGTTCATTCATTTTCTAGCTCTTTCATTTACAAAGTTCAATCAAGTTCTATCAATTTTCAGAAAATAGCCTCACCAAACTTCCCTGATATCACTGCTCTTCCTGAGCTTGGTGATGAGACATTTTTGGAGGAAGAAATGATGCCTTCTAACCCCACCCCCACTGAACCAGAAAATGCTCCGGTGCATAATGCTTTAGTAACGAGGATGTTGGAGAACGCAGCAGAGGAAAAGGACCGCGAACTTCTCCGGCATGGCAGCATTTCACCGAGGAGCCCTGACCAAATCCAAAAACAGGTGGGATCGAAATTCATGCGATATGTAAATATTGTAAAAAGCAATTTTCTAATAAAAAGGGTGGGGTACTGGTCATCTAGATAGACATTGAAAAGTATGTCTACCATTGCACTGAGGTGGGAGTGTGGACTCCCGCCAACAAACACTATCACTCACATCACAGGGGTTACAAAATTTTACATACGATGCACAACGTGCTCGTGAGGCACTAGCTAAATTTCTAACTAGTGCCGAATTGCCTCTTTCTTTTGGAGATGATGGCTCCTTTGAAGAATTCATCGAGACAGCCTTTTGCCCACAATTTAAACGATTAAGTAGAAACACAACTCGTTCAGATTGCATCAAAGTTTTTTATGCAATGAGACAATCTCTTGTTGATAATTTTAGGACTTTTAATGCTACTGTGTCTTGCACTTCTGATATGTGAGAAGGGTATAATAAAAGTAGATATTTATGTGTCATAGTGCACTACGTTGATGACGATTGGGTTTTACAAAAATGAATAATTGGTTTTCGTTTATGTCCATATCCTCCTAACGCAACCGCTATTTTTAGTACAATAATGGAAATTTTTGGGTTTTATGGGATAGAAGATAAAGTTTTAACAATTACTTTTGATCATGCGTCAGCTAATACAGCTGTAATTAATCTGTTTAAACGTAGTTTGGAACCGGCATTTGGACGGAAAAATTTTCATCAACGGTGTGCATGTCACATAATTAATTCAGTAGTTCACGTAAGAATTGAACATATCTCTGCTAATCTTACAAATATTAGAGAATCATTATCCTTCATATCTAGTTCTGGAGCTCGGCTCCAAGAATTCAAACAATATTGTAGGAACAACTAGATGCGCCCAAGAAAATTTTCAACTGACGTGAGACATAGGTGGAATTCAACATATTTAATGTTGAAGATAGCACTCCCGTATTCATAGTTTATCACAACATACATAAATAGTAAGAACAATCAAATTTTAATTTTCGATCCTGATTGGCAGATTGCTGAGTATTTTTTAAAATTCTTAGAAGTTTTTTACAATACTACTGAATTACTTTCTGGAGTTTATTATCCTACTGCACATTTAGCTTTACATCAACTATTAATATTTCAGAAACTTTTTCTCATTATAGGGATACATCAATTTTTGGAAATATAGTTAACTTAATGGAAAATAAATTTAAAAGTTTTGGTCAGGTTGTCCTATGTTATATGCATTGGCAACCATTTTAGATCCTAGGTGCGGAGTAGATGGAACTATATACATTGGCAACCATTTTAGATCCTAGGTGTGGAGTAGATGGAACTGAATCATTGATGACCGCTACCGCAAAGAATTTAAAAGTAGATATGCAACTAAGTATTACTGACGCTAAGAGAATGTTAGTAAAAGTTTTTAGTTTGTATGAAAAAAAATATAGCACAGGTCAAAAATAACAGGGAACTTGGTCGTCAACTACCAGTTCGGGGCCTAAATGATCGTCATGGAGTTTCTTGAAGAAGAAATAGAAAACGGCAGGATCGTCCTCAACACAAGCGTCTACGGAACTAGTCAAATATTTTGAAGCAAATTTTGTAATCGATGATGACAAACTAGACATCTTATAGTGGTGGAAGAGCAAGACAGATCGTTTTCCAACACTGTCCATAATAGCTCGTGACATTCTGACAACTCCAGTGTCAACGATAGCATCGGAGCAAGCTTTTAGCGCAAGCAACCAAATTCTTGACAAGAAGAGAAGCAAAATGCATCCAGATATCTTGGATGGACTAATGTGCGTTAAAGACTGGGAAGATGCCAGAAGATGAAAACAACAATACACAAATGATTCGATGCAAGAATATTTTTCTAACTTAGAAATAACAGAATCTTCTAGAAGCACTTAGGTTTATAATTTACTATTCCTAGCTACTGCACTCTTTTTTCCTTTGCTAAGGTTTTGTCTTGATCTCCCCACGAGTTTTACTTAGCAAGGTTTTTAATGAGACAGTCATTTATATGTACTCCTATTACATCAATTCAATAAAATCACATCTTTTGAGGCATATGATATTTTTTCTAATCAAATTTTAAAAAATAATACAAAGGCCGGGGCTTGCCCGTGAAGGGCTTGGGCCCAGGCTCGGCCCTAGCCCTTATGGACTAGGGCTAAGGGCTTGGACTGGGCCTGAGTTTTTCTTCTCAGGCCCGGCCCAGGCACAGCCCTGCACTATGCAAGGTCGTGCCTGGCACGGCCCAGGCCCGTGATGGGCCTGGGGTGAAGCGTGCCGTGCCGGGCCGGCACGACATGTTTGACATCGCTAGTTGTATCCAATTTTGATCCAATCCAATCCAATTGGATTTGAATTAAATTGGATTAGATGTTGATTTCCTTTTGTTTCGTTTTAATTTTACTTCTCTTTGTTTTTCACTTTCTGTAATGATGAAAACGGTGTAGTAAACTACGTAATTGTCTACTTGGCGTGCTATCAATAGAGTGAGTTGTATAATTTGGTGGAGCCCATCATATCAATAGATGTAGTTTTCTTTTTGTTTTGGTGAAAATTTAGTAAATGTAGTTTTCGCATTTTGCTTTATTATATTGAAGTGTATTACACGATATTATTTAAAAGGCCGTACAATAATTTTACATTATATAAAACAATGTAACATGGCAAGCCAAACAAGATGTCCTTTTTCTCTGTTTATTTTTTTTTTTTTTCAAGGAAAGAACTACTATTATTTATTCTATTTGAAGTCATAGAAAATATTCTTTAGATTTAGTACTGAATTTGCCAACCTATCAAACTCGCAACCTAGCTTTCTCGAGAAAAATAAACAAATAAAGTTGCTTTCGTTTTTCTTATTGGCAGGGTTTAAGGCTTCGTATAGGGACTACATTTCCGAAATATCTTCGAATAATTGCAAGTCTTTGTCAATGTCACGTTATAATAATCTTTTAAAGATGACCCTTCAATTACTTATAGGACATTTTTAGAAAAATTCAAACTTATTTGTTACTTTGTAGTTTATAATGTTTCCACCTCTTTTTTGTTTCACCCCTTTTTCAAAATATTGAGTGTAATGGTTGAATCTTAGTTCTCATCAAGTATGTAGAAATGCAATAACGCATACTCAATACTACATTATTCTTATTAGGCTTTGGTTTTTTAAATTGATATTAGTTAGAATTTATTAGGTTTTGTTTGAAAACTAAATAATCTTGACGGTGATTTTCCATTTTGTGCATGCTGTTGACATCTTATTTCCTTGTTTACTCTCTCACTTTTTACCCTTTTCTTTTGTACTTTCTTTGGATGAGGTACAATAAGTTTGATTTTGGAAAATATAAGAGCATCTTTAATAATGCCAAATTAATGTTTCACTGTTAAATTATAGTATATAAATAAGAAAATAATTTTCCAATGTTGTGTTACTTTTAGTGTTAAGTCTTGTCTATTTTTAGTGTCAGTCTTGAAATTTGCTACATTATTTGACATCAAGTATTACATATGCCACATTTTGATATTTGGTTGTGTTGATCGTCGTTTTTGTACAAGGCCCAGGCCCAATAATCTATCATGTGACACTGTTGGACTTGCTTCGTAGACCCAAACCACACTCGAGACTCGCATAGGCCGTGCTTTGGTGGGTCATGGATAATCGAATGGGCCGATTTGTTTCTTAATCTAATCCAATTTTGAGTCTCGCTTGGTGGTTTTTAAAGTAATCGGGCTAAGGAATAAGTCGACGATGGAGAGCTTAACCTTAGGTGTTCTTTACCTCGTCCTTTAGGAGTCCTAAAAGTCCTTTCCTTAGCCTTTCGAGACTCAAAAGCCCGGAATTTAAGCTATAAGACCTTCCCCTCCAGTGTCAGCCCAAGAGCATTTTTGCTCTGGAACAGCTTGCTATGGAGCCAGCTAAAGTTCGTCTTTATGCCAGTGTAGAAAACGTAAATGTGGATGCCACCATGGAGATACTTCCTATGCTCCAAGAGACTCCTCTGTGACCAAAGATACCTATCATGCTCTGAGAGACTCCTATGTGTCTGAAGGCTCTTTCTATACTCCATGGAAGTTGAATGTGTCAGGTGCTCTAGCAATAACTATTTAGCCAAAAACGGAAGGCGGTGCTTTGGAGCTAGCCTGATGTGCATTCAGACCTCTGAGAATAGAAACGTCCACGGAGCACCAGACTTAGTCAAACACTCCATGATCTCCAAACCTGGGGGAAGGTCCAATGTCAGCGAGAATTCTGGATTTGGTCTCCAAACACACCCATTTTCAACTAATTTGTTTGTCAAAGAGGAAAGCCACTTGATGCGATTGCTCTGGAGGGAAATGGTTCGTACAAGCCTCTCAATCTCCTCTTATAAATACCCCCTTTCACTAGCACTTCATAACAAGACTCAGACCATTCATATACTTGATCTCCAGACCTGGGGAAGGTCTAATATCAACGAGAATTATGGATTTAGTCTCCAAACACACCCATTTATAATTAATTTGTTTGTCAAATAGGAAAGCCACCTGATGCGGATGCTCTGGAGGGAAATGGTTCGTACAAGCTATTGGCTCAAGGTTCAACATTCTCATATTTCGATGATAACAAACACAATGTATTATGTTACTAATGATTCTATTTTGAGTTGTGTATTTATAAATCAACTCAAGAAGCATGTTATCGAATACAATGCAAATACATTCAAGTTTGAGAATTGCAAATTGAAGAAGGAATTCAAGGCTTGAAGTGTTGAAATACCAAAGATCAAGAGCAAGCAAACAAAATCAAGCAAGACAAGTACTAATAGGTTTTTATATCTCCTTAGTCTTGTATTTGATTTTGACTTCACAATATCATGATTAATTCTTATTTAGGCTCATGCACACACTCACATTATTCTTTTAAAAATGAGACTAAACTAAGTGCATAATGACATTTGGCCTAAAAGTACAATTTTGTGAAGGTTTGAGGCAAAGTAAGTGTCAACCGGTTGACCTATGTCGTCCGGTGACAGAGAAGGCAAAATGCAACAGTCGACTAGTGTTGCCTCGACCAGTCAACCACTCCGGTCGACTGGTTCTGCTCAACAGTTATTCAATAAGACTGTTGAACAACGAGAATTTAAATTTGTCTCAATCAGTCAACCGCTCCGGTCGACCGATACTGGGTAAACGGGTAAAAATATGACCGTTGAAAAGTGAGCTTAAATAGAGAAAAATCATTCTTCTCTTCTGCAGATTTTCTTTGAGATAGAGAATTTATTTAGAGCACCCAAATCTCTTAAAATCCAAAAAGGTTTCTCTAAAGTGCCAACATAATCATCATCTTCTCAAAATCCTTACTTCACTCTTTCACACATACTTGAGCCTACCTTGGATTATATTTTGATAGTGTGATTTCATCTTCTCAAAATCCTAGTCATTTCAATTGTGTAAAACCATTGTTAAGAGTGTATGACTAAGTAATTCACTATTTATAATCATTACTTTGGTATTGGGTTTGTTGGTTGGTCGATCTCCGTAGAAAATCGACATTGTGTAAGAGGTTAGGCGAAGCCTCGGATAGAAAAATATGCCATCTTGTAAGAGGAATGATCATGCCGGAAAGTCAATCGTATAGTGGAAGAGATTGAGAGGCGGAATATCTTGGCGACAGTGGATGTAGGCAAATTTATTTGTCGAACCACTTTAAATCACATTTGCATTTCTATAATTTCCGCACTTTAAATTGGATAGTTGACATTGATTGATTTAACTCTTAGTGATAAGCTTATTGAACTTGTTACATTATATTAGATTGATTCATCTTGTGCACATCAAGTGTTTGTGCTATTGCATTAACTTACATAATTTTATACATACCGAATGTTTGATAAATACACTGTGTTGAATTAATTATCTATTTATTATTTTTAATGTTGAATAATTGTATAAACTCTCGAAAAAAAATTAAAACCCAATTCACCCTCCTCTTGGGTAGCCTTACTAGGGATAACACAAGCCTCTAGCAAGGCGTGATTGTATGGCTCCAGAGTGACTGCCAAAACCTCTCAATCTCCTCCTATAAATAACCCCTTTCACCAGCACTTCGTAACAAGACTCAAACCATTCATATACTTGACCATCTATACTTGACCATCTGAGAAGCACTCTTCCTTGGCCAAAGCTCTGAGTGATTGTCTCCTGAGTGTTCTAGTCTTTTATGATAAAGACTTAAGTTTTTCGAGCTTGAAGATCTTCTAGTGAGTTCTGAAACTCTACCCAGATCTTGATCATTCATCATCAAAAAGTCTCAAAACACTTTATTTGATCCATCCAAACTTGTCTACAAGCTACATTCAAAGTTTCTGACGTTTCTCTGGGAGTTCAAAAATCTGTCGCTAGACTCCACCACTCCAAAGCATACTTCTAGAAAGCCGTAAAACTTTGTCTGCTAGCATCTTCTCTTAAAGCAACCTGTGTTCCTCTAAAATAGACTTTGCCTCCTCCATTAGAAGTCCATAAAACTTGGTCACAGAGTGACCTATGTTCCTCCAGAGTGAGAATTCACCAGCTCTTCCAAATAGCCTTATCCATACCAATCGAATCGTACATCCGCTTTGCAGTCAACATGCACTTGTTCTCGGAGCACTTCTCTAAATAAACCTTATCTCCACTCTCCGAGTCAAATCTCCATCAACTGCTCGATTACTCCTCCCACCATACTTCATCCATGTGATCTCCATGACTGCATCTGAGGTCCTCCTATGTGTGTAAGTTGGCGTCTTGGTAATGTGGCGACAAAGTAGACCCAAAAATCCTTTTTCTTTTGCTTATTTTGGGCCTAACCGATCCCCTCTTCTTCGTTGGAGGTCCTACCATACAAGCTCCTTAGTGGACGTTGGACATATATACCTTGTACACGTCATACTCACCAAATCTAGTGGGCCCTAATAGGTTGCTATTAATTTGTATATTCAATTATTAATGTTGACGGTGTTTTTCTGATAACTCGTAATTACCTCTCCCAAAATGCTCACAGTTGCACTAACCACTGAATCAAGAAATAAGCAGCAAAATAATGTAAAAGAGACAATAATTTTATAGTGGTTCGGCAATAATTTTGTGCCTAATCCACTTGTGCATGCACTATTTTCTCAGATGTTTACAAGTTTTTTTTTTCTATAATACAAATGGTGTCTAACCCCTTTTCTAGGTTTGATTGGCTCTGTTTATAGGCCTTTACATGTGACTACGTGTGCACTGTTCCCAAGGAGGAAGCCATCTTCTGTTTCGATCCTCGTGTGCGTAGGTGAGTTTTCATGATGACTATCCCTGGAAATGCGACTGATCCTTCCAACCTACCGCCTGATTTCCTGACTTCTGCAGTAGCAGTCAAATCAATACTTCCCTCCTCGAGTTGACAAGACCCTCACCAAGTTGACTCGGTGAGATTCCTCAATGCCTTGGTCGGGAGACGTCGAGGCTACCTGCTCGATGTCTCCCTTTGCGTTTGGCCTTGCGATGCCAAGGGCATCTTGTTATGGCCCCTCCCTCGACGCCAGCAACCGATTCCCCACGGGGAGTCCTCGGCGCCTGTCGTTCGTGAGAGTGGTTGACCCCATGACCATGGTGTAACAATTACCACCTAGACTGGGACGTTACAGCGTGGCTTTCCTGGCTACTCAGCGTCAAGGATGCCATGTGGAAAAACTCTTATGGGCGTAGTTACGGCTACTTGTCGGTACAATAATCATTATGGTTGGTTTCTCAGGCAGTGGAATCATCCCGTCGATCATATCAACAGTCACGTTTCCACTCCCAGGTGCCACGTCGTATTTGAGGGTGAATCACAGCCCTCTCCTCGACCGTTGGATCATGCCCTTTCGTACCCACCGTTGGATGAGACTGTATCAACTTCTACGGTCGAGATTGGGGGTTCTCGGGCGCCTATTTAAACCCCCCGAGATGGCATTGAGATGACACATTTCCTTGAACGCCGTCACTCTGCCGGATTTTCACCAGACACTTTGCTTTCGCGTGCTCCTTTCTTCCTCCATTTCTGGGCTCCTGTCTTCCAAACAACCGGTGAGTTCCCATTCTCCCTTGTATTTGCCATTGCTCTCGTACCATTACGCGCGGAACGAAAAACTTGTGATAGAGTAAAAATGGGGTGGGAAAAATGTCCTCAACCGCCGTGGCCAACTGCACGCCCTGGGCTGAGGCCACCATGGGCTCTCACCCCATTCTTTATATTCTTGGTCCTGAGCTGAGCCTGGTTTCCTAGGCCCTAGCTCTAGGAAATGTTCTCCTTGCCACTTTGCTCGGCATCTGGGACCTCTCGACCATTAGGAACTAACCTCTCCCTTTGTTTGTTTTCAGAAACATGTCTCCCAAACAAGCTAGGGGTCAAGACGTCTCCACATCTCGGGTGAGGGATGACCCGATCGAATTGGAAACATCGAGCTCGGCCTCGGTGGAAAGCGCTGACTCCCTCCTTAGCCAGGTCGAGGATTTCCTTGAAGAGTCGACCTTGTTGGGAATAGTGTCCTGAAAGCGTGAGATGTAAAAGGATATTTATTATTTATTTAATAAAATAGTTTATTCATCATTTTATGTGCATATATTTATGAATATTTTTTGAATATCAAATAAAATTCCTTGATTATTTATGTAACCTTAAACATGGTATATAAGTGTTATATATGAGAGGATACTGTTTAAGGATAATAATCAAAAGTAATTGTTCATAATGAATTTAATTAAAGTTCGGAATCTTTAATTAAAACATTATTAATACATGTCATTCCCATTTAGAATGGAACGGTGTTATCCGCACTTTTAATATGGCGAGATATTGAATGAGTGTATTTCGCATAATGAGATTATGTGGAACATGGATGCAGGAAAATATGAATTTCAAACAATTTCCGTTAAGCATAGAAATTCTAATTGACTCTACAGATGGTCATTTATAGAATGATCTTAATCCTGAGTTCTTAACAAACTCCTATTTATGGATTTATGTCTTTTGATTTACTCGGTACGGATTCCGAAACCCTGAATCCTATTCCTTGTATTTTGGAGTTGGGAATGAAGTTGGGAATGTTATTATACGAGATGGAATCCATTCCTTCTTAAGAGAGAAGCAGATAAATAATTCTCTTGAGTGTTGATTCGGTACTTGGATTAGTAAGAGCGCTCTGGTTCATGAATGTGTTTTATGAATCACTATCCATTAGAGAATCAATGGTACTCAAGGAAAAAGATGTAATTAGAGAGGTTAACGGATTCTACATGACTCTAATTATGAATTATTTATGGAGGATCGATCTATATGCAATGACTATATCAAATGGACACTTCACAGTTTAGAAGTAATTAATGTCTATAATTCCGAGAGTGCAATTCCAAGTTTATAGTGGAGTAACTATTGGAATTAATAGAATTAATTAATTAATTAAAGTGTTTAATTCATTATTAATTTTATTGGAGCTCAGAATTATAGGTCCATTAGTCCCCGCATCGTCCTTGTAATTCTACCAGACACAAAGGGCAAAATGGGAATTTTAGAATTATAGAATTCTAAAATTAAATACTTGAAGAATAATTAATTGAGAATTAATTATTATTTAAATAATGAGATTATTTAAATTTGAATTTGAACATATCTAGATTTATCCATTTACACTTATTTGATAAGTTGTTTAATTTAGAATTCAAATTAATTTAAGTTTGACTTAAATTCGAATTTGAATCTGAATTAAAATTGGACTACTGGATAAAGGATAAAATATCTTCCTTCTCTATCTGATTTAGGTGCCACACACATAGGGATAAATCCCTAGGGTGGCCGGCCATCAAAGAGATAAAGGGAAGGGATTTTTTGTTCAAAATTCAAAATTGGAGATAAGGATTTGATTCTATTTTGAAGTTTGACTTCTACTCTTTAAATATGAGATAGATAGAAAATTCTGAAACAATTTTTTTGAAACACTTTTCAGCCCTAAAGAAAGGTGGTGGTAGAAATTCTCATATAGGGAAAAAGAGTGAAAAATATTTTTCTCCAAAAATTCCACATCGTGCATGCGTCGGCAAGGACGCGGCCCAGGCCGCGCCCCAGCGCGTGGCCAAGCTGCACCCTAAACATGGCCAGGCCATGGCCCAGGCCGCGGCCCACGCTGCGGCTGGCGGCCCAAGTTCGGGATTTGATCCCGAGCAGGCCCAAGGGTTTCAGAAACCCTCGTAAAGCGTGTCGACGGGCCCGAAAAAGTTTCGGATCCCAAGGAAGGTGAAATCCAACCCGGAGACAAAGAATGAAGCCGAAGAATAAAGAATTCAAGAATCGAAGACTCGTTGATGTAACGGAAGAACATAATTATTGTAATTATTTATTTATTCGATTCGGTTGAGTTGTAATTTATTTTTCCATGGGACCCGGTCAAATCCATCTCAGTAGTTGATTGCATATATTTATATTTTATGTTGATAATTATATATTATATATGTCCATGCAAATAACATGCCATATAGATATAATGTGCCTACTCATATGTTTTTATAACATGCCATGCATACAGGCGCATTCGTTATTGTTTATTTTATTTATTATAAAAGTGTTTTAGAAAAATAAAATAAAATAAGAACCATGCGCTGAAAATCGATTTAATATGATTAAATTGATTTAAGTTGCAAAATTGATTTGCAAAATAATCTTACATGTGAAATTGAATTTAAGAGTTCAATTTTGGAATTTCACATATCTGAAAAATAAATTGTTTATTTTTCGATTTGAAAATCATGAGATGTTTTTTCTAACAGAATACATGTTTGCAAAATAATGAGTGGGAGAGGGTTGTATGACAATACGACCCACTAGTCTCCGTCGTTAGCGCAACACCGTGAGATCCGGAAAGGGGCTTTGCGGCGACATTGAATCGCCCTCCTAAAGGAGAGTGTCCTTGCCGGATCAATAACAAGGTTGGCTTCCTAGAGATAAGATTTCAGGATGTATTTCTGAATTGACTACCCAAAGGTAGCAATCCGGAGTTAAGTCTATGGGATCTGAAACGGTGGGTTACACTCATAAAATATAATCAAATTTGTTGGTTATATTTTGACTGAAAATAACGGTAGTTAATAAATATGAAAATATGAGATATTTTGACTATATTTATTAACTGAGAAGAGTCACAGTCTAATTGTCGAATCCCATTATCACATTACTAGCGACTGAAAAATTAGACGGTGATAATTATGCTAAGTGGAAAAGTAACATGAACATACTATTGGTATGCGAAGACTATAAGTTTGTCCTAGCGGAGGAATGTCCTCCTGAACCCGCAGTTAATGCATCCAAAACTGCAAGGGAGCCTTTTGATCGCTGGATCAAGGCCAACAATAAAGCAAAGTGCTTTATGCTAGCCAGTATGAGCGATGTGCTTCGCAAGAAGCATGGGGAGATAGAGAATGCTTATGAGATAATGGAGTCTCTAGAAGCCATGTTCGGCGCTCCTTCTGAAAGGAATCGTTTGGATGTCGTAAGGGCTTTCATGAACGACAAGATGAAGAAAGGTTCTTCAGTCAAGGCACAAGTTTTGAACGTGATTGATCACTTCCACGATACAAAGCTCAATGGTGCCAGAATCGATGAAGCCACCCAAGTTGGAATCATCCTGGAAAGCCTGTCCCCTGACTTTCATGAGTTCGTGAACAACTTTGTTATGAACAAACAGAAGTGCAATCTCACTGAACTCATGAATGACCTGCAACACCTCGAATCCACCAACAAAAGAAGGGGAGGAGAAGCAAATGTTGTAGTTGCAGGAAGTTCTGGTAAAAACAAAAGGAAAAACCAGAACCAGGGAAAAGCAAAGAAGGGAAAGAATAATAGACCCAAGAAAGCAAAGGGCCCCATCCAGAATCCCAAAGGAAAGTGTTTCCACTACAATTGCGAAGGGCACTGGAAGAGAAACTGTAACAAGTATCTCGAGGAGCTAAAAAAGAAAAAGGAACAAGGTAAATCAGATTTACTAGTCCTTGAAACATGTTTAGTAGAGGGTGATACCTCATCCTGGATAATTGATTCAGGAGCGACTAATCATGTTTGTTTCTCTTTGCAGAGTCTTAGTTCTTACACTGAGCTAGCCGATGGGGACTACACGATGAAAGTAGGCAATGGTGCAAGAGTTTCGGCAAAAGCAGTGGGAGATGTTAGACTTCGATTTAGGGAAAATAAATTTTTAGTTTTGAACAATGTTTATTTTATTCCAGACATTCGTAGAAATTTGATTTCTGTGGCCAAATTATTTGAACAATTATTTAAAGTTTATTTTGATAATGAATTTGTTCATATTTCTCGAAATGGTTTAAATATTTGTTCTAGATGTCTAGATGATGGTTTATATTGTATAAAACCAATACCTAACTCATTGCTTAATACTGAAATGTTCAGAATTGCCGAACCTAAGAATAAAAAGCAAAAGATTCTCACGATAACAATACATATTTATGGCATCTTAGGCTTGGTCATATTAACCTAAAAAGGATTGAACGACTGATAAAGGATGGTCCTTTACGTGAACTAAAAGTTGGTGAGCTTCCAGTCTGTGAATCCTGTTTGGAAGGTAAAATGACCAAGAGACCTTTCACGACGAAAGGAGAAAGAGCTACAGAACCCCTTCAGTTGATACATTCAGATGTATGTGGACCGTTAAACGTCCAGCCTAGAGGAGGTTATGAATATTATGTCACTTTTATTTACGACTATTCGAGATATGGTTATGTTTACCTGATGCAACGGAAATCTGAAACTTTTGGAAAGTTTAGAGAATTCCGAGCAGAAGTTGAAAAACAATTAGGTAAACCAATCAAGACACTTTGATCAAATCGAGGGGGTGAATACCTAGACCAAGAGTTCTGGGATTTCTTGATTGAAGAAGGTGTGGTATCCCAATTGACTGCACCCGGTACACCACAGCAGAATGGTGTAGCCGAAAGGAGAAATCGGACTTTGCTTGACATGACGATATCGATGTTGAGTTATTATTTGGTTCCTACTTCATTCTAGGGTTATGCCCTAAAAATAGTTGCCCACATTCTAAATAGAGTACAATCTAAATCTATACCTACAACACCCTTAGAGTTGTGGTGCGGTCGAAAACCTAGTTTGAGACACGTGCGCATATGGGGGTGTCCAGCACATGTGCTGAAGGGAAAGACTAGGAAGTTGGAACCCAAGTCAGAAGTATGTATGTTTGTAGGATATCCCGATGGGACAAAGGGAGGTTTCTTTTATAGTCCTGAAGATCAAAATGTGTTTGTATCGACAAATGCCACTTTTCTGGAGCATGACTATATGATAGATTTTAAGCCCAGAAGTAAGATAGTATTAGAAGAGTTACTTTCCGATGAGATCGAACCACATTCGACAAGAGTTGTCGGACCACTCAGAGAAAAGACCACAATTCCTGATGAGACTCCTACGGTACCTCGTCGTAGTGATAGGGTAAGCAGGTTACCTGACCGTTATACCGGGGAAGCCCAAATCGTCACTGCTGATGACGGTAAGGAGGATCCATTGACCTTTAAGGATACGATGGATGATTCTGATAAGGAAGAATGGCAAGCAGCTATGAAACTCGAGATGGAGTCTATGCACTCTAACTCAGTCTGACAACTTATATATCTACCCATAGAGGTAAAACCCATTGGATGCAAGTGGATCTTCAAGAGAAAGAGAGGAGCAGATGGAAAAGTAGAGACTTATAAAGCAAGGCTAGTGACTAAGGGTTATACCCAAAAGGAGGGAGTTGACTATGAGGAAACTTTCTCGCCGGTAGCCATGCTTAAGTCCATCCGGATACTCTTGGCCATTGCAGCATATTTTGACTATGAGATATGGCAGATGGACGTCAATACAGCTTTTCTGAATGGCTATCTTGATGAAACCATCTATATAGATCATCCATAGGGTTACATAGAGGAAGGCCAACAGCAAAAAGTCTGCAAACTGCAAAGGTCCATTTATGGACTGAAGCAGGCTTCTAGATCATGGAACATCAGGTTTGATGAGGCTGCAAAGTCTTATGAATTTGATCAAAACATTGATGAACCATGCGTCTACAAGTACAAGAAAGAAGAGAAAGTGGTCTTCTTAATTCTTTACGTCGATGACATCCTACTCATCGGGAATGATGTGGGAATGATGACAGATGTAAAGGAGTGGTTAGCCAGCCAATTCCAAATGAAAGATTTAGGAGATGTAAGCTATGTTCTTGGGATCAAGATTATTCGTGATCGCAAGAAAAAGCTTTTGGCATTATCACAAGCGTCTTATATAGACAAAGTGTTGTCTAGGTATTCGATGCAAAACTCCAAGAAAGGGAATTTACCTTCTAGGCATGGTATTCGTCTTTCTAAGGAGCAATGTCCAAAGATCACGCAGTAGGAAGAAGATATGAGATGGTATCCCTACGCTTCGGCTGTGGGAAGCCTTATGTTTGCCATGTTGTGTACAAGACCAGATATCTGCTATGCAGTGGGAGTAGTCAGTCGCTACCAGTCCAACCCAGGATTGGATCATTGACTTGTAGTAAAGTGTATTCTCAAGTATCTTAGGAGAACGAGAAACTATATGTTGGTATATTCCGGAGAAGATCTATCTCTCACCGGATACACAGATTCCGGTTTCCAATCGGATAGAGATAGTCGACGGTCGACATCTGGATCTGTGTTCACTCTTAATGGAGGAGCCGTGGTATGGAGAAGTATAAAGCAAATGTGTGTTGATGACTCTACCATGGAAGCTGAATATGTTGCAGCTTGTGAAGCCGCAAAAGAAGCTACATGGCTCAGGAAGTCCTTAACTGATCTGGAAGTTGTTCCAGATATGCATAAGTCAATTAAGCTCTACTGTGACAATAGTGGAGCGGTGGCTAATTCAAAAGATCCTAGAAGCCATAAGAGTGCGAAACATATAGAAAGGAAATATCACCTGATCAGAGACATTGAGGATAGAGGCATTGTAGCGGTTCTGAGGATCGCGTCAGAGGACAACCATGCTGACCCGTTCACCAAGACATTGCCATTGAATGTTTTTGATCGACACTTAGATGGATTTGGGATTAGAGACATGACACGCCTGCTTTAGGACAAGTGGGAGATTGTTAAGAATAGTGTCCTGAAAGCGTGAGATGTAAAAAGATATTTATTATTTATTTAATAAAATAGTTTATTCATCATTTTATGTGCATATATTTATGAATATTTTATGAATATCAAATAAAATTTCTTGATTATTTATGTAACCTTAAACATGGTATATAAGTGTTGTATACGAGAGGATAATGTTTAAGGATAATAATCAAAAGTAATTGTTCATAATGAATTTAATTAAAGTTCGGAATCTTTAATTAAAACATTATTAATACATGTCATTCCCATTTAGAATGGAACGGAGTTATCCGCACTTTCAATATGGCGAGATAATGAATGAGTGTAATCAGATTATCTGAAACATGGACGCAGACACAATATGATCTTAATCCTGAGTTCTTAATAAACTCCTATTTATGGATTTATGTCTTTTGATTTACTCAGTACGGATTTCGAAACTCTGAATCCTATTCCTTGTATTTTGGAGACATAATGAAGTAGGTAGTTGCGAATGTTATTATACGAGATGGAATCCATTCCTTCTTGAGAGAGAAGCCGATAAATAATTCTCTTGAGTGTTGATTCGGAACTTGGATTAGTAAGAGCGCTCTGGTTCATGAATGTGTTTTATGAATCACTATCCATTAGAGAATCAATGGTACTCAAGGATAAAGATGTAATTAGGGAGGTTAACGGATTCTACCTGACTCTAATTATGAATTATTTATGGAAGATTGATCTATATGCAATGACTATATCAAATGGACACTTCGCAGTTTAGAAGTAATTAATGTCTATAATTCCGAGAGTGTAGTTCTAAGTTTATAGTGGGGTAACGATTGGAATTAATAGAATTAATTAATTAATTAAAGTGTTTAATTAATTATTAATTTTATTGGAGCTCAGAATTATAGGTCCATTAGTCCCTGCGTCGTCCTTGTAATTCTACCAAATACAAAGGGCAAAATGGGAATTTTAGAATTACGAAATTCTAAAATTAAATACTCGAAGAATAATTAATTGAGAATTAATTATTATTTAAATAATGAGATTATTTAAATTTGAATTTGAACATATCCAGATTTATCCATTTAAACTTATTTGATAAGTTGTTTAATTTAGAATTCAAATTAATTTATGTTTGACTTAAATTTGAATTTGAATCTGAATTAAAATTGGACTACTGGATAAAGCATAAAATCTCTTCATTCCCTATCTGATTTAGGCACCACACACACAGAGGTAAATCCCTAGGGTGGCCGGCCATCAAAGAGATAAGGGGAAGGGATTTTTTGTTCAAAATTCAAAATTGGAGATAAGTATTTGATTCTATTTTGAAGTTTGACTTCTACTCTTTAAATATGAGATAGATAGAAAATTGTGAAACAATTTTTTTGGAACACTTTTCAGCACTAAAGAAAGGTGGTGGCCGAAATTCTCATATAGGGAAAAAGAGTGAAAAATATTTTTCTCCAAAAATTCCATATCGTGCATGTGTTGGTGTTTGTGGAAATTCGAGTGTTTCAGAAACCTGTTTTGTCTCGCGTGTGCCCACACACACATCTACGTAGAATCAAGGAATCGACGTGGAAGACTTTGGTCTTCTAAACAAAAAGCTTGGAGCAAGGACTATTTGTGGTCAAAGAAATTCAAGTTATCATCCAAGTCAGCTACCAGGTATTTTTTCGGTTGAACCTTGAATGATATAAATTAATGAGATTAATTTATTCGTGCATAAATTAATATAATCTATAGAGTATCTCAAAAGTTTTATGAAAATTTTTGTTATACACAATCCGCCTTTTCACTGCGTTTCCGCCGCCAAATTCGATTCGGCAACCAACAGACCTCGCTCTCTTAGTCGGACGAGCTGATACTCCTCGACGAAGAAGATGCGGGGGAGCAAGTTGGCCCTTCCGAGGGCCGGGGGTATGGGGTTGCATCGACCAGCGGCCTCTCAGGTCTGGCCACAGATGTCAACCCGTCGAATATAAAATCGCGAACCGCGCTGAAGGCCTTCAACGACGCCAGGATTGACCCCTTGAACTTCTACCTGATCGTCCTGACCCCCAATGACCGGGCTCACAACCCCCTAGCCAACCACATGACTTTCTATACCTGGGCTCTTACCTTCAGGTAGACCATCCCTTTCCATCCTTTCATGAAGGGCCTCTGCACCGTTCACAGGATTTCGCTCGCATAATTGTCACCCAGTTGTTGGGTGACAATAAACTTCATGATAATCTTGTGGAGGAAATTCTTGGGGGTCGACCTAACCGTCAACGAATTTATTTACTGCTATTCGCTGAAGGCCTCCCCATACTAGAGGGGATTTTTCTACTTAGCTTCTTCCGCCAATCCAAACCTCCTGTTCCCCCCTTTGTGGTCGAGAAGACCACCAGTGCCCATGGGTGGAAGCCCCAATTCTTCTTTCTTGGGGGCAACTTCAATTCACATCCCCTCGACGACAATTACCCTTTAGGGACTCAAACAGTCTTCAGTAAATATTATAGGTTCCCCATTTTCCATACCCCATCTTGATAGGACTGAATTTGCACATCGAGCTTTCTAACACGTTGCTTCTTCTTGCAGGTGAATCCATCCCTCGACCGTGACTTAACTCCGTCGCACTCGCCCACGTCGAGCAGATCCGAGCTCTTCCTGAAGATGACCGTCGGGCGTCGGTTCTCAACACTACCAAGAACTGGGAAAAGTACGACATGTTCATGCTTCTTAACACTCCTCGAGTGCCCGTCGAGCCTCCCGCGGATCTCCCAAGCGGTATGTCTGTGTTTTTTTAACTTCCTTAGCAAAGCCCGGGGGTGTAGTCGAGGAGTCCTTGAATTGACTCTTTACCTTCTGTGAAGCCATGCCTTCCGAATGAAGTACAACCTTCTTGTCAGGCAGAGGAAAAGGAAGGAGAAAGATGGGGCGTCAGAATCATTGGGGCCATCGCCTGCCCAGGTCACCCCTGCCCCCCGGGTTGGTAATCCACTCCCTCGAGAAATGCTCGTGATCGCCCTCCGGCCAAGAGGCCACGGGTCGAGGGATCGACCTCGCAGCAGGCTCAGCACCTCGACAAGGGGAAAGATTCCGAGGTGGCCCTTCCTTTGTCAGGGCCACTGGTGATGCCAGGGTCAAAAATTGACGACCCTAAGTTCATCGTGACGGACGTTGTCCCCTGCTATCTCCACAATGCTATGCGCCTACATCCGCAGTTCAGCCTGCCATTCCAGGCCATCTACTCGCACTTCCGAGATAAGTCCTGGAAAACCTTCATGAATAGGAGCATCTTGGACCGTCAGCGTCTGACTGTGACGCGCCAAATCTCAGTACGTCCTCTATTATTCTCTTATTCTTGCTTCCTTCTTATGGACTTTGTTCCTACACCTTAAACTTGTTTCCCCCCTTTTTTCTGTATATAGGCCCTTGAGCTGGCCCTCCAGAACTACGTGGAGCTGGAGGAGCTGATGTGGAAGGAGACCGCATCGAAGGACACCGAGCAAGAGCTCAAGGCCCTTAGGACTGCCCATAGAGGAGCTTTCCCTGAGCCTCGCGGTCGAGAAAGCGATGGTGTTGTCTCTTGGTGAAAGCATCACCACCAAGAAAGCTGCCAACTTTAAAGAGGGCGTTCGGGAAGGAAGCTCCAAAGCGGTAGAGGAATACCTCTCATCCGCCAAGTGGCAGAGCGAGGTGGCTTCAAAGGCGATCCGGGACTTCATGGCCTCCGAGAGGTTTGGCCGCTTGGTCGACTCCAGGTTGGAGTCGTCTAAAGCATCCCAAGAGCTTGAGGAGATCGTCAAGGGATGAGTGGAGCAATTCAAGTCCTCTGAGGCTTTTGAGGAGCTCATAAATCAGAGGCTCGATGCCTATCAGGACTCGGCTGAGTTTGAGGAGCTCCAGTTGTCCTTGATGAAGTCTGCCGGGGAGCAGATCCTCGACCGCTTCCGGAGAAAACGTCTAGATGTCAATCTTGCCTTCCTCGATGAATCTTACAGTGAGGATGTGGAGGTGGTCGAGCCTAACCAGGTGGCTGGGAACGTCGACCAGACTCGAGAGGAAGCCAGCTAGGGAGCTGGTGATGCCGAGGGGGCACCGGAGGAAGGCGGTACGGAGCAGGCAGGCGGGGACAGAGGCGCGGAGTAAAGATTTATGTTTTTATTTAGTTGTTAATTGTTTATTTTCTGAATAGGGCCGCAAGGCCCAGACAATATTCATTTGATATTTTGTAACGACCATAAGGACGAGATGTAATGACCGGGAAAATATTCAGTCAAAATCGGACAGTC